>NC_061161.1:17708693-17746193 GCF_022113875.1 Hydra vulgaris
GGGGGGACAAAACTTATGGGCCATCCTGTGTGTATATATATATATATATATATATATATATATATATATTTTTATATATATTATATATATATACATATATATATATATATAAATATATACATATATATATATATATATACATATATATATATATATATATATATATATATACATATATATATATATATATATATATATATATATATATATATATATATATATATATATATATATATATATATATATATATATATATATATATATATATATATATATATATATATATATATATATGAATGCATTGTTAGATGCACACTATAGGGATTATACTTTAATAGGTAGCTGCTGGAGTTTAAATATAAACATGAACTGACTATCTAGGTAAAGCATGAAGAGAGTGTTGCTACATTGACTGAGGGTTTGGGATTAATCAGCGATCGATTTTTTCATTAATCATTGTTTTTTTCTGAAAAACTAAAGCACACATTTCAAGAATTAAAGCATACAAAATATAATAAATAGCATTTTTAGATCAATTATTACCCAATCACCTCTTTTTTTTTTTTTTTTGTCCTTCTTTTTAAGACTACAATACTTTTTCTAATAAATTTGGCCAAGCCAAGCTTTCTTGTTTCCCACATGCTAATATCATTACTTTTGATAACTTACTATACTGAATCTGCACTAATACTGGAGACTAGTATAAAACTAAAAACTCTTGCTTTTCTCAATCTCTTACCCTGATAGTTAACTTTCTGCATTGGATTTATTCTACCAAAATATATTATACAATTACCTCAAAGATAACTGGGATTTTTTGTGTGTGTGATTTTCTTTGTGATCATCATTAGGCTGATGTTTCATTGCTGAAAATTGCATTTCCTATGCTATGTCTTGCATCTTAAGGATACAGTAGATTTTTTTTTCATGAACTTTTTCTTCAATCTTTTAAATCTAATGACCACAATTTCCCAGACAAACAGGACAAATACGTATATACATTGTTATATATTTTAATCAATTTAGCTTCTGTAGCTAAAGCTATTTCTGAACTAAACATCTTTAGAGCATATGGTCTAGACATCCAACACAAAACTATTAACATTTTTGAAAAATTTGAATTCCTTTTCAGTGTAATTTATCTAGAATAAGTGCCATTTATACATGCTCAATGCTAATTCTTCAACATACACTATCTTAAGCACCTTCTTTTCTTAACTGAAACTTTTTCGTGTTATCTGGTGCAAAATCATCAGGAACAAAACATGATACTATATAAAAAATAAAGAGAAAACCTAAATTTTAAAATTGCAATACTTTCGATAAAACTGTTGTTAATTCTTTTGTTTAATAGTTTCCCAATAAATAAATCAAAGCATTTAATTATTCCTTATTTCAGCAATATTTTGCTGTTACTCATAAAAAGATCCACATCAAATATCATGGTAATTGCCTTTTGTCATAGTTAATTTTAAGGGGTGTGTTGCTGTAAAAAAATTTCAGATAGGTTACTGGTTTCAGTTTTTTTTTTGGCACTGAAAAAGATTACAAAAAATGTTTTAATTTTAAATAAACACAATTTAATTTTATAATAAATTACCCTATATATTTATAATATAAATATAGCCAATACATCCAAATACTGAAGTTAATAGCTTTTCTTAAATATTACATAAATATTTATTTAAAAAAAAACAACTTAAAATTAAGAAAACTATGAAGAACAAAAAAAAAAAACCAAAAAACCTTTTTTGTAATCATCACACATAAATGGTTGGCATGAGTTTTGTTCACCATCATCAGCAACAATTGAACTTAACTCTCCTTTTTTTAAAAATAAAACATGTTGATCACTTTCAGTTAAAAAATGCGTGTTTATTTCATCAAATGCTGACATATCATCATCATATTTCTAAAACAAATGAAAAATAATTTTTAAGCCCAGTTTTCAATACTTTAAGAAAATCTAATATTTTTAAAACTTTTTTTCAATGATTCAACTAAACTATTTCTAAATATATATTTAAACTTCTTTTTATATTATATCTCTTTTTATTTCTAATCTATTATTTTTCACACTTTTTCCAATTATTCAACTGACTTATTTTTGAATTTTTTTTTTAAATTCTTTTAATAAAACACTGATTTATATTTCTTTAAGTCTTATAAGTTTGTAACTCAAGAACGTGCATTACTCCTAATACCCAACTTGAGTAGTCAATAACTTTCATATAATTAAAATTTTAAATTCGTAAAAAGATGATATTTTTTAAAACTAAAAGTTAAATTTTTAAAACATTTGGGCTAATACATAAATAATTTAAAGTGGAAAACAATTCATTTTAATTTACCTATTTAAACTTTCCATTTCAATTCTTTCCATATATTGTTTGTTTTTGTTTTTATTTTTATGCCAAAACAAGTTCAAAAGTTAAGCAAGCAAGTGATAGAAGTTTACTTGCGTAATGATTATTAGTTATTTTAAAATGTAGAACTTTTCTGTAAAGCGTTTTAGTATTTTAATAGAATATATAGAGAAACAGAAACAGAAATTAAAAATTAAACTTTAATTTAAAACAGATAAATAAAAAATAAATTATTTATCTTTAAAACCATTATATAAAGTTATATAAACCAATATATTAATATAACCTTTGATTTAAACTAAATTTAAATCCTTAAAAAAAACTTGATTAGTAGTTAAAAAGTTAATACTTATTTAAGCTTTAAAAAACAAAAAAGTGTTTCTTTAAAACAGCACAGATTAAACCAAAATAAATTTCCTATACAAGTAACAGAAAAAATGACACGAATAGTTAAGAACAAAAATAAGACGAGCTCTTATTTCATACCCTCTAACAAAGCCAATGTTATTCAAAATCGAAACTCGCGAATTTCATTTTTGTTATGTTTATTTGCTTATAAACTGCCCGGGAAGTAACCATTTGTTCAAGAGGTGGGTACCCGGGAACTGAGTAACTTATTTGTGGTGCTCCAAGAAGTCCTTACAGTCTTATCACAGAGCAACGCAGAAAAGCATATATGGTATTTTTGATATCAATATAATTTTAAAGACAAAAAAAAAAATTTTTGTTGTTATTTTCATCACAGAGCAACTCGAAAGAGCATATATGGTATTTTTGATTTCAATATATTTTAAAGACAAAATAATATTTTTTTTTTTGTCTTCAGCTTTAAAAAACTTAATAGATTGTTTATTTTAATTGGAGGTGCGAAACACACTGAAAAGCATAGGTAAGAGTTGGTAGCTGTAGAAATGATGATTCGAATTTTTCCATCTCACATCGTTAAATTTACAATATAATGTAATTCAACTTCTTTTATTGTATCGTTAATAGTTAAATTGGATAATTTTATATCTTTAATAAAAGCCTTAATTGACTCATATTTTGCAAAAACTACTCTTTTGCATTAATAATTGACAATGGTTTTAAATATATCCAAACAACTTGTTTTTTATCATTTTTTTAACAGATCGTCAAAGAATAACCAAACAAGTTTTAAAGAAAAATTCATTAGAAGTTCATTTTAATTGGTGATTTTATTGATTGTTGAACCATCAAAACCAGCTTTGTATATGAGAATTAACTTGGTACAATTTTAAAGCACAATCAAGTTTCTTAAACAAGCAAGTTTCTTAAACACTTTTGGTTGAACATATTCTTGATGCATTATGAAAAAAATAATTGTCATGGTATCTCTGCAAAATAGTCACTGACCTAGATGCTTTTGAATTGCATTTATTTTAGCGTTTTTACAAAATGATATGACGGGTATTGAGTATGGTTAGTTTAATCTAAGATTAGCGATTACGAGTGACGTATATGATTCTGTTAAAAATTCTTTATTGGATGTTGTTTTACCTACATTTGCTTCTTTAAATCTTTTATCTCATTTTAAACTATTGCTTGATGCAAAGGTTTATTCGACTTTTTGTTCGTACAGACGCATCTTCAAAAAAAACTTTTGGATGTCCGTCCAAAATAAAAACAATATATAACTAAAATAGTAACAATCAATAAAATTATAATGCATAATAATAAATTTTAGTCATAAAAGTTAAAGCTGTCGTTGTAGTGCCAATTGATATCCGGAAAGTAGAAATCACCTACTAGTAACATACATCTATATATAGATAGATAGAAAAGCGTATACGCTTTTCGATCTGCAACTTGCTTTGCCAAAATAACTGTTTTACTTACATTAGTTATATCCAATAAAGGTTGTCTATAGACACAGTCAATAAAAAACTTTGTTACCGATTTTAATTTCGCCCCATATTTTCTCGAAGTTGCTGTTGATTAAATTCTCTCTTATAGCCTAAGAGCTGGCTACATAAAAAAAGCAAGGCATAAGGTACATTAAATATGAATATCTACAGAGGTGCCATTAGCGCTCCCGAACACTGAGAGGCCAGTTTGCCAGCGGGATTAGGAAGATAAAGGCGGGGGAGGACGGTCAAAGATGACAAATTATAAATAGAAAAAAATGATAATGCTCATGGATAAAAATTATTGATAAGTGAAGTATTTGGCTGCTACGAAACGCGGAAAATTATTTGGCAGACGATTTCGTGGAAGAAAAATAGCTGGCAGACGTCAACAAAGTGGCGTTATCTTTGATGCGAAAAAAATGATAAGCCTCAATTTTTTTTTTTTTGCCATATAAATCTATTCATAACATAAAACATATGCAAATACAAGTAGCAGTGGCAAGAAGAAGACATTTGTCTTATCGCCAAGCCCCTTAATCAGTACCGTAATACACAATAATAAAATATAAAAATCGTAAAACTACAGCATATAAAATATTGTTATACAGACTTTTTATATTTATTAGAAACAAACAACAAACAAACAAAAAGATAAAATTCATAGGTCTTGAATGCCCCTCTCTAACTATGAAAATCTACTTTTTTTCTTATTTTAATATTACAAAAGGACCAAAATTAAATACCAAAGTAAAAGCAAATATTATAGTATAGCAAAAAATTGTATACTTAAAATGCATGCGCTCTAATACTTATAATCCTGAAACTTTCCTTTTAAACCAGTATACACCTTTACTTATGCATCAGAAGATATCATGCGCTACGTTGCTTATCGACAGTCTTTGCTTCAATTTGGTCCTAAACTCATTAGGCATTGCAATTGTTTTAAGATCATTAGTTAATATTTTATTCCATACTTTTGGTCCTCTAGAAGAAATTGAAAATTTAGTAGCCGCAAAATAATTTGTGGGCTGATGATAGCTGTTATACGAGTATCTGGTTAAGTATCTGTTCTGATTTATTTTGAATAGCGGGTTAAATATTTAAAGAGATGAATTTTTTTTAATTTTGAACATAAATACAAGAAGATGATAGATGTTTATTTGGTAGATATCCATTATATTTAGCTTAATAAACAATGCTTAGGAATGTGTAAAACGCCCCACATTGGATATGATTCTGATTGCATGTTTTTGTTTGTTAAAAAGTTTTTTAATTTCATTTTTATTTGTACTGCACCAAGCAATATTTGCATAATTTAGAATGAAAGAGAAATATAAAAATTTTAAGCAATATAAATTTAAAAAAGGTTTTGTTCTACAAATCAGACCGATGTTCTGATAATGTATGTGATCTCTCCACGTCACATTTTCATCAAGCAGAACACCGAGGAACTTCAAAGTGATTTTTCTTTTTACGTCTTAATTGTCAATACAGAGTTTAGGAAGATATAAAGGAATATTATATCGATCATGAAAACGATGGAAAAAAGTATATTTTGTCTTGGTTATATTTAGTGATAATTTATTTGCACTGAAACAATCAGTAAGATTTATTAACTCTTTGTTTGCAGATTTGAACAGAATGTTTATATCATTATGTGCATAGAATAGGTTGGTATCACCTGCAAATAAAAATGTATCTAGTTTACTGCATGCTTTACTTAAATCATTGATATGGATGAGAAATAGGAGTGGCCACAATTTAGAACCTTAAGGGACCCCACACATTATATTCATATCGGTTGTTTTACCATCATTGTAAGAAATGTTTTGCGATCAATTTGTCAGATAGCTTCTAAACCATGAAATATTAATATTTTTTACACCGTAGTTTTCTAATTTTTTTAATAAAATGAAATGATCGACAGTGTCGAAAGCCTTACTGAGATCAATAAATACACCTAATGTATAATTAATTAAATTTAAACGATTTAAATATATTTTGAACAAGATGAACAATTGCCTGATCAGTAGAGTGATTCTTTTTAAATCCAAACAGCTTATTATAAAGAATATTGTTTGCAGCTAAAAAGTAATACAATCTTTTATACATAATGTGCTCTAGTAATTTTGAAAAGCATGATAGTATGGAGATAGGTCTGTAATTAGAGATATTAGCCTCGTCTCCTGATTTTAATACTGGCATTTCTCTTTCAACTTTAAGTCTATCAGGGAAGATTCCTTGTTCTAAAGAGAGACTAAATATATGCAAAAGCGGGATTTTTGAATATAGCATTGATTTAATTACTCCATTACTGCTTACATCGTCAACTCCGAGACCTTTATTTGGTTTAAGTAAGTATGCGGCTTCAAATTGGTCAATAGAGAAGGCACTTTTTTTGTTATTCTAGTTGGTTTATTTATTGTTGGAGAGAAGCCATTTTGAAATATAACATTAAAAATTTTCTGACGTCTTTATTTTTGTTATATTCTAACAAATCTAATTTCAGATCGCCCGCAAGGAAAACGCATTTGCCACATATTTCTTTGTTAGTAATAAGGCTTTTAATTTGTTTGATAAACGCGTTTTATTACCAAAAGGTGGTCTATGATATACACAATATGACGTACACAATTGGGTTTTTGCATGTTTTGTTTATAACCTCAATTGATAATAATTCCATATCATGCGTCATAACAGAATATTCTTTGCGCAGCTTAAAATTTAAAAAGTTGTGAACAATCTATTACATGCTTTTTCAGATTCTCTAATTTGATGAAATACTTTATAATTATTAAAAAATATATTTTTATTTACCTATATTTTTCATTCCTTCTTCATCATTATAAAACTAAATATATATATATATATATATATATATATATATATATATATATATATATATATATATATATATATATATATATATATATATATATCTGATTGATTTTCTAACGATATATAATTGTTTTTTAGGAAAGGTTCAAGATTAATTATGTTATTATTATCAAGTTTTGTTATATTATTTAAAAATAATTAATTTAAAAAAATTATTATCGGAGTTAATCCTAGATAATAAATTAGTTTCCACTGTAAAAACATAAAATTCAGATAAAAAAGTATAAAGAACAAAAATTAATTACTTTTCCTTCGAAATCCACTCATGAACAATTAGCTTATCGTAAGATATTATTGCGAATTTCCCAAGCTCTCGTTCCTTTTTCTGTCGCTCTCTCAGATCTTTTCTAATTAATATAGTTTCCGCGCAGTAATCTTCATTTATGTAGATGTTTTTTCCTATTAATCTTGGGGAATTTTTTAGAATAGCAACTTTGTCTTTATAATCTAATAATTTTATTACAATTGATCGAATCTTACGAGGGTCTCTAATCCCCGTCCTATAGGCTCGTTCTATTTTAATGCTTTTTAATCCAAGTGTATCTTGAAAAAGCTTTTGCACTTTGAATTTACTTTCATTCCAACTTTCATTCCCAACTTCTTTTAGTCCATCCACTCTCAAATTATTCCTCCTTGATCGGTCTTCAATTTCCCTAGCTTACTACTTATTTTTTCAACTTCACTATTATTTCTAATCTTGATATTAATTTAATTTGTTTTAATTTAGACAAATCTAAAAACTTTCCAAGATTGCCAAGGTCAGAATTAGCCGCTTTTCTTATATAGTTCGGCCGGAATATAAATAGGGGTGGATCCTCTGTGTGTGTGTGTTGGGCCGTCCCGAACGGGGGGAGTAGAGCAACCCCCCCCCCCATGAGAGACCTCTTCAAGACGGCCCTGTATATATATATCCGAAAAGAAAAGTGTATGTGGCCCACATTTGGCCATAGTGCTATTAAATGGAATAAAAAAGTGAAACTATATTCCAGTTGATGATTGATATATATGCTGATAATCAGTGTGGCCCACATGTGGAACACATAATGCATCCACATAATTATTCCACTTAGTGTGGTATAATCTTTAAAAAAATACGTGTTAAATTATATTTAGTTATCATATGGGCCATACGGTAAATGAAAGAATTAAAAACCTATTCTGACGTTTAAAGTTTTGTGTAAATTAATGACCCGAGAATAAATCATTCTTTTTAATAATTGCGTAGCGTAAAAAATAAAGTGTATATTTGTAATTTGATGTGTACAGCAAAGTCTTGTGGCTCATAATTTTGCCTCGTCGCTCGGCGACGTGTGATCGATTCTTCTTGAGCGCTTATTTTTTTGCGCGTACTTTTATGTTATATTTTAAAGTATTTAGTTCTAGTTTCATGCGTTATGTCTATGATTGTTGTTAATAAAAAGTTAAATTGTTTATAAAATTTATTATAAAAATTAGGAAGTGTGCACTCATAGACTCACTTAAACATGTAGAACAGGCAGGGAGTGTACATACATCAACTGACTAAATAGGTAGAACATGCTGGAAACGTACATACATCGACTTAGTTAAATAGGTAAAACAGGGAGTGTATATCGACTGACTAAATAGCTAGAACATTCAGGGATTGTTCATAAATTGACTGACTAAATAAGTAGAACATGCTGGGTGTGTACATACATCGACTAAGGGTTTCGGTTTGGGGAAGCAATAAGTTAAAAAAATAGTTTTTGTTTAAAAATCAATCAAAAATTTAAAATCGTTTAAAAAACAATGCAAACACTGAATTTATTATATTCCGGTCTTCAATTTACATAAACTTCAAATGTCGGAATAGGTTTTTGATTCTATCATCTATCGGGCCATACATATAAAACACACAATCTTGCCTCATTTTGAAGTTTAAATTTTAACCAATTGTAAACTACGATTCCATTGCGATACTTGGTAGCAAACTCTAGAATATTCAATAATATCATGTGGCTTACGGTTTTGATAATTTTCAACTCATAGTTATTCAAACGGTTTTGTATTGAACATATTTGAGAATTGTTATTCGAAGTTTATTAAATTTATTTATTTGAGAATGGTTATTCAAAGTAAACTTTCAATAAAATTTGTAAATCCGAGTTACACTTAACGAATAAAAACTTTCAACGAGTTATACTTAAGTTATACTTATTCTAAACAGAGTTATACTTAACGATAAAAAATTGTAATCAGAGTTATAAAACGAAGTTAAACGAGTTACAAAACGAAGTTACAAAACGAGTTACAAAACGAAGTTAAACGAGTTACAAAACGAAGATAAAAATATCTTAATACGTTGTGTCTGCTACCAAAAAATAACATTAGATCTTAAAATGGTACGTGTATTTCAGGTACCCCTTTAGAAGTCCGTAAACGAGTCACGTTTTACGTATAACATTTATTGAAAATTATTCTCTAACCCTGAACCCAAAAATAAAGCATATTTTATTAAAAGCCATACCCAAACTAAACCCTAAGTCAAACCTAAACCAAACACGGAGTCTAACCCTAAGTTTCAGGGTTAAGGTTTTGTTAGGGTATGGTTTTCAACAATACTCGTTTCGTTAAGCGTTTTTTACTGACTTACTAAAGGGGGGTGCCTGAAATACACGTCCGCCAAATGGTGGGCGATGTAACCAAGCTTTCGTTATTTATTTTTTTCTCTCAATTGTTTTGTACATGGATTTCATATAAAACTATCTTTAGCTACTGTTCGAAGACATTGTAAAAATGCTAGAAAAAGAATTTGAAGAAAATATTGCGTCTTCATTGCACGATTCATCATATTAATTTAGTGTACAGAACTAATAGAATGAACTTTTTTAATTTAATGAAACTTTGTTGTACATATATATTTATCTGTGAATAAAATTATAAAAAAAAGCAAAAAGTATTATATTTTTCCATTAAGTTATTTAATTTGTATTCCTATACAAATAAGCATACATACAGTATATATATATATATATATATATATATATATATATATATATATATATATATAAATATATACATATACATATACATATATATATATATATATATATATATATATATATATATATATATATATATATATATATATATATATATATATACTGTATGTATATATATATATATGTATATATGTATATATATATATATATATATATATATATATATATATATATATATATATATATATATATATATATATGTATGTATATATATATATATATATATATATATATATATATATATATATATATATATATATATATATATATATATACACCCAGTGGGCATTTCGACGTCGAACAAACGTCGAGCGACGTCGGATCTCGACGTCGGATCGACCTTGGGTTTATGTTGGAAATGGAAATGTTATTTGACGTCGGATAAACTGACATCGCGCGACGTCGGCATTCCGATGTAAATCCAACGTGTTTTTTGAAAACTAAAAAACGTTGCCTTTGGCAGGAATCGAACCTCGGTCTATAAGATACTAAATGCTACGCGCATACCACTACACCAGGGATGGCCAAATGGCGGCTCGCGAGCCGCATGCGGCTCTTGGAATGTTAAGGCGGCTCGCGAGCCGCATACGGCTTTTTTCCAAATTGTTATATGCTAATATATTTCCATATAATTATTTCCATCATTCTTATTGTCTTAAAACTTGCAAAAATGGATAAAGTAAAAGTTAACACTAGTTTGCTTCGCAAAATAAGGCGGAAAAGAAAAATTAAATACGAAAACAGAATATTTCATAATGATTGGACAGAAAAATATGCATTTATTGAAAGAAACAATAAACCTATGTGTTTAATTTGCAATATAGAACTTGCTCATAACAAGACATGCAATGTTAAACGTCATTATGAAACAAAACATAAACAATTTTCTGAAGAATATCCGTTATGTTCAAATTACAGAAAGAATAAAATTGAATTGCTCAAAACGAAAAATAAAAATCAACAACTAAATATTTCATCTTACAGCCAAGAATCAATTAATACAACAGAAGCAAGTTTTGTTATAGCATGGAATATTGCCAGAGGTAAACATCCTTATACCGATGGAGAATTTGTAAAGCAAAACATTTCAGATGTCCTGTCGGTTTTAGATCCTAGTAATAGCAAAATCCAAAGATTAGTATCACAAATTCCTATTTCTCGACATACAACCGAAAGAAGAATATCTGAGATTAGTATTGATGTTGAACAGCAATTACTAAACGATTTAAAAAACTGTGAAGCATTTAGTTTAGCTGTAGATGAATCAACAGATATTCAAGACAAGCCTCAAATGGCTGTATTCGTTAGATATGTGACTTCAGACGTAATTGTAAAAGAAGAGTTACTAGATTTAGTTGAGTTCAAAGACACAACTCGTGGAGTTGATATCAAGGAAGCCCTTGACAAAGCTCTGCTTAAAGCTAATGTACCTATCAACAAGCTTGTTAGTGTTGCTACAGATGGTGCATCAGCAATGGCTGGAAAACATTTAGGACTTATAGGCTTATTAAAAAGTGACCCTAAGTATCCAGAATTTATCCCAATTCATTGTGTTGTTCATCGAGAACATTTAGCTGCAAAACATTTTAACTTTCCAATTGTTTTTAAATCTGTTTTAAAGATTGTAAATTATATTCGAGCAAATGCAAAAAATCACAGACAGTTTAGAAACTTTATAAATGAATTGGATCTTGCTGACGAGCCAAGTGACGTGTCATTTTTCTGTTCTGTAAGATGGCTTTCAAGTAGTGATGTTTTTTATAGATTTGTAGAACTATTAGAGCCAATTAAATGTTTTTTGATTGAAAAAGAAAAGACATTTGAAATCCTAGACGATATAAATTTTGTGCAAGATCTTTTATTTTTGACTGATATAATGCAACATTTAAAAAGTCTGAATTTGTTTCTTCAGGGAAAAGAAAAAAATATATCTGATCTTGCACAAACGATATTTAGTTTTCAAAAAAAAATTATTCTTTTTCAGAAAGATCTTAGCTTGAAAAAATTTAATCATTTTCCTCAAATGAAGAAGATGATTACTTCTAATCCTTCAATTCAGTATGATGACGATAAGATTGAATCATACTTGGACAAACTAAAGGATTTACAAAAAGACTTTCAAAAAAGGTTTAAAGATTTGCATGAACTAAAATCTTCTTTAGGATTTATAGTAAATCCTTTTTTAATTAATATTATTAGTAATAGCTGTCCAATTTCTGAAAAAATGCTTGAAGATATATCTCAATTTGAAATGGAACTACTAGATCTCCAAGAAGATCAAAATCTACTTATGCTGCATAAAACAATAACTTTTATGGAATTTTGGAAGATAGTTCCTGAGGTTAAGTATCCTCAACTTAAAAAGATTGCCATAAAATTCATTTCAATTTTTGGTTCAACGTATACATGTGAATCTTTATTCTCTACTATGAAATTTGTCAAATCAAAGTATCGTGCAAATCTAACCAACGAGCATTTGTCTGAATTACTTAGAACAGCCACTACAAGTTTGAAACCAGATTTTAAGAAACTTACCAGTAAAGTTATGAGTATTAGTTTGATCAAAGTAAAAAATTGATAAAATGATGAAAAAGTTATTTCTTGATTGTAAAAATCAAGTAAAATAATCTAATTTTAGTGTTGGTTTTTTAATTATTATTTCATTGATATAAACATTGTTATAATTTTGTTAATCAAAAAAAAGTTTATGATCAGCATGTGCTTGTGCAAAAATCTATCATAAAAAAGATCAGTGTGTTGCACAGCACATGGCCAGTGTGTTGCACAGCACCTAATCGTGTGCTGTGCAAAATCAGTGTGATCATGTGATTGTCGAAAACTATAGAAATGATTTTTTAGTCTGAAGGGAATTTTATAAAATAAATCAGATATAATGGCATTGTAAACAAAATCTTTAAAGGAATAGTTTTTTCTTTAAAAAATTTATTGAGTGTTTTAAAACAATTAACTAAATTCAATTGTATACATATTTTAATTAAATCTTTAAAAAATGATATTTTGTATCCAAGAAATATCTAAATTTCATATTAAAATGATATTGTTGAATAGTGATACAACAATTATTTCTACCCCTTAGGAGCATATGGAATTTCCTAAATAATTTGTATTTTCTAAAAATATTTCTTTAAAAAATGATTTTAAATAGTGAATTACAAATTGTTGTTTTTATATGAAACCAAGAAAATGGGCTAGTACTAGAAATTTCTTATTTTTTGGGTAGTTTTTTTACTTATCTAGTACGAAAGTCTCTTAAAATTCAGATAATCAAAAGAAAGAGAATAAAAGTTTCTTATATAAAAAAACAAACATGAAGTTGTTGCGGCTCTTCGGCTCACGTAAGTATATAAATGCGGCTCTTGTGACAAAACGTTTGGCCAGCGCTGCACTACACCACAGGGACATATTATTGAAAGAGTTTATTTAGTAATCTATACTTGTAGCTATTTGGGAATTATTACTTTGATAAGAAATAATTTTGTTTAAATATTATATAAATATTAAAACGAATAGTTATATATTATAAAAAATGTATACTCGAAAATGTTAATAGTTAAAAAACTATGCTAGTGCATCATACAAAACCTCATGATGTTTTATCAACCATTATTCAAACTTTTTTCCATTAATAAAAAAACACGCTTAGTTCACATAATTATTGAAGAGTGCAATTGCACACATATTGTTGGGTTTGGATTAAATTTTCATCAGCGATGTCTTACGACGTTGTTCCGACGTCGTTTTAAGGACGTTCGATTGACGTCGGAAGACGTCAAAAGACATCGGAGTACGTTAATATTATGACGTTGCCCGACGTCTTTTTATCGACGTTGGATCGATGTCAGTACTGCGACGTTTTTTGGACGTCTTTTATAAGACGTCGGAACAACGTCAAAATACATCGAAACGACGTCAGGGAATGTTGAGATAAAGACATCGCCCGACGTCATTTTACTGACATCGGAACAACGTCGGAATAGGTCTTTTGACATCGCTGATGAAAATCGTACGTAAATCCGACGTCGGATTGACGTCGGGTGCCCACTGGGTATATATATATATATATATATATATATATATATATATATATATATATATATATATATATATATATATATATATATATATATATATATATATATATATAGGCGCGGATCCAGCATTTTTTGATGTTTGAGATAACTAACTTCCAGACATGGAACAAACTCCAAAAATTTATATGTTTATACTTATGTCAAATAAAGATGATTTGCAAAAAATTGCGACGATTGGAGTCTGGGAACAAAAAAGCCCCAAAATTTTGGCCACACAAACCCCAAACAAGAGAGCAACAAGTTGATAAAATATTTTTTGTACAATTCTTAAGTAAATTTATATTAATCGATAAATTCTAAATTTCATACAATAATCTCTTAGTGTTCAAAAAACATGACATTACAAAATTTGTAACCCCCTCAAATTGAGGGGGGTTAAAGCTTTGTGCAATTATAATTTTTGAACACTAAGAGATTATTGTATGAAATTTAGAATTTATTGATGAATATAAATTTACTTGAGAATTGTACAAAAAATATTTTATCAACTTGTTGCTCTCTTGTTTGGGGTTTGTGTGGCCAAAATTTTGGGGCTTTTTTGTTCCCAGACTCCAATCATCGCAATTTTTTGCAAATGATCTTTATTTGACATAAGTATAAACATATAAATTTTTGGGGTTTGTACCATGTCTGGAAGTTAGTTATCTCAAACATCAAAAAATGCTGGATCCGCGCCTGATATATATATATATATATATATATATATATATATATATATATATATATATATATATATATATATATATATATATATATATATATATATATATATATATATATATACTTATTTGTATAGGTATGTATGTATTTGTATAACTATTTGTATGTATAACTATTTGTATATTCTATACATAAATAAATGTACTGTCTAATTTAAATATGATATTCAAAAAAGTCAAAAGATTTGTTTATGTATTTGTTATAACTTTTTTGTTGGAAAATAATGCGGCTTTCGTTCTTAGTGTGGTTTTAATAAGATCAACAATATCTATGCCACAAAATCTATGGGATAGCTTTGGTGCGTTCCATGTTCCACATTAAACGCACCAAAGCCATCCCATGTAGAAGAGTGGTAAATATATGGTTAGCATGCAATTGCCATATAAGGCTCATATGAAAAATTCTTGTCGGATATAAATATATATATATATATATATATATATATATATATATATATATATATATATATATATATATATATATATATATATATATATATATATATATATATATATATATATATATATATATATATATATATATATATATATATATATATATATATATATATATATATATATATATATATATATATATATATATATATATGTATGTATATATACATATATATATATATATGTGTGTGTGTGTGTGTGTGTGTGTGTGTGTGTGTGTGTGTGTGTGTGTGTGTGTGTGTGTGTGTGTGTGACTCAACAAAATTCATGATTGATCTACCAATAGTTTTAAAAGAAGAAGTGAAAATGAGAATCTGCAGAATGGCATCTGAACACTTCATGCCTGGGTTAGCCTGTTTGAGTGTTTACTTCATGTTGCATACAAGATTTCAATTCAGAAACGACAAGCTAGAGGTGTAGATGATAAAGCTATAGTTGGCACCAGAAAGAAGGAAATACAAGTTGCATTCCAAAATGAGATGGGTTTTATTGTATACTAGCCATGCTCTGGGGGTGCTGGAAACTCAAATGATGGGAACACTAAGCGTCGTTTATTTCAGCAAAAATCTGCTGAAATAATGGGTGTTAGTCTTTTTTTTATCAAAAGATTGCATGCAATATTGTCAGTGTTGTAGCCTCGATTTGTTATTGAACCTAAAAAATTTAAAAATATTGTTTTGAGACTGCAGAGTTGTATCACAGTTATATATATACACATACTTTGCATAAAGCTCTGATTCATAGACATCTAATAGTAGAATTTTTAAACTTACATGATGTCTGAGAAAACACAAGAAGTCCAATAAGTAATTTAAAAAATATAAGTAATTTAAAAAATATAGGGAGTGCTTCACTAGAAAATGTGACAGAAAAAAAAATTATTTTGACGTGTTTTATCGCATTTTGTACCATTCAGATCCTTTCATAGCTCAATACTATAAAACAAACAGTTTCAAAAAAGCTATTCTGTCTGCAGATGCAATGACTCTGTTGAAAGAGCCCAGCACCTTGTGCTCTTTGTAACTTTTCAGTGACATCTTTGTTATAAATGTTTTTGCAAATTAATGAATTTATATTGCAATAAATGTTAATTTATTATGTTTTATTTTTTTTCAATAAAATAAACTTTAAAATATATTATTGTTTTTTTGTTTATTATTTATTATATTTATTATAACTTTTTTTTGCATATTTTGTTTTTCAGTATAATAAACCGTTTGCAATAAAAAAATAAATAGTTAAAATATTTTTAAGGGTTTTGGTTAGAAAATGTTACTTTTTACCTAATGCGCAATGGTATAATTTTTCTATAAAGGTATTAGATATCCTTTCAAAGATCTTTCACCTATCTCTTTGACAACAAATCCATCCTGTGGCTTTTCTCCAAGTGAAATTGCTGTTAATTTGCAAAGCTCAAAGTAGTCACTTTGTTGCTCACTATGTTGCTTTGCCTTATTGAGACTTCATTGTCAACCATTGGTCTTGAACCTTAAATAAACAACAGCTCTTCTGCTTGTCTTGTCATATTTATCCCATATTATTTGCCATAAGTTGCCCTGTTTTTTCCTCAACAAAACCCCCATACTTGATCATGATGTCATGAAAATGTTGCCTGCAAGCAAGATAGATTATTTTTCTATTGAGGTACGTTTCTTTGGCAATTGCAGTGCTTTGAATGAATCCAGTGTTGGTTGCTATTGTACTCCAGCACGCACTAACAATTGTTTTTTCAACATTCCTTTGTACTATGGTTTCTAAGACCCAATTTTATGGCATAAATTAATAACTTTTAAAAACAAAATAAATAACAATTTTTATTTCTTATAAATTATAATTATGCACTAAACATATTCAAACTAAATTGAGTCACAGATGCTATAGTGCACAGTTGTAAAAGAGAATATAATATTTGTTTGTAAGTCATTCTGTGTTGACAATCTAGGATGTTCCCATAAAAAATATTAACAAGTTTGTCTGAAGTTTTTCTTCATTATTTGTAAAGGTTTTACCATCCCAGTGAAAAACTGTATATTTGGCGTGTTATATATATATAGACTGGCGTATTATATATCAAACTACGGCGTTATACTATATGCATTAAATGGAGTATGCAATAAAAATGAGCGTTTTGTATTGAGATTCATAATTCTCTAGGTATATATCCCATCGGGCTGAAATAATTTTTACCTCAAAGCATTGGAAAAGTTTTATTTCTTGAAAAAAGCTGCTTGCGCGACAAAAAAAGAAAAAGGTTTTCAGCATCGAACTGCTACTGGTGATAAAAAGTAGATACATTACGACAAGCCTAAATACCAAAAAGCAAGAGTCGAGCCCGACAAGCCATCAGCATCGACAGTGAAAGCAAATATTCATGGTTCCAATCTGATCGAACCAACTCGGATTAATATATTATGAGCTGCTTAAACCAAAAGAGAAGACTACATTATACCGTTGCCAACAACAATCTCAACCGAGCCAAGCATTGAAGGATAAAAGACCGCAATACACTGAAAGACATAACAAGGTTAGTCTTCAGCACAACAACGCACAATCCCATGTTGCAAATTTTGTAAAAAACTACCTGTAAAAACCTCATATGAGAAGTCCTAACCCAATCACCGTTTTGACCAGACATTGCCCCCTCCGGTTACTGTTTTTTCTGGTTTAACAGATGACACATGGCCTGGCTGCGCAAAGATTTTCGTCTTATGACAATACTAAAAAAGGGTTGATGATTGGATTGCCTTAAGAGATCATTACTTTTTCTACCTTAAAGATAGAAGAAGGTTGCAATTACCAATGGACAGCATTTTGAATGATCTAAGTCTAATAGTCTTTATAAAATAAACGGTTGATTTTTATTAAAAAAACACTAATTTTTAATGCATGTTCCCAATATAACTCTGGTTGTTTAAAAAAAGGGGAAAATGGCTTACTAGGGGCAGTTGCTGTGGTAACTTTGTTTAATCACCTTTCTTGAATGTTAAGCACTATCTTTTGTGGTTCTTTAAAAAACAGAACCTTAGAAACCCAGCAGGCATTTGTTTTTAAAAGTTATGCTCTAAATGTATTTTAAATGTCTTTTAAACTTCTTCTAAACCTTCTTACGTAAAGAACGTTTAAAAGACGTTTAAAAAACGTTTAGAAGACATTTAAGACGTAACTTTTAAAAACAAATGTCCGTCGGGAAAGAATACACAATGATTTTTTATGCCGTAGCGCTCTCATTTTATTTAATAAATTATAAAATATAGAAAAGTTTAATCTTAAAAGATTTATACTTTCTACTATAATATCACAATACTAAATGTTTTTTAAAACTTTAGTTTTTTTTTTTTTTTTTTTTATTTGCATTCACTCCCAACAAGGCTGCAAGCAACCACTATTAAGTTGGGAGTTACTAGGAAAAAAAAAAAGAACAGAGTTATAGAGCAAGGAAACGGTTGACAGAAGAGTTGAAAAGTTGAAGGTTGTATGAGTCAGGAAAACATAAAGATGGGAGAGAGTTCCAAAGGATTGAAGTGCGGGGAAAAAAACTAGATGAATAAAAGTTTTTAGAGCATGCAGGGACAGATACAGTAAACAAATGAGACTTAGCTGAATGACGAGTAAAACGAGAATGAATTTTAGTTGATGGAACTAGAGATGATAACTCCTTTGAGAAGTGACCATGATAGTATCTGTAGAAAAGAGAAAGAGATGCAACTTTACGACGATGGGAAAGAGGTTCAAGCTTAGCAGATAGTCCAGGTCCAACAACATTTACAATGCATTTTTGGACCTTGTCAAGAAGAGAAAGTGAATCGTTAGAAGAACCAGCCCAAATATGACAACAGTATTCCATACAGGGACGAATAAGAGATTTGTAGAGGTAGAGAATGGAATCAGAAGTAAGGAAATGGCGAGCACGATAAAGAGAAGCAACCTTAGCAGAAGCTAATTTAGCAATCGATTGTATATATGGTTTCCATGAAAGGTCAGTAGTAAGCGATAATCCAAGAAGACGTAAAGAGGAGGACTCAGTAAGAGGATTGCCATTCATTAATATAGGAATGTTGACCATATTACGGTAGTTGTTTGCAGTAAGGAATTGGGTTTTTTTAGAGTTGAAATTCACAAGCCACTGTGAACCCCAATCTATTACTGTAGTGAGATCAGATTCAAGATCAGCTGCTTGTTCTAGGCGATCGAAAAGAAAAGACTTTTTGTCAAGACAGGAGGATAAAGTTGAGTCATCAGCAAAAAGAGCTACTTTAGATGAAAGGTTGTCAGGAAGATTGTTTATGTAGATAAGAATCAAAACAGGGCCCAGGATGGAACCTTGGGGAACCCCAGAAGTTACTGGAAATAAAGAAGAGTGTTGGCCTTCAAGGATGACTTTAATAAACCGGTTAGAAAGAAATGATTTGATAATCTCAAAAACTTTCCCAGAAACACCATATGAAGCAAGCTTATGGAGAAGACCAGCATGCCAAACTTAGTCGAAAGCTTTAGATATGTCGAGAGCAATAGCCCTAGCCTCACCGCCTCCATCTAATGCACGATAAAATCTTTCAGTTACAGCAGTTAGCAAGTCGGCCGTAGAGCGAGAGGATCGAAAACCGTATTGATTGTCTGACAGTAGTTTATTTGACTCAAGATGAGATGTGAGGAATTTGTTGATCAAAGACTCAAAGACCTTGCTAATAACAGAAAGGTTACTGTAAAAGTAAAAGTTACTGTAAAACTTCACTTCAATTAAAGCAACGAGCAACAAGAAAAGACCACTTTATCGATATTATTTTTTCGTTGCGATATTAAACAATGAAAAACGGCTAAACAGCCTTACAAGGGTTTTTCCGTCAAAACGGTAAAAACAATAAATGCTCGAAAAAGAAAAAATACTATTAATGTAACATTGTGTAAGTATGTTACAGTAGGGCTGTTCAGTATGCTAATTTGTTTTCAGAACATAGCTAATTGAAGTTTTTCCCATTCAACTACCATATTGTGGTTCAAAAATATTTTTTACTAAATTTTATATATTTGCCCTGAAGGTCGCTCAAAGCCCCTAAACATTTGACAGGTCCCTAATATTATTGAAAAAAAAAATTATTTAAAAATATGTCAACTTGGTACTCAAAAGAAGCAAAATTTTATATATTTTTAAAAATTAGATTCATTTTTTATAAAAAACAACTTAAAAAAACTTATTATTAAAAATGTTGTGAATATTACCTTTTTTTCATTTTTCGTTTAAAAACCATAGTTTTTATTCAAAAAAGCATAATATTGTTTTTTTTATAAAAAATACTTTTTGTTTTTGAAATTTTTAAATGATTTTGCTTCTTTTGAGTACCAAGTTGACATATTTTTAAATAATTTTTTTTTCAATAATGTTAGGGACCTGTCAAATATTTAGGGGCTTTCAGCGACCTTCAGGGCAAATAATAAAATTTAGTAAAAAATATTTTTGAACCACAATATGATAGTTGAATAGGAAAAACTTCAATTAGCTATGTTCTGAAAACAAATTAGCATAATGAACAGCCCTAATGTTACAGTATGGTACATCGAAGTTTTTCGTGCATTTACCGTTTTTTACTTTTTTTACCAAAAAAGCTCAACCTTTTGTAACTATGTTAAAATGCTAAAACCGTCAATCATAAGATTGGTGCCGGCCGACACTTTAGTTTGAAGTCAAATCTCCGTTATTTAGAATCGACTTTTCAATTAACCGAGATTACTCTTAGTGATTTTTGTCCAGACAACATTCATAACACAAAATAAATATATTATTACCAATATTTATTTATATCATACTTATGTATTTATATCAATAGTTATTATAAATAACTATTTTTTAAGAAACATATGCTGTGGTTGCTATTAAATTAAAAATAATATAGCTTATCTTTTAGTGCTTTAACATTTTACTATATAAAAACATAATAATACTATGTATTATTAATTTAGTAATGTGTAAAATTATTTTATATTTGGTGTAGTAACATTTTAAATTTGTCTTTTCATTTTAAATTAAAAAAATATATATATTTTGTTTTAAAGGGTATAAATAAAATTCATTTTGATGATTACTAACATTTTATCAGTTTATGCTGGTGGGTGATAAAGTTTTGTTTAGACCGAAAGGGACAAAAATCCAAACATATTTTTAAGTGTTTGGGTACATCTATTTATATCGGTAAGTAATAAATATCTTTTTATATTAAAAAAAAAAAATCTTTCATGACATTTAAGTTACTATAAAGCTAAATGACACATAAAAAAACTAACATTTTTGCTTGATTCTTAATAACCATTAACAAAAGTTATTTAAAGCTTTTGATATTAAAAAAATGTTTAATTTTAAGGACAACTAAACTTGAAATAACATTTTAATTAGTATTTTTTTGGTAGTTTTTTTTTCTTGTATTTTTATAATTTATATATGACATTATAAATGTAATTAGCATTTTTTACTATTATCTCGTAAAATTTTTTACTATTATCTCGTTTTATAATTTATAAATAATTTTTTATAATTTTATATAAAGTTTAATATAGTTTAATCAAGATTTCAAGAATGAATTAAATTTAATAATACTGAAAAATCATTTAATATTGTTAATTTAAAAAATAAATTATTACTACACAACAGTTATGTCTATTGGATAGCAATACATCAAGTTCATTATTCAAGTGTCTGCATAAAATTGTTTTGAAAAATTTTTAATAATCATTTAAGATTTAAATGATGATGAATTAATATTAAGCGATTCAAATTTTAAATTGCAAGGTCATTTAGTTAAACTAATCTTTAATATAAACTATAATATAACATTTATAATTTATAATGTAACATTTATAATTATAATCTATATATAACATTTTTCATTTACAGCAAAAACTTTATTACAATAAAATGTTTGTTTCTTTTGTGAAAGAAACACTTTTAAAACAAATTTATTCAAAAATTTCTTTTAATTCTAATCTGCTTTTTTTTATAAACCCAAAAATTGCTAAGATTATCAGTTTTTCACATCTGAGTCATAAAAGGTCTGAGAATATGCATCTTTTAAATAAGAAAACTGTTTTGTTTGTTCTTTTTGTCTATTCAATATATTCATACCTTTAAAAATCCACTCTCTCCATCAATCCCTTTTATAATCACTTTTTTATTTGGTAGTTAACATCCAACAACTTGTTGCCAAAAATAATTGAGCACTGTCTTTTAAGTATAGTAAAAACATTTTATTTTTGGGGGGAAATTGGAAATTAGGTGTGTTAATGGTGTTAACCTTCTTGGACGTTGCTAAGGGTTTTTTAAAAATGGTGAAATCTTTCTTGGCATCACTAAATAGTTTTAAAATTGGCAATCTTGTTTGAAGTCAAATAGTGTTTTGAAAAATGACGATAATTTTCTTGGATGTCTTGAATTGTAAAAATTTGTGGAAGTTATGTCCATATAAAAATTAAAAAGCCAGTCTAAAGTTCATATTATTTAAAAACTTCGGCATATAAAATTCGCCGAATGGTCACACACGAGTAGTGAACGCCTGAGGGAAGAAATAAAGTACATTAGAATAAAGGAGAATTATTTATTAGACAAAGCATATTTTGACAATTGTCAAGATAAAAATAAAGATTAATTAGAGGAATATTTAAAAATAAATAAGACAGGCTATACACCCACAACAATAATAACAATAAAAATAAATTAAAAAATAAATAAATAAAAAAATAAATAAAAAAATAAAAAAAAATAAAAAAAATTGTTTTATAAACACCAATATGAACGAAGATATAATCACCAGACAAAAACTTGTAAAACAAAAAACAGATCACAAAGTAAAAAATCTGATAACAGCAATGAGAGGCATTTAATAATGGAAAAAAAACATTAATGCTAATGTGTAAACATAATTTGTGTAGTGATTAAGTAAAAAAGCCAGTCTAAAGTTCATATTAATTCCTATGTGTATTAAAGTAATCTGTTTCTGAAATTATGATCATCATCACAAAGAAGACATTTAAGAATTATCAGAAGATTATGAGAAAAAAAGTTGACAAAGATTATATTAACTAATTTGTTATCAGTTTTTAATATTTAATTCAGTATCATTCTAGTTTTATGATATATAATATTTTTTATAGTATTTATTTTTTAAATAAACAATATTATTTTAGAAAATTTACCATGTCTAAAACGTTTGGAAAGAAATATGTTTAAAAATGATTATCAGGTTAATATTTTTAATTTTTTTTAATTCTGTATATAATCTAATATTTATAATTATTCATTGTATTATAAATTTTGAAATTTACTTTAAATTCTATACATATGTGTTAAGTAGGATTAGGATATTATCAGGGTTTATATATATATATATATATATATATATATATATATATATATATATATATATATATATATATATATATATATATATATATATATGTATATATACATATATATATATATATATATATATATATATATATATATATATATATATATATATATGTATATATACATATATATATATATATATATATATATATATATATATATATATATATATATATATATATATATATATATATATATATATATATATATATATTATCAGGGTTTATATATATATATATATATATATATATATATATATATATATATATATATATATTTATATATATATATATATATATATATATATGTATATATATATATATATATATATATATATATATATATATATATATATATATATATATATGCGGTAGTGGTGTAATGGTAAAACACTTGCTTAAAAACTACTACATTAAAAATATAAAAATACTTTTAATTTAATAAATAAAATTAAAATTTTAAACTTAGAACGTTCGAAAATTAATTAATTTTGCGTCAAACATAATTTAACGAACTAAACATTTTCACTGATATCTTTGATTTGGTTATACTTCGATCAAGTTTTATTTATTAAAAATGTCTAAGGTTGCTAAAAAGAAGCTATCAAGTAGAACTTTAACAGAAAAATACAAAATACTAAAAGAACTTGACAAAGGAGAATCGTCTGTATCTATATCAAAGAAATATGACATTCCAAAGCAAACATTGTCTGTATGGTCACAATAAAAAAAGAAAATATATTCTTAAGTCGAAAAAAATAAAACTTCTGCGAAAAGAGTACGGATGATAGTCTCCCTAAATGAGAATTTGGATAAAGGATGTTATATGTGGCTTTTAAACACCCGACACCAAAACATTCCTGTGTTTGGAACCATTTTCAAAGTCAAAGCTTTGTATTTTGCAAAAGAACTTGGTTGTGACAACTTTCAAGCATCCGATAGATGGGTAAATAGATGGAAAAAAGGAAACAATGTATTGTTTAAAACAATATCAGGTATTTTATCATTTTATTTTTTCAATGATATTTAAATTTTTTTTAGTCATTTGTCTAAAAAATAATAATAAGCATAGAACTCTCATTTCTATTCCATCATTCATTCCATAAACCAATAAATTATCAAACCAATTCTTTTGTTTTAATTTGTTTAAAGTCATTAAAACATTTTGGCTTATTACCATGCACTGCATGAAAAACAATAAGGGGATAAAGTGTAAAAAAAGTTGCTTTAAAGTTGCTTTTCTTATATTTCATAGATGAAAGTCAAGATGTTACTAATGAAATGACCGCTCCTTGGAGGGAAACAACTTTGCTGACAATATTGTCTTGTTATAACTCCCATGATATATTCAATGCAGATGAGTTCAGTTTGTTTTATAAAGTACTTCCAAAAAAAAGTATACATTTGAAAGGTGAGAAATTAAATGGAGGTAAGAATTGCAAGATACGACTAACTGGGCTTGCTGCAGCTAACATGAGTGCAGAAAAACTTCCAATGTTTGTTATTAGGAAATCAAACAAACCCCGTTGCTTTGAAGGAATTAGAAGCACTGAATGTCGTTACCGTGCGTAAAAAAAGAGTTGGATGACCTCTGAATTATTTGAAGAGTGGGTTAGGGAAAACGACAGAAAATTTGCATTAGAAGGCCATAAGGTAGCATTGGTTATTGATAATTGCGCTGCCCATCCGAATATTGAGAATCTTAAAAAAAAAAACGTAGTCACACTCTACTTTTTTCCCCCAAACACAACTTCATGTTTGCAGCCGATGGATCAAGGAGTCATTCGATCGTTGAAGTGTAAGTGCCGAATTAATTTAACTAACAAGATCATAAATGCAATTGATAACGGAAAACAAATGCCTTCAATCTCCATACTTGAAGCTATGAAAATGCTTGTTTATTCTTGGAATGAAATTTCAGAAACTTCTATTATTAATTGCTTCCACAAAGCAGGGTTTAAGGAAGGAGTAGGAGTATCAGACAAAGATGAAGAATACTTCCCTGCATTAAGATATTCAATTGATCAGTTATGTCAGCGTGATAAGGATCTTGTTCCAGAAGATTTTACTTATGAAGATATGTTAACAATTTTTTTTTTTTAATTTTTTTATTTTACTTCACCTCCTCAAGGCTGAGAAGGCCACTACAGACGAGGAGGCTACTTATTTTGTGGCTATAACCCTCTCTCAACTCTATAACTCCGAAACACGAACCTTGACGAACAAGGCCGCTGCGCAGAGAAACGAGTTGAGCGCGGTACTACCAGGGACGTGGTGGGGATCGAACTCGGAACCACTTGTTTATGAAGCGAGCGCTCTACCACTACACCACTACCGCATAGATGACATTTCGGTTATGAGAGGAATGATGACAAATGAAGATATTATTCAAGATATTGTTGAGGTAGATGAAGAAGAAACGCAAGAAGAAGAAGGAAACAAAATGTCTGATGAAATGGTGACAAAGTCAACAACTGAAGAAGTTCATAAAGCAATTTATACCCTTGTTAATTTTTCGATGTTTACTTAGAGTGATGAAATTAGAAGAGTAGGTTTGAATGCTTCAAAGCTGTTTGAAAAAGAATTGTGCGAGTCACTGATACAAACATAAATTTCTGACTTTTTTTGTTTATAGTATATATTATATATGCAAAAATATATATTTCACATAAGATTATATTGTTCTATATATATGTACATAAAATTTATATATCGAGGAACATTCGATAAGTCGGACATTTTCAAAAAGTCAGACTTAGCGAGAGTTTTGCTTAAATCAGACATTTGCTAATATGGACAATAAATATCTATCCCTTCAGAGTCCGAGTTAATGGGATTTTACTGTATATATATATATATATATATATATATATATATATATATATATATATATATATATATATATATATATATGCTTACTAATGATTCAACACAGGCTGCGTTTAGCTTCATTCTTATTTCTCATGTTCTTGATCTGAAGCAATTTTGAATGTGGGTTTAGAAGTAAAGTTCGTTATTATTTATTTTTATTTATTGCTATTATTATTTTATTATTTATTGGAAAAAGTTCTATAAATTTTTTGCCCCTCAACTTTGATATCTCATTAAAGGGGTCTCCAAGTGTCAAGACAAGCTGTGTTCATATCTTAAATAAACATTAGAAAATAATTTTAGAGTTAATTAAACTTACCTAAACCAATTATTTATCGAGATTGTTAATAAATTTTTTTTTAGCTGTTTTGTAACTTTGCTCTAATATTAGGTTTACGATTATGTTTAGTTTTCTCTCTAAAAATAACTTAATGAATAGGTTGTTTTTTTTAATTTTATTCATGGGCAAGCTTAGGTTTTCCCCTTTATTAATTTGCGGTTATAATAAAAAATTTTTCGCTGCATTTTAGTTTATGAAGTGTTTCAGTTCTCAGATTTTTGACAAAATGAAAAGTCTAACTAAACTTCACTCTTACTTTTCTTAAAGAATTTTATTAAAAAATTTTATTTTTACAGCCAAATTTATTTTTGTATTTTAGTATTACCAAAAAATATTTTTTTTGGTTTTTAGATTTTATTAGAGCAACTTGTTTTTCGAAGCCGTATTTAATCTCTCCATTAAACTAATGGAGTTTAATGGAGAGATTAAACTTTTTATAGTTTAAAAAAATTCTAATAATATTAGCAAGTTATCATTGAAATTCTATTTTTTTTTTTTTTAGTTATACCTGACATATGGAAAAAAAGAAACTCCAAACAATAAAATATAGTTTAACTTTAACAACAATACTTATTTTTATTGATGTTAAAGATAAAACCTTTAATTAACCAGATTTTTTTTGAAAGAAAAAATCTGGTTGGAAGTTCAATTTTTAATACACTTAATTAAGTTTTTGTCCTGTATTTGTTAAATTTATAAAGCTGTTGTTTATCAAAGGTGTTTGTCAATAGTATTTTTAAAGTAGTTTTCCGATACCTTTTGTATGAATTTATATGAAGATAAATCAACTTTGAGCAAGAAGTAAAACTAGGCAGTGCAACTCGCAAAATTAGCATGCAAAACTATACTGTAAACTCATTGTTTAGTTAACAGTATAGTCTCACACACTACTATATCTTATAAAACAAGTCTCGATGAAATCCAGGTTCTGATGCGCACATATTGAGTATTTATATGGTTTTTAATGGTTTTCATTTTTTTGATAACATGTCACAAGTATTGAATGCAGTCAAAAAAATAATATAAAAAAATGACATTGCTATGTGGAGAACTGATCTTTTGCAGAGGGAGCAGGTTGCAAAGAGATGTTTTTCTATAAGCTGAGCATATGAGTTGTTGTAGTTTGGTGAATAGGCAAGATAAACTTGGCTATTAAAACTATCATCAAGGAAATTGCACCATGGCCAAAACAACCAGAATACCTAACTTGATAGTATTAGTTATTATTAAACCTAAGTTTTTATTATTATTAAACCAGACAAAGGCTGCCAAAACCAAAATTAGCTACCCAAGCTAGAGTTTGTGTAACTAATTCTGGTTTTAGCAGCCTACATTACAATTTACATTTTATTTCAGAGTAACTTAATCTAGAATAAATTTTAAATCATTGTTAATCATTTTCATCAGCTTCTAAACACTTATTCAATCTTGATGCAATCTCACTAAACAATAAATGGAACAAATTTCAATTGATGTTAACTAAAGAAAACCAATCACATATTATAGGTATAACTGAATTCTGGTTTGATGAGAAGTTTTTACTACACTCGTTACAACAAAATTAAATTGGTAAAAAGGTTGGAGGTGTAATGATTTACATAAGAAAAGATTTACATAATAAAAGAATCACAAGAAATACATTTCTATATTTTATTCACCTCCCCAAGGCTAAGAGGACCACTACAGTTATTTACAGTTAACTTTTTTTTTTGTGGTCTCAACTCTTTAAATCTCGGAAACACAAACCTTGACAAACAAGTTGAGCGTGACACTATCAGAGATATGGTGGGGATCAAACTTGGAACTTCTTGCTTATGAAGTGAGCGCTCTACCACTATACCACATTTTGAACAAATGTATATTATTGAAAAAATAACACTACATTTTAATCTAAATGTTGTGAAATCGAACTTAAAGCAGAAAATATCCTTTTTGGTTGTTTTTACAGACCCTTGCACTCAATTCACCAAGTAAACATTGGAAATAATAATTCCATAAGAACCACTACCCATCTATTTAAACCACAATACTTTTTTCAAGTCTTTTCATAACAGATGATTTCAATTACTGTGATATTAATTGTCAAGTTGTTTATGTCAATCTGGAATAGAATATTTAGATATTCTCAATGCAAATCATTTAGTACAGTTCTAGAACCCTTTATAACAACATCTTGTTATAAAGGGTTGTAGTTATAAAGGGTTCTGATCTAATAATCAGAAATGATCCAATTAAAATCTACATAATTAATATGGTCAAATATCATTCAATTCTCATCTGTGACTTTTAGTTAAAAGACTAAATAGACCTACAATATACAAAAAAATTTAAAAATTGTTAAAATGCATCAAAAAGGTAACTATTAGAATCTAAATAGCACTAACTTGCTAACTGCTGTAACTGAAAGATTTTATCGTGCATTAGATGGAGGCGGTGAGGCTAGGGCTATTGCTCTCGACATATCTAAAGCTTTCGACAAAGTTTGGCATGCTGGTCTTCTCCATATGCTTGCTTCATATGGTGTTTCTGGGAAAGTTTTTGAGATTATCAAATCATTTCTTTCTAACCGGTTTATTAAAGTCATCCTTGAAGGCCAACACTCTTCTTTATTTCCATTAACTTCTGGGGTTCCCCAAGGTTCCATCCTGGGCACTGTTTTGTTTCTTATCTACATAAACGATCTTCCTGACAACCTTTCATCTAAAGTAGCTCTTTTTGCTGATGACTCAACTTTATACTCCTGTCTTGACAAAAAGTCTTTTCTTTTCGATCGCCTAGAACAAGCAGCTGATCTTGAATCCGATCTCACTTCAGTAATAGATTGGGGTTCACAGTGGCTTGTGAATTTCAACTCTAACAAAACCCAGTTGTTTAATGCAAACAACTACCGTAATATGGTCAACATTCCTATATTAATGAATGGCAATCCTCTTACTGAGTCCTCCTCTTTACGTCTTCTTGGATTATCGCTTACTATTGACCTTTCATGGAAACCATATATACAATTGATTGCTAAATTAGCTTCTGCTAAGGTTGCTTCTCTTTATCGTGCTCACCATTTCCTTACTTCTGATTCCATTCTCTACCTCTACAAATCTCTTATTTGTCCCTGTATGGAATACTGTTGTCATATTTGGGCTGGTTCTTCTAACGATTCACTTTCTCTTCTTGACAAGGTCCAAAAACACATTGTAAATGTTGTTGGACCTGGACTATCTGCTAAGCTTGAGCCTCTTTCCCATCGTCGTAAAGTTGCATCTCTTTCTCTTTTCTACAGATACTATCATAGTCACTGTTCAAAGGAGTTATCATCTTTAGTTCCATCAACTAAAATTCACTCTCGTTTTACTCGTCATTCAGCTAAATCTCATTCGTTAACTGTATCTGTCCCTGCATGCTCTAAAAACTTTTATTCATCTAGTTTTTCTCCCTGCACTTCAATCCTTTGGAACTCTCTCCCATCTTTATGTTTTCCTGACTCATACAACCTTCAACTTTTCAAGTCTTCTGTCAACCATTTCCTTGCTCTATAACTCTGTTCTTTTTTTTCCTAGTAACTCCCAACTTAATAGTGGTTGCTTGCAGCCTTGTTATATATAAAAAAAAACCCCACCAAAGTAGCAAATGTGTTCATTTTTTTATGGCTCATTTGTACTTATTTGTTTAGATTAAAAACTTCTAATTTTTCTCCAGGCTCAAGCAAATAAAGTTCAACATAATCTAATCCTGAAATATTGGGTTGTATTCTAATTGCAGTTGTTCCTTGTTGCTTTGCATTTCAACATTGAACAACATTCAAAATTCCTGTACCAAAATTTGAAAAGTATCTTGAAGAATTTAGTTTTCTTAATCTCTCATTTTCACTTTTTTTCTAACTAGCATTAAGATTTTTTTATTCATTCTATAAATGTTGCATAACTACCTAATTACCAGCATTAAACATGATGCTTTTTACGTAATTAGTAATTGTTTGAAATCTCTTTCGGAATTATATTGAAGTTTTAAAAAAAAAGTCATTTTTTTATTGTTGTTTTTTATGTTTTTAATTTTTATTTTTATTTTTAATGGTTTTTAGGGTGGTTCTTTTGTTGAATTGTTTGCTGTTGTTGGTAAAGATCCACTTTCAAAATTAAAAGTTTCATCATCAGGTGTAACTAAAGAATTTTGCAATGAAATTCGATCATACCTAATTAATATTGAAGGTGAGCCAGCTACAACGCATATATCATTCCCAAAGAGTAGCAAACAAAGTCTTCATGCAATTCAACAATATCTGGTGTTTCAACTTTTTATTTACAGTAAAAGATCTCTATCTGTAGAAATCACAATACTCAATCAACTAAGTTGTAAGAAAAGAATTATCTTTTCAAGCAATAATCGAGAGGTAGTTATTACACCACTTTATGCAAAGTTGCCGCTTTCTTTTGTAAAAGTTAATTCATGGTGCAATTTATGTTTTGATCTTGAAAAAATTGTCATGAGTTCATTTGAAGGATCAAGATTTTCAGTTATTGATAGCATAGTTTTATCAGCAAATTGTAGACTAAAAAGATTATTCACATTAAAAGAAAGACCAGATTGCACTGAAGATATGCCTAAGAATATTAGTTTACCAGATGACATTGATGTTTTCACACAGGTATTTTTCCAAATCAATTTTTTATTTTAAGTATAGTTTAATAATCTTATACATTGTTTAGTATGTTCAGGTTGTTAATTCCATTGAAAATTTTGTATGTTTAGGTTATTGATTCCTTGTAATATATTTTGTGTTTAGGGTAATGATTCAATGTAGTACTTTGTGTGCTTAGGGTATTGTTTCCATGTAAAATATTCTATGTTTTGGTTATTGATTTCATGTAATATATTGTATGTTTAGGTTATTGATTCTTTCAGTTTTATTGAAAGCAACACAAAGTTAAATAGTTCAGTGAAAAAAAATTTACATATCAATATATCAAACTCTCATCTTGCATTTGGTTATCGAATCCGTAATCAAAGTGAGTCTACTGCAGGTGAAATTTTTACAGATCGACAAGTTAAAACCTCAAACATACGTAATCAAAGTATAGGAAGTCTTACTGAACATCCTTTAAAAGCCTTTGCTCTTGATGGTTCTGGAATAAATCAAACAAAAAAAGTTAGTGTTCCAGAAGATAACAAAGAAACGGCTGATTCTAATAATATTGTTTCTTCTACAAAGTTGTTTATTCAACCTAGGCCTCCAAAGGAGGTTGCTGGGAAAGTTCGTAGACCACGTGTCAAAAGTGCTGATCTATCTGCTGCCACAAAGACAAAAAATCCTCTACCTGCATTATCAAAAAGTGCAGACAGTAGGTCAAGAGGAGAATCTAGTTGTAATTCCGAAAATGGTATGTTAAATACAGTACAAAAGTTCAAAACACCATCCAATTCAGTCTCATTATTTAATAATGAGTTAAAATCTTCTGAAAATACTTTAAACAAACAATTTCGTAGCAAATCATTAACTATACTTCCAGATATTAAGAAAAGTGTTTCTCAGACAAAAGAACATTCTTTTTCCACTTTGTTATTAGCAGATGATATTTTTGAAGATGACTACCTTCAGAAGTGTTTAAAAAGCAATTGTAATGATGCATTGACTCATAGTAGTTGTAGCAATAGCACAAACAGTGATTTACTTTATTCGTCAAGACCGCATTCTGTTTTAACACAAAGAAGTCATAAAAATAGTGAGACTTGTTTAGAAAATATAGCAGAGTGTGCAGTCCAAAAGTCTTCTAAGAACTCTATATTGTTTTCAAAAGAAAATAATTTATCTACTCAAGTTGTCTGCTCAGAAGATAAAAATGCTAATGACGCTAACATGTCTAACAAACACGACAGTTCAGAGGATTTAAAGAATACAAATAAAAATATAAATGTTAATAAAATCCAAATATCAAATAATTCAAGTATTCTTGATTTGAGTGAAGAAAATTTAGTTTTACACAACAGTAGATTTGAAACTGAAGAAGAAAATGAAAAACTAAACAAAACTTACAATGTTGCTCAATTAACTAATCAAGTTGAAGATAAAAATCAAGTAATTTTAGAAAAAATATTACCAGGAAATCTAAATGAAGAACTTAAAGATTCTAAGCTGCAAAGAAAAGTTGACAAATTACCAAAATATAATCCTGTTAGAGAGTCATATGAATCTGAAACAATGTCATGGTTAAATTCTTCTATAAATAAATCTTCTCAGTTTCCTATAAAAACAGACTGGTCTCCAAAACAAATGCTTAGAAAAAAACTTGAAGAACATCTCGGATCATTTTTTCAAAATAGTAAAGAAGTAGACTCTGATGATGGTTTTTCTGATGATAGTGATGATACAACTTTTGCGGAGCGCCCTCTAATGTGCAACCATCGATATCAAGACGAAATAAAAAGTCTTGATTTATCAGCTGCTATGCCAGATACTCCTCAAGTTGGTGAACAATCAAGGTATGCAAATTTTTGCTCTTTTTTTATTTATTTTTGACATTTTAAAGGTAAATTTTTTAAAGTATAAAACCACTTTCAAAATAATTTACTGACTCATTAAAAAAAACAAAAACAATAATAGTAATTTAATCATGTAATGATATTAGTTGTCAAAAGACATAAAAAAAAGAAATTATAGTTTATGAAAATGTCATCAAAATCATTTAAAATTGGAAAAAAATCTTCCACGTTTATGAAGAAAATCCATCATGGAATCTAGTTCTTGAAACTTATTTATACTTACTTGGAATCTAGCTTTTGAAACTTATCTCTAGGATAAGTTTCAAAAGCTCTAGAATTACTATATCTAATATTGGAAGTGTTATAAAATGATATAAGAAGACTTTATACATTAAAAAAAAGTTAATAAATGAATAAATCTGTGGTAAATAATGTTGTTCTTTTGAAAGAAATCCAGGCTTGTCTAACAGAGAAATAAAAAGTACAAATTTTCTGATTTTTTGGTAAGGAAAATAAAGAAATACTACAATTAGTATATTATTTTTATTTTATATTAATTTAATACCCAAATTGTTAACAAACAAATTTCCTTGCCAAAACACAAGCAAGAAAACTTTACACCCAAGTTTTGACAAAATTGAATTGTTGCATTTTAATGGATGACTAGACTTACATAAAATGTGACTTTAGTCAACCTAAAAAGTAGAGCTTTTGTGACATCAGAAATTTATATATAAAAGTCCTTTCAAAAGCAACTTTTGCCACTTATTCGATCACACACTAGACTTTGTTTTTTTTGGCCTGACAGCTTAGTGCCACTACGCTAAAAAAACTTTAGAGTGGTATAATTTGAGAAAGTTTAATTTTTTACCAAAAAAAGCTCAATCCACCAAATTGCCCACAATTTCAGTCCATCACAAAATATTGGGGTATTGGAAGAGGGTATTTAAGTAAAACAGGCAAGACTATTAATTCAGTACAAGAATTGCTGAAGGCATGGTCAACCATAAATAAAAATTGATGAAGGCATGGTCAACCATTAGCAAAAATTGCTGAAGGCATGGTCAACCATAAACAAGAAAATGACAATAACAGTTGTGCAGAAATTAATGGACACCATCACCAGTAATGTACGATTATTTTTTCAAAATAAATAAAAATTTTGAAAAGTTTTTTCAAAAAACCTTGTTTACTCAACATCTTTACTTGTTTACTCTTTTTTTTATATCTGCTCCGTAATTTTCTACTTTTGTACTCTACAGTTCTACTACCTTCCAGACAAAAAGAATGAAACTCATATATATATATATATATATATATATATATATATATATATATATATATATATATATATATATATATATATATATATATATATATATATATATATATATATATATATATATATATATATTTATATTATGTAAATATGTTTAGGAGCAAAAATCAGGACCTCAACAATAACTCAAGTAAGTATAAACATTTTGGTTGTTTCTTGTTTTTATTAATTTAATGGTGGCCATCTTTTTCTAAGAAATTTGAAATTTTTGGTTTGGCTAATCTGGTTGTATTTTTAAAAACTATAAATAATTTCAGTTTTGGGACGAAAAGATGAAGAATTCTTGGATCTTTTGTTTGATCCGGTACTAAATTGCTACTATGATCCGAAGACGGAGAAATATTATGAGTTATCATAATATTTTAATTTATCGTAATCAATCTTTAATTTATGAATTAATTTATTTGAATGATTTTACTACCATTTTTTTTATAGTTTTCCATATACAATAGAAAGTTTTAGTTTTATAGTGTTTGATTTGTTTGAAATGGTTAACGTTTTATAATGTTTAAATGTTTGAAATCATATTTGTAAATAAAATAGTTTTTGCACAATTAAAAAATTTATAAAGATTTTATAATGTTGTATATATTTTAACTGTATTTAAAGTATTTATTAATGAAGGACTAGAAGATAAAAATGTTTTTTTTTTTTTTTTTTTGCAAAAATAGTTACAAAATAGGGTACATAAGATAAGGGCGTTGGCGAAACTCTACCGCGACAACGGTTTTGTTTCGCCAACGCCCTCCCGCCAAAGATCTCCCGGGTCTTTAAAACTTTACTGACAATATGAATGTATAAATAATATAAAGACTTGCGCCATACTTTTGAAAAAACTCTGCTTTAGGAAAAAACAGGGTACAAGAGGCCTCTCAGATAAAACAGGCCCTATCTCTTGCTTAGGTAATTATTATTACAAATGTAACTGCAAAATGCTGTGTAGACCATAATGATTTGCGATCAAATAAAACTCTCGTCAGTAATAAACAAAACAATATTTTCTTTGTTTTTTCGAACTATTAATTCAAAAAAAGAAGTAAAAATAAGTCCTTGTAATTAGAAATGTAATGAGTAGCGACTTTGCCGTGTACCGTATACCGTATAAATCGAGTAGTGACTTTGCCGTATACCAAATACCAAATCGGCTAGACACGGCCAAAGAAACGAATATTCGACGATACTTTGTTATTTTGTAATAATTTCGTAATAATTTTATTATTATACTTAGTTATTATATATCAAATTGTTTTAACTATATTTATCATACTCTTTGAAGCTTTCAAAAAGACTATAAAAATAACCAGCTTAAATATATCCATTATAAATAACCAGCTTAAGTATATTTGAGGATAAACAGTTTTAGAAAAAGTGTTTGAAATACAGTTGGCCACAAATTATTCTTCATTTTCGATGCAGTTATGATTGAGACATAAATTTAAAAAGTATATATTTTATGCAATTTCAACGTAATTAAGCTTCAGTTTGAAAAGTGAAAGTTAAAAAATCTAAATTTAAGTTTAATAATTCAGGAGTGTGTCAGACAATAATTCTCCTACCAAAACTTTAATTTTTAACAAAATTAAAGCTTTAATTTTTAACAAAATAAAACCAAGCTTGCCACAGATTGTGTCAATTCTGTTCGCAAAGAAAATGACAAAGATATGGTCTTTGTCGTTTAACTGAGTTGGGGCCTATATAAAGGAAATTGACAAAGTACAAAAAACTTAAAAAAAGATTTTCCTTGAAGAATAGAAAATAAACAAGCAATTATGGATTTATGCAAGTCTTATCTCCAGTTGAAAACTTAAAAACACTTTGAGCCGTTCAAACTGCGGTGTTTTGCAACAAAGGTACTGTTTAAAATGACTCGGTTTTGAATTGAATGTTACCCCAATGATTATGAAGTCCGTTATAAACGCCATTATTGATTATTAACTCACCATTAAAACAAGTTGGTGAAGAACGGAACATTCGCTTACCTGGATGATATTTTATCAATAAAGATGTAGAGAGTCTCGATTATGTCAGAAAAACTTTTTAAAATATGGTATTGAAAGCAAAGAAAATAAACAGATTGGCTGTAATAGGCTTCATGTAACCCAGTGAAAAAGCGCTCATAGGATACGCGTGGGTTTTTTTCATATGTAACCCATGTGGGGATTATTATTTTGTCCCATGTGGGTTCCATATGGTAAATCCCACATGGGTTCCATATGGTAATTCCATATGTAACCCATGTGGGGATTATTATTTTGTCCAATGTGTTTTGTTTTTTTGTTGTAGTTTTTACATTCATGTGTGGTTTGGATTGCTCTCCATAGCAACATATAAATGCCGTTATGAAAGAGTTAAAGCAATCTTTTACAACCGTACGCCCTTCCTGACGTTAACATGCAGCAAGTTGTACAAGACTACATGTTACCAGTAGCAGAATAACTTGACCTGACGGTCAGCGTATCTGGGTTATATATGGTAAATCCCACACGGGTTATAGGTTGAAAATAACACATGTTTTATAGATCTTAAATGCCACATTTTCTAATTCAAATGCTATAAAAGTAGCGAATACCATATAAATTAAACACCGAAATTAATCATGGACGCTTTCAGAGAGGCTTAAATTTATCTGGTATTAGCTACTTTATG
>NC_061161.1:17748693-17818693 GCF_022113875.1 Hydra vulgaris
TCTTTGATACGTACTTCTCAATATACGATGCAAATTTTCCACTTTGTTAAAAAATAACAAAAATAAAAACCATAAACAATCCATGGATTACCAAAGGATTTAAAAAATCCTCTAAAATCAAACAGAAATTATATATAAAATATTTAAAAACAAAATCAAATGAAAAACAACAAAAATATAAAAATTACCAACATTTATTTGAAAAAATTCAAAAAAAAACTAAAAAAAAATTATTATTCAAATTTAATTAGTAAATTTAAAAACAACTCGAAAAATAGTTGGAGAACGTTGAAACAAATAACAGGTAGACAAAAAACAAATTCAAACTCCCTTCCTAAAGTAATTAAAATTAATTAAAACAAATATATATTAACCAAACGAAATTGCAAACAAGTTTAATAAATATTTCATTGATATAGGAACTAAATTGGCAAATAAGATCCCTATTACGGAAAAAAAATTTAATGATTTCCTAGAGCCTATAAATAATTCGCTTTTTATAGATAATTTACATTCTGACTTATCTTTTGATGAGTTTGAGAGAGCTTTCAAATCTCTCAAAAGAAACAAAGCTACAGGTGCGGACGAAATAAATGGCAACATAGTCATAGATTGTTTTGAAAACTTAAAATGTATTTTTTATAAAGACTTCAGGGCATCTATACAGCAAGGTGTATTTCCAGACCAATTAAAAATAGCTAAAGTAACTCCTATATACAAAAACGGGAAAAAATCAAACATTAGTAATTATCGCCCTATCTCAGTTCTTTCAACTTTCTCAAAAATTTTAGAAAGAATTATATACAACAGAACATACAATTACCTTAATCTAAATAAACTTCTATATAAAAATCAATTAGGTTTTAAAAAAAATTGTTTAACTGATCAAACCATTACACAGTTCATTCGTGAAATCTCCAATTCATTTGATAGATCACAATATACATTAGGTATTTTCATTGACCTATTAAAAGCATTCGACACGGTCGATCACAAAATTCTACTTAAAAAACTCAAATTTTACGGAATTAATGACAAATTAATAAAATGGTATAAAAGTTACTTGAAAAATAGAAAACAATTTGTTTTCTATGGAGATTATTTCTAAAATGAAAAATCAATTGACATAAAATGTAGTGTTCTACAGGGTTCTATTCTAGGCCCACTTTTGCTTTTAGTCTATATAAATGATTTAAATAAAGCTTCTAACCTTATGAGTGTCATTTTTGCGGACGATACTAATTTATTTCTGTCAAACAGTGACATTTAAAAGCTTTTTTCAAATATGAATAAAGAACTTAATCACATCTCTAACTGGTTTAAGTGCAACAAGTTAACTTTGACAAACCAAAATGGATCCTTTTCCACTCTCTTGCAAAAAAGCGTTTTTTACCAAATAACTTACCTAAACTTTTTATTGATAAAATTGAAATAAAAAAGGAGTCGGTCACAAGATTTTTAGGCATTTACATTGATGAAAATATTACCATATCAACTTTATTTCTACTAAACTGGCTAAAAGTATTGGAATTCTATAGAAGGTCAGATACTATCTAAGTAAACAAAATTTAATTCAACTCTACTACTCATTTATTCATAACTATATAAGTTATGCAAATATTGTTTGGGGAAGTACCTCTAAAAGTAAGTTACGAAATCTCTACCATTGTCAGAAATACGCAATGCGTTTATTATGTTTTGAAAATCGTATTTCTCATTCAAATAATTTATTTAAAAACGCTTTAACGTAAAAAGCACTTAGCGTTTATAAACTCAATGTCTATAACATTTTATGTTTCGTTGTAAAAGTGAACAACCATTGTTCAATTTCAAAGATCTTTTTACCCATAAAGCTATAAACAAATATGCTTTACGAAATAGTTTATTAATTGAACCCTTTTGTCAAACAAAGTTTAATCAATTTTGCATAAACTAATGAGCACCGTATTTATGAAATAAAATTGTTGTTCCAAATTTTGATTTGTCAATTTCGTTTTCCGTTTTTAAAACTAAATTAAAAAACTATATTCTTTCTACTGGCAATATATATAAATATTTTTGAAATGTAAAATTTTTTTCATGGCCTTGGTCATGGTCATGGCCTTCTTCTAATCGTCTTCGAAACGTTACCAGGACAAATATACGGTAATAACAATTCCAGCTGTTGATACATTTTTTTTTCATTTTCAATGTATTTTCTCTCGCTTTTTTTCTTTCCTCTTTTTCTTCTTTTTTTTTTTTTTTTTTTTTGAACAGCTTGTTTGAGTCGATTCCACTAACAACATGTTGCGTCTTAACAAGCTTCTTTGGATATTTTCTGCTTGTTATTACATTTCTTAAAATTGTTAGGTAGTTTTTAAATGGAGAATACTACCAATTTTCGTAAAACTTATGAGATAAAGCTGATGGTTAAAGGGATATGTTATTAAAACTAGGTTACGATATGGTGGTCAAAAATACTCAGAAAAATTTAATTCTTTAGATGCAGGTTTGTACTTCTGTAACAGTTGTAGTTTGTGTTGCAGCTTCACATGGTGTTATGGCATCTGGATAAAAACTGAGCAATTTTTTAGGGGTGGAAATTTTTTTATTTGAATTAATGTGCAACCACTTATATATATTCCACTCCCGACAAGAAGTAGTCGTATCACTCTCAACGTCATGGCCTACTTCTAATCGTCTTCGAAACGTTACCAGGACAAATATCCGGTAATAACAATTCCATTTTTTCAAGCAACTATAAGATCCGTTAATGGATCGCCCAAGAACATAGTCAGATGGATTTACATGGTCTAAATTGTAACGAGGCTGTGCTCCTAGAAATACAACTAGATGTTTTTGGTAGTTTCCATCTCCGGATACACAGCCAAGAACTGTTATTTGCGTTTTTGTGTCAGGGGCTATGCGATTAACATTCTTTATACCCTTTGAGGCAATTTTTTTAGCCTTCCTAATGTCCCTACTAATGGAAACCCTGCTTTATCCAAACGTCCTTTGTTCTCCTTTGTCGATGCTTTTTTATATGTTACTTTTCTTTAATGTCTAAATATTTTTTTACTATGCTTGGTACATCGTTTTGGCAAATACCATATCCAATTTTTGCTGCTTTAATCAAAAAGTCTTTTATTTTTCTTCGTCCTCTTTTTCTAAAGCAGGTTTGCGACCTTTAAGTAAAAAAAATATGTTAACTTTTAAAAAAATCTTATGCAATTTTATTGCTCATGGAGAATTACATCTAGCATAGTAAGTAAATAAATATTTTAAACAACACTAACTTATCCTTTGCATTGCGGAACCGTAACTGCCATTTTTTCTATTACCGATTGTCTGAGAAGGTACATTATATTTTAAACTTGCCTTTCTCCATAAAAAATTATTGTCTTGAACATCAGCAACAGCGGCCATAACACCTTTCTCGTTATATTTTTGGTATTTTACCTCTGTCTTTTTTTAGAATCCATAGTCACGATAACAAACTTGGTTAAAAAATTGTAACTTGTATATTCTACTATGATGATACTATATTTTTAAAAAGTTAAAATTTGAATTCAAATATTGCTTAGTTAAAAGAAATCCAGCCATGCGGATAATTTCGCAGCTGTTGCTTTAATTTTTTTGTTTTGTCTTAAAAACGTCACTAGCAACCCTAAAAATGCTATTAAAGATAGTTAAAACCATACAAGCATTCAAAATCATTGTTAGGTAAAAATAAAATAATGCCCGAAAATTAATACTGGGTAAATTAAATTTCGGGCATAATGCACGAAATATGATGTTTTCGATAATTTGTGCAGAAATATTTTACATGAAAAAAGTATTTGTTTATTATTATTATTATTTTTTTTACCTTTCCAAACATATTCGTTAAACTAGGGTGAACGATTAGTATTTCTCTCAAAGAAATGTCGTACTTCACTTTTATACAGTTAAGTGTAAAAGTTAGGCGTAAAAAGATTTACTTTACGTAAAAAAACTGATGTATCATAACTTATATTTGCTTTTTTAATATGAATATTTCGACTACCAACATGGGGTTAGCAGTAACTTGATGCGGAAAGGTTGTACTAACTGAAACGTTAAACAACACTTTGATTAAATTAGCGTCAGTGTGATTTTTTTGATGCGAAAGACTGTTTGCACGAAATTCGATGCCGCCCGAAATTCGCAAACTTACCCTAGTTATTAGATCAATTGTGTCTTTATTTTATTATATATACACGTATGATATATTTTATATGGTTTTGGCGACAAGATCATTAAATCTTCTTTCAGATGCCAAGTTTATATATTGTTATATTGTTATACTACGATTAATAATTGTAAACTATATAAAAAAAAAAAAAAAAAAAGTTCATATGTGCGTAAAGTTGGTAAAAAATTGATGTGGTATAAAATAATTTACCAATGTGTTATTGGTTACGAGTTGTTTGCTGCTTTTTGAAAAGAGGATTTATTAGTTTAACAAAAATTTGGGACAATGAAGTTGTGATGAGAGTGTATGCACTTTGAGAAGTTTGTATTGAGTTTGAAAGTTGAGAGCCAGCTTGTGATTATTAGGCTGTGCATGGCAATATAAACTTGGTTATATAAACTTGGCAGAACTAGAAGCAGTGATACAAGAAATAAATATGACATTGATGTAAAAACTGGAAAAATTATTGTTTTTCCAGTTTACACGTGTTATGGAACTGAAATATTTCTGAGTATAACAGATAAACCTTCAAAATACGCATTGTGGTGAAAATTGTTTATACGGAAGTGTTGCATAGTTCGAACTCTCCGTCTAATCTTTTGTGAAATAGTAGTACCATTTGAAGTATAACCAGATAAAGATATGACAAGTATTACCAGATAAAGATATGACAAGTATTACCAGATAAAGGAATGACAAGTCTGAAGAAATGAAGAGTTTCCTTGATAGTAGGGGAGTACGTATTATGTTTTGAGCTGCTTATTACCCTGAAAGAAACAACATCATGAAAAAAAACCATCATGCAATAAAAAAATAGCAGAGCGATTAAAATATCCATACTGAAGGCAGTATATTAATGCAACGTTGCTGTCAACAAAGAAGGCGTATGATCGATAGACAAAATATATAGTTATCTAAATGATAGCAAGGGATTAAGTAAAAGAAATCTTCTAGCAGAAAATGACGCAACCAAAAAATTTAAAACTAATGATAATGTTTTGATTGAAACCACCAAATACAGAAAGCCATACCGAGTGGAAGCAATCAAAAGTAGCCAAAGATGTTTCAAAACGAATTGTAGAAGTGAATAAGCGTCACGTGAAACACATAGAACCTCGATCCTCGATATGAAACTCAATCATTATGTGGGTAACATTTGCGAAGATTTTTTTGAAAACAATTAAGAACAAAACAAAGGTGTTTCCAAAGCAAGCAAAGTCCTTATCGAAACCAAGAATCTTCAAGAAATAGACGTGCTTTTTAAATAAAGTGCTCGAGAGCAAAGCATGCCTTATTTCGATTACTTTACTGCCTCATCACGAATAAGAGAGAACTTCAAGTTGCAAAAAAGACGAGAAACATTTTCTTGCTTTTATAATTTTTAAAATCTAATAGTTGACCAAATGAAGATGAAATTAATGTATCTAGTCTAAAGGAGAAATGCAAATCTTTGAAGTAAATCTACGTAAACGAAGTGGAGAAATAAAAACTAAAAGGATCCCTCATCAGAATACTTGGTAGCGCACCAATCTTTATGGTAAAAAAGAATCTCTCACTTTAATGAAGCTATTAATCTAATTCTAATCAAGATAGCGCTAAAATCTACAATGAACCTCGACCAACTTGCCAATCTTCTGCTATTTTCATAAGCATGATCTTGCAAAAAATTTGTGTAAGACTAATTCATTTCAAATTTTGCTATGACATTGTTGTAGCAAAATTAAATTATATTTTTTTCTAAAGCAAACTGTACAATTGCGTTTTTAAACTTTAATTTCTCGCAATATTCTAATGTTTGATATTTCGAGCGAAAGAGCAATATAAAAAAAATTTTATACCTAAAAATAGATACATACCTATAAATATAAAATAGATATACATTTATAACCAAGTGGGCACCGGACCAAAAAAAGACGTCTTTTGAACGTTCAAAAGACGTCCAAAATGTTCAAAAGACGTTCAAAAGACGTCTAGAACGTGTATAAGACGTTTAAAAGACGTCTTTTTTACGTCCGTGCCCACTGGGAAATATACTTATAAATAAAAGATAATTAGTGCGAGAGTCCTTTCAATATTCTTATCAGTAGTGCTATGTTAAATGCTTTTATCAAAACTTTCATTAGCAACAACTTTATATGCAAAAAAGTAAGAGAATACAAATATTTAATTTTTGTGTTAATATGAGTTACCTTTGTAATATTTTTAAAGGAAGTATAAATTAAAAGTGTCGTCTTTTTGTTTGTGTAAATTTACTTTCATGGAATAACAAACTTTTTTTATTTTTTAATTAAACAAAAACAAAGTGAAAAATCCCACAGTTTTATTACTTAATCTCTGGCAATTATATGCATGGTTATCAAATCGGCCTGTTGATTTGCTTATTCTGCAACCAGAAGTATGTTCATTTAAACGGTTTCTTAAATTGTTACATTATGTATTGGTTTTTATTTAATATTCAACTTCAACTAAAGATGACTAGTGTTAGACTAGAGACAGCAATAATGCCATTAAATGTTATAGAAAATTATTATCAGAAAACAAAAGGCCAAAAGGAAAAAAAAAAGTAATATGAGTCATCAACTCGAAAAGAGGTTTGTCAATCCTTAAAAAGTATAGCCACAGTTTTTTCAAAAAGTAATAATTTATTTGTTATTTTACAACAAAAAGATAATAATAATTTTTGCAGACATTTATTCCATAGTATATTTTTCCAGATCTCCATTACAAAAAAAAAAAAGAGCTAAATTTGAAAGCAAAGTATTGGTATGGCGTTTACTTAGTTCCAACGGTATGACTTGACTAGTAATCATGACCAGTAATGAAGCAATCTTTGGCTGTTGAGATAACAAAAATACGCTAAAAAATAATTGCAATTGATAACATTATGATTCAGTTCATACGTACTCAATTGGCAACTTATAATGACAATTAAGTTATTTGGTCCGACCTATCAAATCGTTAATTTGATGGGGTTTGGGTGCTAGAAAAGTAGCTATACGTGAGATAAGAGGGAAATAAAACTTATTAAATAACTATTAAGTTTTTAAATGACAAAATGTTTTAATCAAGATAAAAAAAATTAGTAATATGTTTATCTAAATCATAAATAATTAATCCCTTTATACATATAATTTAATTTATAAATAATTTATCCCTTTATAAATAATTAATCCCTTTATACTTTTATACAACTTTTTAAAATATTGTTAATTATCTATTACATGTTTAGTACTGCGATGGCATAAAATTAGTTTGATGTTTCTCCCAGCAAACATTCAGTGGAGTTTCAGTAAACCCATATAAACCGCTCAAAATGTCTTAAGCGGTCCACTGTAGTTTTTCTCATCGGTTATTTAGTAGATAATTAGTGGCAGACGTAAAAAACGGCTAGCCGATGACTAGCTACTATATTGAAAAGTTATCGGCTGGCATCTTATAGCGGATGCGACTGATTGTCCATTACGCAATCGATAAGAAAAACTGCAATGAACCGCGCAAAATCCTTGATAGGTCCACTGCAAATCTACTGGAAAAATGTTTGGTAGGTATATATAGATATATACCTATGTAAACACACACTAAATTTCTGTATGAAGATAAGTGATGCTTATTTTAAACAATAATAGGCGTATTAGTTTCATTTGCTTTTAAAAAATTACATGCATATATAAGTAAAAATATTTTTCTTTAAAAGTCTATTCCCCTGGTTTCCGTATGAACGTTTTTAATCAAGTTTTTTTTTCAAAAAATTTTTATTTTTTATTTTTCAGTTTTTAACTTCGTTTTTATAACTAAAACCGATTACTTTGATAAATATATTTTGTTGTAATTTCATAGTGTCTAGTTTATATAAACACTAACACATGTTACTATTTAAACATTTGTACATAAGCCATTATGTGCAAACTTTTAAATTCGAATTTCAATTGTATTTTGTGGAGTATCATTTTTATTTGTGGAGTATCATTTTTATTTTTATTTTTATCATTTTTATTTTATACCCTAAAATCTGGCACAATTAAATTCTTTTTTTTTTATAATTAAATGTTTATTTTTTAAACTATTATTTTTATCACGACAAAACTAATTAACCACCAAAAAATAAATTCAAAATCAATTTATATTTATGAGTGGTTATCAAAAATGCAATTCAAAATTTATAAACATATAAACTGTTAGTAAAAATGAGAATTAGTACTTATGCTTAGTGCTTCTATGTATATAACTGTTTTTATTTACTTTTCGTGTAATATTTTAAGTATCATATAATACAGTTCTATTTTAAAAACTCTATCGTTTAAGGTTTTTTAGTAAAAGAAGACTGAGAAAAATATAAAAAGCTTAAAACTCAAGTTACAAAAATTAAAAATATATTTTGCAATGAGCATTTGATGTTTTATATGTACGTTACCGTTAACAATTACTTTGAAATGCTATCTGACGCTAGACTTGCTGTTTTTTAAAATTATCTTTAAAAGTTCTACCTTAGTCTTATTTTAGCTAAATTACCTTTTGATTATTTTTTTTTTCCACTTTTTAATTGCTTACAATGCTAAGAACATTGACTTTTGATCAAATTGACTCTCTAAAATTGTCAAGTGATTCAACGGAAATCGCACATTAAAAACATTAAAATAATTAATGATAAAAAAAAAACACGAACTTCAGCATGGCAGAATTTATATGAATGTTTTTATTACTGAAAATTTTTTTTGATAGTTACTTTTGTAGTAATTTTTTAGATTTTATTTTAATCTAACTCATTGCCCGTGGCCATTAGCTTTTTAGAAGGCGATTTAGCCTACCCTCAAAAGCCTAAATATTTATCTACTTAAAGTACATAATTTGCAGTTTTTAAATATAATCGGTCAAATAAACACTGACTATAATTTATTGCTTATATGTTTTTAATTGTTATACAATTTTGTGTTATAACATTTGCTCTGGTAAGTGTTGATAAGAAAATGAACAATTCATATTGTTAATGACAAATTTCGCATTTTATGTTGCCAAAGTTTAAAACGCGTTAAAAAAATTTTTTTTACGGCAATTATGTCAGTTTGGTTAACTATTTAGTAGTAAATCGGTAATGAGCGTTTAATTTTTTGAAAGTATTTTTTTTATTTGTGTTATTCAATCTTTTTTCAAAATTATTAGTTATAAAACTGACTCAGATGCCAGGCTGAGTTTTCTTTTAACATTCTTAAAAGTACAGTAGTTTTTAATTTATAAAAGTATTAACAGCAATTTATAAAAGTATTAAATATGTAAGTTACATTATGTAACCAATAAAACTATATTTATAATATTTAATATATTTACTATATATATCACTATGCAACTGATATTAAATATAAGTAAATAATTTAGGTAGTAAACATGAATACAGATGTTATAGTAAATTTTTTAAATAATTTATAAAAGTGTTAATATGTAAGTTACATAATGCAACTATAATTATAATATTTAATATATTTACTTATAGACCAGGTGCAGGTATTTTTAGATGTTAAGTATAAGTAAATAATTTAGATAGTAAACGTGAATACAGATGTTACATCACTGTTACAATGTTATGTATTCACGTTTAATCTGAATATATATATATATATATTATATATATATATATATATATATATATATATATATATATCTTATTATACATGCATAAACTAAATATATTAAAAAAATAAAATATAAATCATATATTACTTAATTAAGTGCATATCCTATATCAGATATCAGATTAAGACGGATATTAATAAAGATAATACAGCTTAAAATCAACGCCGAGTCGCTATAAACCGCATCATAAATAAATATTCGGTAAACAAAATCTAGCGGAATGCTTAATTTTCGTATGTTTTCATGTCAAAAAACATAAGGATTTAGATAATTATGACTGCAATGTCAGTATTACCTGAAGAGGAATCCGAGTTTCAAGAGCCTCTTAAAAGACAACCCTGGTGGAAAAAGAGTCCCACACCAGAAAGATCAAGTCCTGAAAGTAAAAATAAACTTGAAGAGATTACGAAAGACCCGCAAAAGGTATTTTATAAACTATTTTTTAAACTTACTGATATAGATAAATTATTTATATTGAAGTTATATGTTTTAAATACGTTATTTATTTACAAATAATTAACGCATTTTATACATTTGTGTGAAGTACTACTTTAAACTCTAAGCTCTTTATTCTTTATTCGGTTTACTCTTTATTAGGCTTATTCGTAAATTTTGTTACTTATTTCTCTTTTTATCAAGTTCGAAAAAGAAAGCCTCTTATTTGCTAATCAGTACTAATTGTAATTTTTTGATATATAAATTATTAAAAAAGTTTTTTATTTCTTAACTTATTATTATATTAAAACTGGCATAGATATTAATTTAGTATTATTATTTCAATAAAAGATTTGCAAAGATATTTTTTTGTATACTTTAACTGTTCATAGTATTGTAAAAAGAAGTTATGATTTTAAATTCTGCACCTATTTCAGAAAATATTATTCTTTTTTTAATTTTCTTTAAAAACAGAAAGTAAAACTTGCCATTTATTAAAAATTTTACTTTAAATGTGTTTATTTTTAATAGATTAAAAAGCTAGTTCACTAACGACATTTTTTATTTTTTGCTGTTTGAAGTCTAAAGTTTCACACTCGTGTGGGTTGGAGAAGTTTCCATAATACTATTTTTTTAAATATAATATTATGGAAAAACCAAAGTAATTATTTACAGTCGGATGTCCGTGCTTGAGTTAATTTGTTTTGCAGATTAGGACTGAGTGTTTTTATTGTGATAGTACCAATAGACTACCACCCTAGGTATCCAAGCTTTACTAACTTTTACCCACAATTTAATCTGCAAAATCATATAAAAGTATAGATAAGTTGCTTTTAAATTTTAGATAAGTTGCTTTTACCACAGCTAAAAACAAGGACCAATAGTTTATATCAACTAATATAACTATAAGTTAATAGTTTTAATTATATATTTTAATAAAACGTATGAAATAAAAGTATAATTTTATACTTTTTTTATATAACCTAATTTAAAATTTCATGAAATAAAGTTATATTTTTTTTCTTTTCAATTGTCAAAATGGTTGTCAAAATGGTAATAAGAGTCAGCTTTTATTGAACTTTCAAATGAACAGTTTTAACTAATAAGTTTACAAAAATATTTAAATTTTGTTGGTTCTAATATAGCTCAATAATTCTTCAGAATAGAGAAATAGTAAAATCATTTTTAAATAATATTGGCTACATATCTTGATTTTATGAGAAGTTGAGTTTAAATATCATCAAATTTGTATTTTTCTGCTCTATCAACTTGTGGTATTTATTTTATATTTTAGCCAACATTTTTTTTGTTTAAAAAAAACCAACACTGCATATGTCAATATATGGTGACAACACCATGGTTTGGACATCACTGATCATGGTTGGTGGAAATGATGTTACATTTTTTAAAAATGGTGTTTTTAGCATAAAAACTGGGCCATTGATGTATACACTTGTGGGAATTTTTTCAAACCAAATCTAACTTGTGCAAGCATGGCGACAAGGGCGTTAAAGAATAAGAATGGTTTTGAAATGATAATTGGAAAAATATTTAATTTATGTGTAAAATTCTTCTTTTTTTTTCTTGTGTATTATACCAGAATCTTCTTGATGTTATTTCTGATTATATTGACCACTCTTCTTGATGTTATTTCTGATTATATTGACCAAGCCCTCATTCTTTATCCATCAGCCAATATTGTTGTTGTCTGTGACTCTAATGTTCATCACACTGAATAACTTGGCTCTAGTGTCAGTGACTCTGCAGGAATTAAAGCCCACAACTTTTGTCTTTCTCAATCTCTTACCCAAATAGTCAACTTTCCAACTCACTTTCCAGACAACCCAAATCATTTACCTTCTCTACTCAACTTATGTATTGTTTCTGATCCTAGTCAATGCTCATTTTTTTCACACTCACCCTTAGGTGCTTCTGATCATGGTTTGGTCTCTTTAAAACTATTATCTCATTCTTCTTTACCATCAGAATCCCCCTATCATCGTACATCTTACAGGTACCTTAAAGCTGACTGGGACTCTTTCCGTGATTTTCTTATGATTTGGCCTTCTTGATGGCCCCTGGGTAGAAATCTTTTGTCTTCTTCTTTTGACAAATGTGCTTCTTACATAACTTTGTGCATTTAGACTGGCATGGAATCCTTTATTCCCTCTCGACGATTCCAGGTCAAGCCTCACTCTTCTCCATGGTTTTCCTCACATTGTGCTGCTGCAATTGCCAATCGAAATCATTACCTCAATATCTATCAGCAAAACAATTCTCCAGAAAACAGACGTCTATTTGTTATTGCTAGGAACCATTGTAAAAAAGTTTTGTCTAACGCCAAAGCCCGCTATTCTCAGATCATGAAATCTCGTATTTCATCACAAAAATTAGGCTCTCGTGACTTCTGGAGAATCTTTAATAGTATTAATAATAAGGGCAAGTCTGTAATTCCACCTCTTTTGTATGGTTCAGACTTTGTCACCTCCAAGAACTTTTCATCAATATCATCTCTTGATGCCACTAGTTGCGTTCTACCTGATATAGCCGTCAAACAGGTTGATCCATTGCTCAACATTCGTATCACTCCAGTTTCTGTATCTAAAGTGATTTCCCGCATAGAATCTTCTACAGCTTGCGGACAACATACCTGTTATAGTCTTGCAGAAGTGTTCTCCGGAGCTGTGGTCTATCCTTTCAAAACTATTTAACAAGTGCTTATCAGAGTCTTGTTTTCCAGCCTGCTGGAAAGCAGCATCTGTTATCCTTATTTTTAAAAATTCTGGAGAGCGATTTGATTCGTCTAACTACCGTCCCATTAGTCTTCTTCCTATCATAAGCAAGGTTTTTGAATCTTTAATTAACAAACACTTAATCTCTCATCTCGAATCTCATAACCTACTTTCTGATCATCAATATGGATTTTGATCTTCTCGTTCTACGACTGATTTGCTATCAGTAATAACCGATAGGTTTTGTCACGCATTAGATAAAGGTGGAGAGGTTAAGGCCATCGCTCATAACATTTCTAAAGTGTTTGATAAAGTTTGGGATGCTGTTCTTCTCCATAAGCTTTCTTCTTACGGTGTATCTGGAAACATCTTTAAGATTATCGATTCCTTTCTTTCCAATCGTAGTATAAAAGTTGTCCTTGATGGACAGCCATCTTCTTCTTATTCTGTAACCTCAGGGGTTCTTCAAGGTTCAATCCTTGGCCCTATACTCTTTTTAATTTACCTTAATGATCTTCCAGATATTCTCACATCTAAGGTGGCATTGTTCGCTGATGATACTACCGTTTATTCTTGTCACAATAAGAAGCCAACTCCTCTGATTGCTTGCAGGGGGCATCTCAGCTTGAAAAGGATCTCACTTCTGCTACAGCATGGGGCTCACAGTGGCTAGTGAACTTTAATTCAGATAAAACTCAATTTTTTTGGCCAATCGTTACCGCAATAGTTTAGACCTTCCTATATTTATGAACGGTAATGTACTCGATGAGTCTCCTATCCTTCATCTTCTAGGATTAACTCTTACTTCTGATCTTTCTTGGAAACCTTATATCAAATCCGTTGCAAAATTAGCATCTGCTAAGGTTGCATCTCTTTATCGAGCTCGACACTTTCTTACTCCAGATTCTATTCTCTATCTCTATAAATTCATTTTGCTTTCCTGATTCATATAATTTGCAATCTTTTAAGTTGTCTGTCAATCGTTATCTTGCTCTACAACCTTCATCTTTTCTCTTCCAGTAACTTTCCAACACTAATTAGTGGTTGCTTGCAGCCTTGTTGGGAGCGAAGATGTTTAAAAAAAAAAAAAAAAGTCCACAATATTTATTAAAAAAACATTTGCCTTGATTAGTATGTTCCCAATAGTTCTGTATATACAATTTAAAATTCGAATAAAAAGTTAAGCCACTTTAGATATTTATTTCTTTAAGCTATATATTTATTTCTTTAAGTTATATATTTATGTTATTTGTGTCTTTTTGTATTTATGTTTTATTTTCTGTTTTTTATTTTATTTTCCTCACATCTCTCCCTAACCTTATTTTACTCATAATATTATAAATTTTAGATGTAATAGTTAATCTTCTTTTTAATCCAAAATAGAGTATTCTGCAATATATAAGAAGGAAGGGGAGAGGGTAATAGGAGAGTATTGTTCATTATTTCATTGAGCCCATTATTTTATTATTTTGTTTATTTAGAAAATAATTTGTTGTTTTGAATAATAATAATTATTATTATTTTGTAATTTAAAATCTCAATTTAAAATTAAACTGAGATTATGCAAGTGCTCTTTTTCACTACAAATTACTTAAAGTTGAACTGGTTAGACAATTTTAGTATAAAAAAGTGTGCACTCCAGCTTTTACAGAATTCACAAGGACAATCGAGGATGATAAAAAATAGACTAAAATAATAAATAATTTTATAGTTTCGTTGCCTGTACTTTTTTTCTTTCTTTTTTGTCAGAAAATTACAAGCAATCAGTACCTATAGTTAGACATATGATCTAAAATGCAAGCATATAAGGCTTGCAAAGAATATAAAAAGGAGAAACAGGTGTGTTGTACTAATGTTTTCATCAGGAATTAAAAAATCTGAAGTAAATCATTAGGATCATTAAAGACCTTGACAGATGAAGACCAATTGCACCAAAGATCCGAAGAGTTCCCCAGGAGAGAGTTTTAAAAAACAAGAAGTCATTTAAAATGATTTAATTTACATGCAATTGCTATTTTAAATATTCCATTAGTTAGAGTCAGTATTGTAAACTCAAACTTTGATTTCATAATTTTATGGTATAAAATATGGTTTTTCATGAGAGGCAGCTTTAATGAGACAATAACAAATCTTTCTGCAGCTGTAATAAAACACTGTGATGGCTGCACATATTGAACTAAAATTGTGTCAATTGGTTGCTACATCTTGTTCAAAGAATGAACCACACAAAAATATTTAACACAAACTTTATGCTATTTATGGTGGCTTTGACATTTAGTAGCAGCATATAAAACATCCAATTTTACAGGTAGAAACATATATATTACCCTGTTAGTAAAATGAATTTCATTTTCTGAAAAATATATCAAAGTGTAACTAAACAAGACTTTTTTATTTCAGTTTCCATATTTTTGAATTTATATGTATACATATTACTCTTTATTATTTTGTGCATAAAGTATAAAAAATACTTATAGATAATTATTGCTACGATGCTTAGTGCAAGGTGCAACAATATTCAAAATGAAACAGCATAATTAAGTTCAAATGCAATGTTACAAGACTCACAATTTAAAATAATTAACTAGTTATTTCTATATATATTACTGTAAATTGTTTTCTATTTAAAATACAATAAATACTTATTTTAATACAATGCACTTCTTTTTATTTTGATACTAACTTCAAAAAAATTAAATGAATTGTAAATTTTTAAGAGACATTATTGGGCGATTTCATGTGAAAGCATTCTGGGCATGCAACCTTAAGTCTTAGATTTTGTTTTTAATTTTAATAATATTAGACAAAGGCTTTTTTTAAATTAACTAAATTATTCAGGATAACTCATGAATAAAAAATTTGAGCTATACATCTGCATTTTTTACTATACATCCGCATTTTTAGCTAAACTTGCCCCCGGTGAGATTTTAATAAATTTTTTGAAATTTATTAAAATTTCACAGAGGGTGAATTTTTCACTGGGGGCAAAATACATTTAAGCACCTAAGAGTACCATCTTTTTTTTCTGTTTAAGAAACCATGCTTTTTTTTAACCATGTTTTTTTTTTCTTTTCAAGAAAAGACAACTCTCCAGTACTTTGTAACAACTCTAACTAAACTATTCAGGACAACAACAACAAAATTTTTGTTAAAACTAAACTTACCCCAGTAAAATTGCTCAATGGTTCAATTTTTAGGTGTTATGTTTATTTTTAAATGTTTTAGGTTTTGTTAAATTCCTAGCCTCAAAATATATAAGTGTACATATTTTCAACTTTCTATTTCACTCAGAATAGAAACAAAGGCAAAAATCTAAGACTTAAGCTTGCCATTTATGAAAAAAAATTGTATTTTTTCACATTGAATTGCTCTATAAGAAACATAATTTAAAATAATTTTACTTCATTCTGCAAATTATTGATACTTTTTTTACTAACTTTTATATATTCATATTTTTGATGTTGTGCTTCTTTTGTTAGGGATCAAAACAACAACAAAAATATATTTTAGAAATTTATCTAAGAGCATTTATGATTAAAAATATTTATTTTTAATGAATTACATTTATAATGTTATTTTGGAGAACATTTATAATGCTGTTTTGGAGAATAATGCTAATTTCAATTTTTAGTTGTTATATATAAACAATAATATAAAATTTTTAGTTGTTATATTATTTCAGTTATTTTTAAAGATATTCAAAAGTAATATTTAAATATATTTTTTAAATGATTGAAATACAAAGTTTTTAAAAATTCACCAGGAATTTGGTTATCATTTTGGTTAGTAAAACAAGTAACTGGTTAACTCATAAGAAAAACGCTAGTTTTTCATGTATTACAAAGATGATACAATATTCTGATTTTTTTCCTCTTACCAACAGTGATTACAATGAAATAAGCAAGAAAGCAAAAATGTTATGTTACATGTTAATTGGTTAGTATTTGTGTTCTGCTAAAATGGTTTTCTTGATTATTGGATTATTTTATCTATTTTGAAATTTATGTATGTATGTATGTATGTATGTATGTATGTATGTATGTATGTATGTATGTATGTATGTATGTATGTATGTATGTATGTATGTATGTATGTATGTATGTGTGTATATATGTATTTATGTATGTATATTTTTACCAAAAGAAAAACTGAGATCAAAAGTGATATGATAATGCCAGAATTTTTTAAAAAGCTTTGTTGACAGTCCAAATTTACATACAAAAAGAGAATAGATTTGATTTATGGTTGCTCAAAAAGAATTTTTTAGAGACCATATAAAATTTAGAGCCAAAAATTTTTGAGTTAAAATAAATTGTTTGAAATACTTGTTTACATTCCTCTAAAAACAGGTATAAAAAGTAAAACTAACTAAAATGAGATTAAAACTAACTGGTCCAAGGTAAAAAATGAATATTTTTGTGTCAGTTAATTATGATAAAATATTTTTTGTCATTAAATTATGCTGTTGTTTATAAGAACTTTTGTGTGTTGAAAATACTTTTTTTTAGTTTAAATCAGTTTGTGCTCAATGAAATAATGAAATTGTTACTGTTAATTGTTACATTAAAAATATTTACAGTTTATTATCATTATTTAAAAAAAACGAAAAAACATTATTAACATGTAAATTTACAATAATGTTAAATAAACATTATTCATTGTATTGTGTTTAGAAAATTAACTTTCTTAAAATAATAATAGGTTTTAAATGTACTTATTATTTATTTTTTAAATATTTTAAAAATTCATGGTTTTATTTTATAACTTTTATGTAATGTCTCCAAAACAATAATAAATTATATTCAATGTTGAATTTAATTATTCATCATTTTAAATTCGACAATCATTAATTATGAGACATTCATCTGACTGAGTTTTGAAACAATCATGGCTGTGAAACATGACTTTTCAAAGGTATTTTATTAAATAAATCAATAAATTACTTTATTAGTATTTTATTAGTAAATCAATAAATTATGAAATTTAGTATAAATAAATCATATATTTGTTATGAATAAATTAAAAACTTAGTAAAATTAAAGATATACCATAAATTTAAACTAGATAAAGCGTTTATAAGTAAAAAATTGATCTAAATTTATAATTATTAAAAATGCTTTTTGTAATATTTTGCATCAAAAATGTTGAAGCATTTGCTGATTGTTTTAGGACTTTTAGCACAGTTCTCACTTTTTTGTTGTAAGATTTTGCTGTTGTTATCGCTATGCTGCTTTTCAAAGTGGCTAGGTTAACTTAAATTTTTAGTTTTTATTCTTTTAGTAATGAAACCAAATAGTTCTTGAGATTTGCTTATTTATTGATATTTGCTTAGTTATATCATAACTACTAAGGTGATAATCTCTATGTATGTATGATCTCTAATATGTTGTTCAAAAATGTGTTACATTTAAAAATATTTTAGATTTTTAAATGTAACACATTTTTAATGTTTAGACTTTGATCAAAGGAAGTTTATTATTAAAGTTAAACAATTTTTTTAAAATAACAATTTATAAATTATGTTCTTATTCTATTCTTTAATTTACAAAACATTTTTTTTTAGTGCTAACTTAAAGTTAAAGTACTTACTCAATTAAAAAATAGATAAAAATAAAAAAATTAGTAGTAAAGATCTAAATATAAAAATCATTTTAAAAAGCCGAATTTATGTTTTATATTGATGTTGTATGATAACATTCGAATAAAATAGATGAGTTTAGTTTTTTTGCATGGTGTTTAGTAAGTCTTATCATTAGTGCTATGTATATATCAGGCATTGTTTTAAAGCCTAAAAGGCATGCCATTTATGTTTGCCATTCAATTTAAGCAGCCATTTTAGTAAAGCTACTTTTTATCCTTTTCTAATATTTATTATTAATAAAATAAAAACTCATAAGAAAATACTTGTAAGTTGAGTTTATTGATTGGTGTAAAAGCCTTGTACAACAAAAATATGTTGAATATATGTAATTAGTTATATTTGAGACTTTTTGTTCATACTTAAATAGCTTTCTGCAGAAGCTTTAGTACATATATCAACTAAGGGTTTGGATTTAAACTTTATATGATCTTTATATTTTTTAGTTATAAATTATATAATTTAATTGTTCATTATTTAATTTAATTATTTTTTAATTAAAATTTACTTTTTAGATTATCAATTGGGTTGAATTAGAAGAAAATGGAACATTTTACAACACAACTTTGAAAAAAGTAAGATATCGAACACTGGTTTCATTTGATCCGAATGATCAAAACACAGCATTTAAACAATGGGAGATGGTTAAAGTTAAGCAGCTAAAAGCTGGAAAGATTGAAAGTTTAATCGAGCATATGACTTTACCTTTTGAGGATGAAGATCCAGATCCAGGCTTTATTTTAGCATTTCTTTGTACTTACAAAAGTTTTACATCAACAACAGAAGTTATTGATCTACTTTTAAACAAGTTTGTATTAATTTTTGAAATTTGACCACTTCTTCTGTAAACATCTTTTTTAAGCTGTTTTCTTTCTAGTTTTTTACTGTATGCAACATGATGTAAAAAATTTTACACCAAATATAATTGTATCTTGTATATTGTAAATGTTTTAGATTTGAGATTCAAATTGATAATATTCAAAATGAGAAAGAAAAAAGTGAACAAGTTATAAGGTATGAATTTCAACTTCAAATATATATATAAATATATATATATATATATCAGGGGCTATTCTAGACCGTTTTAGTCAGCGTCGACCGTATTTGGGTGCCAATTTGGGCGCCAATAAGTAGTTTATAACATTTGGTAAAGTTAGCCTAAAAACCTGAAAATTATTTGCAGTAAATCTTTAAAACTAAAATATTAAAATCACTTCACTAACTAAACTATTGAAAATATTACTTCAACACTTGGAGCAGGGGCGGATCGAGCATTTTTTGGTAGTTGAGATAACTTCTGGACATGGAGCAAACTCCAAACATTTATTTTTGTATGTCAAATAAGGATGCTTTGCAAAAAATTGCAATGATTGGAGCCTGGGAACAAAAAAGCCCTAAAATTTTAGCTACACCTACCCCAAACGTAAGAGCAACAAGTTGATAAAATATTTTTTCTACTATTTTTAACCAAGTATATATTCATCGATAAATTTTAAAACTCACATAATAATCTATCAGTGTTCAACAGTTATGGCCTTATAAAACTTGCGACCCCCTCAAATTGAGGGGGTGAAAACTTTTTATTGTCATAGTTTTTGAAGGCTAAAAGATTTTTGTGTGAATTTTAAAATTTGTCGATGAATATAGATTTAGTTAAGAATATAGATTTAGTTAAGAATATAGATTTGTTTTTCTTAATAAATTAATTTGTTTTTGGTAATTTATTTTATTGTGGGAGTTTAAAAAGTTATATATATATATACATATATATATATATATATATATATATATATATATATATATATATATATATATATATATATATATATATATATATATATATATATATATATATTATATGTAGATATATATATATATATATATATTATATGTGTATATATATATATATATATATATATATATATATATATATATATATATATATATATATATATATATATATATATATTATATGTATATATATATATTTTATACAACCCTCAGAATTAGGTTCGGCATTCGGCAATGCTGACCTTACAGCTGTCCTGAAAGTGTTTGAGGTCGGCAAAAAATTACCGACCTCGTTTCTATGTTTTACCTTTGTATCAAATAGTTTTTGCCGACCTCTAAAAGATTGAGGCCAGCAAATTATTGCCAAACTCATTTTTCCTAATTCCGAGGGTTGTTTATATATATATATATATATATATATATATATATATATATATATATATATATATATATATATATATATATATATATATATATATATATATATATATATATAGTAGTAGTATATATTTGTTACAAATGTAGATTGTCAAATCATAGATAACATTTGTGAAGCTCATAATGCAACTTCCATCAAAGGGAATTGTGAGCTGTTGTAACTTTGAAGCCTATCAAGTCTTGCTTTAAAGCTGTTGACAGATGAAGAGTAGACTACATTATCTGGCAAGCTGTTCCATGTGTTGGCAATTCGGTTATTAAAAAAATTAAATAACGAGTTAAATTGTTGTTATATTTTTCCCGGTAAAATCTCTCTCTGTGATTTGCTCTCGGCGGAATTGTAATAGGAGGAAAATGCCAGTTAATTATGTCAATGTTTTTCTCAATTTTAAATTTCTGAATGAGGTCACCTTGTTTACGGCGGTCAATTAGAGATGTGAGGCCAAGTTTTTCACATCTAGACTGATAGTTTAAATTTTTTAATTTGTACGGTATCTTTGTGGCTCTGTGTTGTATGGGATAACAAATTCAAGTAGAGGACAGACATAGGTGGAGTATAGTTGTTTCCACAGAGAAGCATCACGACATTGGAAGGTATGTTTTAAAATACCAAGCATTTGGTTTGCTTTACATGATGCGATGATGGATTGGCTTTCCACTTTAAGATCATTAGTAATTTGGATTCCCAAGTCACGTTCAGAGGTGGTTTTTTCCAAATTTGTTCGGGTCACTATCGAATTAGAGCCAGTTTCTTCCATTAGGTACTCGAAGGGAATTGAATTTTTTTGACTAAAGTGCATGACTTTGCATTTTTTTATGTTTAACTCCATGAGCCAAGACTTGCTCCAATTTCATCAATGTCTGATTGCAGTTGAAGCTGAGCTGCAAGTGTATTGACAACGCTGAGGATTTTAGTATCATCAGCATAGATTTTACAAATGTTTTTTTTGCTTATGACATCTGCTAGGTCATTGATGTAAATGACAAATAAAACTGGACCCAAGACTGAACCTTGCAGAACATCACTAGTCACTGGTAACCAATTTGACTGAGTGTTACCAAGGATAACTCGTTGAGATCTGTTGGTTAGAAAAGCTTTAATCCAATTAAGAAGATTTCCTTTGATTTCATACATTTTTAGTTTATAGAGCAACCGTTGATGTGGTACTTTGTCAAATGCTTTGGCAAAATCCAGGAATACGACATCAACTGGTAGTTTTCTGGCCATGTTCGCGGTCAAAAAGTCCATTGTTTCAAGCAGATTTGTGACGCATGCCTTTTTCTCTACAAAGCCATGTTGACAATTTGAAAGAAGGCTGTTCAATTTTAGATGCATCATGATCGCTTTTTTGACAAGTTTCTCCATTATTTTACATGGGGTTGAAGTAAGGGAGACTGGTCTGTAGTTTGCTGGATCAATTCGAGAGCCTTTCTTGAACAAAGGCGTTACATTTGCTTTAGACCACGAGCTTGGAATTTCACCATTGTCAAATGACTTTTGAAAGATAAGGGTAAGTGGAGTAGTCATGGAAGTAGAACACGAGCGTAGGACATAAGGACTGACGCTGTCTACACCAAGCGATTTGGATGGATCAAGAGATGAGAGCTCCAGGAGAGTAGCCTGAGAGTCAAATGTTATGCTGTTGATGATTGAGTTGGTTCGACGACTAAAGAAAGGAAGATTGTCATCAGACAGCTCTTTGCTGAAAACTGATTGAAATTGATTGTTAAGTGAGTTGGCTATTGTAACTTTGTCAGAGCTAATAATCTCACTGAAACTGGTAACCCGCATTGATGAGATCTGATTTATTACAGAGTGCTTACTATTTATGTATGAAAAAAGTCTTTTTGGGTTGCGCTTATCATTGGCCAGAGCAAGTTCGAAGGATTTCAGAGAAGAATGACTTAATTTTTTGACAAACTTTCTTGTTTGTTTATATTCATGGACCAGGGATACAATTTTCCATTTTGAGCTGACATTGCGGGCCCATAGTGACTTTTTAAGACGAATCAGAGATAAAAGTTCTTTTGTCATCCATGGTTGTTTTTTGCGATATGGTTTGTTTGGCATACATGGGATAAATCGAAAACAGCATTCATTGTATTTGTTGAGCCAAAACTGGTAACATTGTTCCACGTTTAAGTTTTTAAAGACAGATGACCAGTCAATTTTGTTGAATTCTTCATTGATTTTTTTGTAGTTGCCAAGCTTGTAAATGAATTTAGAGCTGTTGAAATGTGACGATTTGTCACTAGAAGCCAGTTTGTATTGCCAAGTGATGGAGCAATGATACTGTTCAGACAAGCCGAGTGGAGGACCGGTGTTGATTTCATTTGCACGATCAGAAGAGTCGCAAATAATGAGATCGAGAGTTTTTGTCATTGGACGATGAGCAGGTTTGAAAGTTGGGACAGTGATGATTTGATGTAGATAAAAATCTTGAACAAGAGAAATAAACAATGAACTAAGACCATATTCGGTAGAGGAGATAACAGAATTGGAAGTCCAAGTAATCTCTGGGAAATTTAAGTCACCAGCAATAATGATGCCATTGTATTTTTTGGTTAATATTGCTGTTTTGGCATGAAAGATAGCATTGGAGATTTCAGAGAAGGTTTTGGTACCAGAAAATGGAGGCCTGTAAATACAGCCTAAAAGCAGAGTTTCGTTTGGAAGCTTTAGTTTAATCCACAGTTGTTCTGAATAGTAGCAAATGAAATCTTTGTATAGTTGGGAATCTTCAAGTTGGTTTGAGACGAGCTTGTTGTTTATGTAGATGGCTACACCTCCTCCATTTCGGTTGAGATGGTCTGATCGATAGAGGTTATAGTTTAAAAGAGTGGGAGTTGATTTTTCAGTAAACCATGTTTCAGTGATAAAAATAATATCGAAGAAATTGGTTTCTGCAAGTAAGGAGAGTTCAATCAGTTTTGATGGATTAAGAGAGATGGCATTAGTGTAGAAGCAGAAGAGATAAGGTAAATGAGTTGAAGAGTTTGCAGCATTGAGGGAGATTGAACTAGGATAATGCTGAGAGCGACTGAATGGCCTCAGCCGCTGATTTCCATTTAAGGAATGAGTTCCTCTCTCTTTCATTGATGTTGACTGTTCGATATGTATCAATGCATTTGATTTTTTCGCTGCGGATGACAAATCGAAAGGGCTTGTCAAGTAAGTCTTTTGCCAATAGTTCTGCGTTTTCAGTAGCTCGCTTCTTGTTTAGGCTGTTGAAGGTTTCTTGTTCAAGAGGTGTACGGTCTGGGCGGATATAGACAAATTTTAATTCATCTACTGAGGCAAGTCGCTTAGCATTAAATAAAAGATCGTTGCGGTGCTCATTTGTATCCAATTCAATAAGAATTAATTCTTTTTGGTTGGCATCGTTTGTACTTAAACTGGTTGGTATTGGACTTGTAGTATTGATCTTTTTTGTTAAAGAAGTTTTTGCTGGAAAATGTCCGACAACTTTAAAAGCAACATTATAGTTAATTTTTTGGAGCACATTCTGAACTGAAACTAGTCTTTGATTATTGTCAGGGGCTTTTGGAAGGCCTGCAATAATGGCTTGTTTAGACTTGGTTTCTACAAATTTGGCATTTTCGTTGACCCCTTGGATGATGGCTTTGTTAGCTTCTGAGCCACGTTTGACTGCAGTTGCCCAGTTAAGAGTTGTGGTCAAATTAGGAGAATTTGACTTGAGAAGTTGAACAAGATTTGCTTTCAGAGTACTATTTTCGTATTCAAGAGCAGATACACGGGCAAAAAGGTTATTGACTGTGGCTATTAACTTTGATATAATGACATCATGTTTATGAGAAGCAGCTGAATGGTTACCTTGTCCTAAACCGGGCCAGTTGGCTGCTAGAGCAGTAAGTTGGTCAATCGAATATGGTGTACTCATTTTGCACAAAAGGTTTTCTATTTCCTCAATATGAAATGAAAAGAGGGCTACGACTCTGAATAACAGTGGATTACCTCTTGGTTGAGAATTTTTTAACTTATTATTTGCCTTATTAACACAAATACTAAAAAGAAGTTTAGATGTGTTTTTTTCTGTATATATATATATATATATATATATATATATATATATATATATATATATATATATATATATATATATATATATTATTTTAAAACATCAAAAATACGATTTCTCTCAACACTTATAATTTTTTATTATTATAGAAATTTTCGCTGGATTTTAGATACCAGCTTCTTCAGCTTGTTAAATGTTACAGTAATTAATAAAATCGTTATAATTTAAATTAAAACGTTGCTATTGACGTCAGCGGTTGAATGGCTTCTTTTTCGCTGAAATTTAAAAAATGGCGTCCAAAACTTAGTTTTTACGTATTGACCCTCATCGAGATTAATCCCGCCATTTTTTGCAGAACACATGTTTTTTTGTATTTCTAGGGCTTCCCTAACTTTTCTTTCAAATTTCTTATTTTCTACTTTCAATTTTTCAGATTTATCAAATAGTTATTTACAATGCTCAAAAATATTGGAGAACAAACGGTAATAAAATTACAATTCCATCTGAAATCAATAATTATCCTGTAGTTTCCTTACCATGGGTACCCGGTCTCTCACCAAAACTTAGGAAAATATTCCGAAAAGCTGGTTACAGAGCGGTATTCAAATCAAACCCAAACTTAAGATCCCTGTTAACATCAAAAAATAAATCAAAACTACCTAATAACAGTCAACCGGGAACATATAATCAAATGCAACTGTTCAAAAGTGTATGTAGGCGAAACAAAAATGAAAGTAAACACACGAATGCATCAACACCAAAAAAGCATTGATGAAAATAAGCAGCATCAATCCGCATTAGCTCTGCATAAAACATTTTGCAAAAAAGAAATTATTTGGGAACAAACAAAAACATTGAAAGTAGAAAATAAGAAATTTGAAAGAAAAGTTAGGGAAGCCCTAGAAATACAAAAAAACATGTGTTCTGCAAAAAATGGCGGGATTAATCTCGATGAGGGTCAATACGTAAAAACTAAGTTTTGGACGCCATTTTTTAAATTTCAGCGAAAAAGAAGCCATTCAACCGCTGACGTCAATAGCAACGTTTTAATTTAAATTATAACGATTTTATTAATTACTGTAACATTTAACAAGCTGAAGAAGCTGGTATCTAAAATCCAGCGAAAATTTCTATAATAATAAAAAATTATAAGTGTTGAGAGAAATCGTATTTTTGATGTTTTAAAATAATATATAAATATACTCTCACACAAGATGTTATCCTTTAAATCATATGTAACAGCTAAATACGGAGCTGAAATCTACAAAAAAACTGAACAGTTAAAGTTATTAAAAAAATCTGTTGCTAAATCGAAAAATCAATACATCTTTTTACAAAAATGTGTAAAACATAAAATTATTCCGAAATCATTGCGAATTAACTCTCCAATAAAAAATAGAAGAGCAATAGGTATTATTTATCGTTTTAGATTTGAACTTTTAGTCAGCATAAAGAACGATTCTAGGAAACGATTCTTTAACCTTATGAATGACGTAAAAAATCTTCAACGTTCGCTTAAATGTCACCTAGACGAAAAAGACTACATTAAATTAGAACAAATCACTGAAAAAGCTCGGGAGAATATGTTTATAAAGTCAAAAGAACGATTAGTGAAAAAATTTCTAATATTGCAAAATGAACGTGAAAATAAAAACGATAATGCCAAAAAAACAACAAATTATAAAAAGAATGCTGTCTTAAACTTATGCGATACCGACATTCCAGTAAGTCATAATAATTTTCTAAACCTTGGTCCACACTTTGTACCATCTTTAAAGTCGATACCATATATGGATATTATTACAGCCACGGAATCCTCTGCTTTAAAATTAGAATACAACAATAAAATTGAAAATGCCCAAGACCTAAGGAAAAATGTTTTAAGAGAACTAAAAACCGGAAAAAAATTAAATAATAATCTTACAAAAGAACAATGGAAAGCTTATAGAGAAATAAAAGAGGAAAAAAACGTTGACATATATCCATTCGACAAAGGGACAGGTTTTGTACGAATCGAACATTCAAAAGCCTTGGAAAAAATTCGCGAACAAATAGGCCCAACAAAAATAGTAAGTGAAGACCCTACTGCAAATTACGCGGCTAAAATTCGTAGATATCTTTCAAAACTAAATAAAAGAAACTGTTTTTCAAAAGAGGAATACGAAAAAATATATCCTAGTGATCCCATCCCGCCTCGTATGTATGGTGTAATCAAAGCCCACAAACCTGAAAAATTCTATCCTATGAGAATAATTATCTCCACAATCGGCACAGCAAACTACGGAATATCTGAGTTCTTAGTTAAGATAATACAACCAGTTTTGAATGAAAACTTGACAAGATTAAAAAATTCCTTTGACTTTATTAAAAAAGCTGAATCTTGGAAAATTGACAATGATGAAGTTCAGGTATCTTTTGATGTCGTAAATCTGTATCCGTCGGTTCCTTTAAAAGAAGCCACCCTTGTACTTATAGAAAAATTAAATAATAATACAACATATAAAAAATTAACAAGACTAAGTATACCTGAAATAAAACAACTCATAGAACTTTGTTTATTTCAATGTTATTTTCATTGGAACAATGAAATTCATATAATGGAAAACTCAGGTCCAATTGGACTTTCGTTCATGGTCGTTCTTGCAGAATCATTTCTACAATTCCATGAAAACAATGCAATTAAAGTTGCACTAAATTTCAACCCTGCACTTAACCTCAAATCGTTCTTAAGATATGTCGATGATAGTCACGCAAGGTTTCCAGATCTCAACCAAGCAAAACATTTCCAATACATTTTAAATCAACAACATCCTTCCATCCAGTATACAATTGAAGTTGAAAACGAGTTAGGAACACTAAATTATCTGGATATACAAATTATGAATAAAAAAACAGGAAAGTATGAATACGCAGTATATCGTAAAGATGCTATCACTAACATTCAAATTAAGCCACACTCAAATCATGATCCAAATATCTTGAACTCTATTTTTAAAGGATTTCTCCACCGAGCTTACTCAATCTGTAGTAAGTCTTACTTGCAAAATGAAATAAATTTTCTAATCGACGTGTTTATTGAAAATGGTTACGATAAAACTCAAATGATGAATATTGCGCATCAGTTTCAACACAAAAGACAAAATAAAATTACAATTCCATCTGAAATCAATAATTATCCTGTAGTTTCCTTACCATGGGTACCCGGTCTCTCACCAAAACTTAGGAAAATATTCCGAAAAGCTGGTTACAGAGCGGTATTCAAATCAAACCCAAACTTAAGATCCCTGTTAACATCAAAAAATAAATCAAAACTACCTAATAACAGTCAACCGGGAACATATAATCAAATGCAACTGTTCAAAAGTGTATGTAGGCGAAACAAAAATGAAAGTAAACACACGAATGCATCAACACCAAAAAAGCATTGATGAAAATAAGCAGCATCAATCCGCATTAGCTCTGCATAAAACATTTTGCAAAAAAGAAATTATTTGGGAACAAACAAAAACATTGAAAGTAGAAAATAAGAAATTTGAAAGAAAAGTTAGGGAAGCCCTAGAAATACAAAAAAACATGTGTTCTGCAAAAAATGGCGGGATTAATCTCGATGAGGGTCAATACGTAAAAACTAAGTTTTGGACGCCATTTTTTAAATTTCAGCAAAAAAGAAGCCATTCAACCGCTGACGTCAATAGCAACGTTTTAATTTAAATTATAACGATTTTATTAATTACTGTAACATTTAACAAGCTGAAGAAGCTGGTATCTAAAATCTAGCGAAAATTTCTATAATAATAAAAAATTATAAGTGTTGAGAGAAATCGTATTTTTGATGTTTTAAAATAATATATAAATATACTCTCACACAAGATGTTATCCTTTAAATCATATATATATATATATATATATATATACATATATATATATATATATATATATATATATATATATATATATATATATATATATATATGTGTGTGTGTATATATATATATATATATATATATATATATATATATATATATATATATATATTATATATATATATATATACACACATATATATATATATATATATATACATACATATATATGTATATATATATATATACACATATATATGTATATATATATATATATATATATATATATACACACACATATATATATATATATATATATATACATATATATGTATATATATATATATATACACATATATATGTATATATATATATATATATATATATATATATATATATATATATATATACATAAAGTATGTATATATATATACAATGTCTTCCACCCGCAACTATAATTACAAAAATTTTCCCAATAAAGTTTTTCCCAATAAATTTGCGCCCTTTAAATCTATCACAATCATTCTCATATTTGATAGTATCAATATTAATAACTATTTGCAATGTTTAGAGCCTGTAACAAGAAAAAAAAAATTTATGACCCACCCTAATATATATATATATATATATACATATATATATATATATATATATATATATATATATATATATATATATATATATATATATATAAAGACATTAAAGGCATTCTCAAATTATTTATTAAATGAAACTAAATTCATGATGCAGATAATCATCAACAAGAAAAGTTAAATGTGGTACTAGTTACATGCTAATACCATGTTTAACTTGTTTCACTGTGCTATGGCTTTGTTTTTCTAAATTTAGTTTTGAAGCTATAGGATTGAGAGAAGATATTTAAAAATAATATTAATAATTAGATAATAATTAGATAATAACTCCCTTGACCCCTTTTGAGGTGCATAAAGTAAAAAAAAAGCATTACATAAAAATATGGATCTCATCTTTTTGAGGGTAGCTGAGTTTTAAATTTTTTTTCAGAAGTTGCTCTTGTTTGCGACATTTGACCCAAAAGATATTTTATGTAATAACATTACAGCATGCAATATAATGTACAGCATGAAACAGATGCAGCAGTAATAATTAAATCAATATTTAATAAATTTTTCAATGTTCAAATGTTTCAAGAATTAGAAACCTATAAATTATTAACACTTCCTTTTATGATGAAAACCAAAGTAAATTTTTTTTTACAGATCTTAGACAAATTACTAACACACAAAAAAAAACACTAAAAATAGAGGGAGTAAGTTTAATGAAAATTAATGAGTCAAACAAATGAAAATGAATGAATATAGCAATAAAGATTTGAAGGTACCCCTTTTAAATCTATAACTAAATATAACCAAGTCCATAAATACAGGGTGGCCACAGCTCCTCTAAAATCCCTCAAATCCCCCAAAGTCCTTTTTCTTTCAAAATTCTCTAAAATTTTCTGTTATTCTTTAAAAAGTTAAAAATGTTAAATTTTTTTTGTTTATTATTTATTGGTTTGTTTAAAATTGATCTACCCAATTGCATTTGTTGTTTTTAAAACTTGAGTTGATAAATTGTTTTTTAATTTTTTTCTTTATTTTCCAGCATTCATTTATAGTGTTTTTAATCTTTTATAATCCATCATCTTTCATGCTGCTTCATCTCATCATATTTTATTTCATCTTAGCTTTTATACTTCTTTCACTTATCATCTTTCATATACCCACATTTTTCATCCTTTTTTCACTTTAGTTTATTTCCAAACAAATTTTCTTAATATTAAAAAGGAAACCTTTTTTTTTTTTTTTTTTCTAAATTCTTTTTGCTCTAGTTATGTTTTATTATATTCTAGTTATGTTATTTTTTCTCAATATCTTTTTGTTCTCTTGATATCCATTTTATTTTTAATACTTTTTTGTTACTTTTGTAATTTTTATATACTTTTTGTGCTTTTTTTCCCTGCAATACAATGAAACTATGTAGAGTGTAAACTAGAAAATGAAAATTATTAAAGTATTATTATGATTATATGATATTATAGACAATGTGTTTGGAAGAGTATTATATTGATTAGTGAAATATTTTTTGGTTAATGGGTACTTGATAAAAGTAAATATTTAAAATTTTTGTTTTCATTTTCATGTCTTTTATTTCCAATCCGACCCCGCCCCATCATCCTCGCCTTCTATTTAACTGTCACAAATACTTGACTTCTCTTCTTTCTTTAAATCTGTGTCACAAATATATTCTTCTCTTAGTTGTTTATACCAAACCTGGGGATTTTAACATGCTGCTGGCAATGATAATAAAGTGATTATCTTTATAGATTGTTTTGTTTAGGCGCATCTGTAAAGTAATAAGCGTTTGGATTGATCAGTATCCTCAAGATTTTGATGATCCTCCCTCTTACACGGTATTAAATAAAATAGTTTTGTTTACAAGCCTGCATATTGATCTTTTAACTTGTATAAAAGAAGTTCACAATAAATGCTGCACAAGGTTGAACAACTTTGCTACCAGTCCAGTTGATGAACGTATGACTTTTTACTTTTTTTGATGTTAGTTTAAAAAATATTGTAATTTATTATATATATATATATATATATATATATATATATATATATATATATATATATATATATATATATATATATATATATATATATATATATATATATATATATATATATATATATATATATATATATATATATATTATGTTAGTGTAGTCTACAAATAGAATGCTCAATGTTCTTAAAGAACAGAGCAATAATAATTTAGTAAAAATACTTATCTAATTTTTGTGCTCTTCAACAGCATGTTTCACCATCAGTAGGTTCATCAGGAAGTTCCTTCCTGATGGACGGAATTCGGAGGACGTGGAGTCCTCCGAATGTGGCCGAAATCTCAATGCTTGAAAGAGTTCAACGTAGGGCCACAAAAATACCATACTCAAACCGAATGCTAAGTTATGAGAAACAGCTAGTTAAAATGGATTTAATAAATTTGAATCTCTGAAGAAAAGGAGGAGACCTTATTCATTTATATAAGATATTAAACAATCTAGAATTTGTCAATCTTAATGTCAAACCAGTCTATAAGTCAAGCATTAAATTAGATGGCCCATGTTCTTCCATTAGAGGTCTCAAACATAAAATTAGAATGCAGTGTTTTACTCCTCGCGAAATAAATGACTTTCATGCATCGGTTAGCTCCAGAATCCATTTTTTCACAAACAGAGTTTGCCAAATTTGGAACAAACTTCCGGAAAAAGTTGTAGATTCCGAGAATTTGAATAGTTTTAAAACAAGTTTAGACGAATGGCTTAAGAAAAATAAGAAAATATTAATTTAAAAGAAAAAGAAAAAAAAAAAGTACTGGGCTGCTATAGCTGAACGTTACAACGTCTCAGCTTGTGGATAAGATCCACGCAGTTTACCACTAACTAACTAACTATATATTTATATATATATATATATATATATATATATATATATATATATATATATATATATATATATATATATATATATATATATATATATATATATATATATATATGTATATATATATATATATATCCTTATAGTGTAGTCGAAACAGTCTTTTAATGTAAAAAAGTCTCTTTCGACTACAATTTTAATTACCTCGTCTCTTAAGCTGTATTTGATTATCGTCGAAATGTCAACGCAATTAAATTAATGCGGAAGTACATTAAACTTTATTGTTTTTTAAAAAATTTTTAAAAAACTGCAATAATAACAACTAGAAAGTTTTTTTTAATTAGTGTTGTTTTTTTTTAATTTACTAAAAAACATTTTTAAAACATGCGTAAATGTTGCTACATTGACTATCTTATAGCCTGCTGCACAAGGAAGTGTTTCTACATCGACTATCTTATAGACTGACTCGCAACGGAGTGCTGCTACATCGACTGACAAATAGCCTTACTCGCAAGGGAGTGCTGCTACATCGACTGACAAATAGCCTGACTCGCAAGGGAGTGCTGCTACAACGACTGACAAATAGCCTGACTCGCTAGGGAGTGCTGCTACATCAACTGAGGGTTTGGTTTGGGCAGGCAGTCTATCATTAAAAAAAAAAAAAAAAAATTAATTTTTTTGAACTTTTTCTGGTCTGGTTTATTAACGCGCTCTTTAAAACTACAGTTTATGGGAAGGTGCAATTAGAACCATATCATCAGTGTAAGCCAACACATTCATGAAGATGCCACATATATCCAATACTCAGGTTCGAGGTTGTTAAAATCAAATTGTGTATGTAAAAGTTAAATAGAAGTGGCAACAATATACTACCTTGATAAACCCAATTTCCAACATATATATATATATATATATATATATATATATATATATATATATATATATATATATATATATATATATATATATATATATATATATATATATATATATATATTAAGTCTTTCCAGGAAAGGCATGCGGTTTTTTGTCTTGTATGAACACACATGAGTATTTTATTTTAGACAACTTGGTCACAGACGTTTGCAAGTTTTTTATATGCGTTGCTGACAAAAGTATTAAAAACAAAATAACAAAATAACAAAATATGAATTTAAAATAAACTTAAATAGAAAATAATAATAACAACAATTTAAATAATTTGTGTACTGTTTTTATTTTTTTTTCTTCATAGTGGTTATTATTTTCGGCAACATAATTGGGTAAGTCAAAGCAAAAAAAAAAAAGTTTTAATCATTAAAAAGTATGATTTTCCTATATTTGGTTTTTTTTTAAACGGGTAAAGCCAAAATATAAATTGTCATCTGTTTGTAAAATACGTTTGTATAATTTTAATCTAACAAGTATATATCAAGGAGTGAATTAAGCAATCGCGATTTGCAAACCCTGGAAAAATATCTGATCTTCAAAATTTTAGTTTATGCATAGCTGTGTAATGCAAGGAGCAATTTATTATAATTTTGTTATCGAGAAAAATATAAAAACAAAACAAACAATAAACTTATGACTATAAAAGTAATAACACTCTCGTCACTAACTGCATTATAATAGTAATAAAACTATAATAGTGTTATTACTTTTATAAAGCACTTATTACTTTTAAAGTTAATTCTTTCTACAAACAACATTATTGATTCCAAACATTTAATAAAGTAGAAAAGCATCTAGAAAAAATAAAGCGAAAATTTTTACAAATCACTTAAACAACTTTATAAAAACTCACTTAATAAAAAGTTAAGCATTATGAAAAATGTCACTAATAGTCCTTATAAAGGCGCATTTATTTTTAAAATCAACCAATAAAAAATTTTTATTGGTTGATTTGAAAATTAACGCGTGTTTTTACGTATCGTTACTAACGTTTTTAATAATGCTAAACGTTTTATACAAGTTACGTTTACATTTTTATGTTACTTAAGTTTTAAATATTATTTGGATATCCACTATTTTTTTCTAGATGCTTTTCTACTTCAATTAAAATTTGGGAGAACTTATCTTATTTGAATAAAGAATGAATTATAAAAGTTATAAGTGCATTATAAAAGGAATAACACTATTACAGTGTTATTTCTTTTAGAATCCAGTTAGTCACTAGAGTGTTATTACTTTTGTAATCGTGATTTTATTGTTTTCTTTTTTATAAATTTTTCATTAACAAATTAAAGTTGATTTGCCCCTTTTTAGTTTAAAATTTTAGTTTAAACAAAGAACATGTTTTTGTATAAACTAAAATTTTGATTACCAGATATTTTTTCAGACTTTATATATATATATATATATATATATATATATATATATATATATATATATATATATATATATATATATATATATATATATATATATATATATATATATATATATATATATATATATATATATAAATAAAAAGAAATACTATTGCGAGGTCATACAAAACGAAAAACCATACGCCTTTCCTGGGAAGGCTTATATATGTATATATATATATATATATATATATATATATATATATATATATATATATATATATATATATATATATATATATATATATATATATATATATATAAGCCTTCCCAGGAAAGTCGTGCGGTTTTTCGTTTTGTATGACCTCGCAATAGTATTTCTTTTTAGACAACTTGATCACGGCTGTTTGCAAGTTTTATAGTATTAATCATGGCGGAAAAAGTTTTAAAAGCAAAACTAACAAAATAGGAAATAAAAAGAAATTTAAATAAAAAAAAATAAAGATAAATTAATAATTTAAATAATTTATTAACTGTTTTTATTTTTGTTTCTTTTGAGTGGTTGTTACATTCAGCAACAAAATTAAATAGAGCGAAGTAAAAAAAAAAAGTTCTAAATCTACAATAAAAAGAATGATTTTCCTTTATTTAACTTTTTTTAAAAAGCAAAAAATATAAATTGCAATGTATTTAAAACAGATAATTTTTTACGATGATGATTTTTACTTGGTAGTTGCATTAAACTAATAAGTATTTTTTAAAGTCTGATTTTCAAAAGAAACAAACCAATAATATGCTTTTCAAAGAAACAAACCAATAATATGCTTTACAAAAGTAGTTAACTCATAACAAGCTTGTAACTAAAAGTTATTTTAACTGGAAATTTCAAACAGAATGTGAAAAATGTAATACCATTTTTTTTAATTTTCATTTTATTTATTGCAATATCAAGATAAAACATTTTTTATAAATATGCAAGTTGTTTTTAGCAATTCATTTTAGCAGTTCATTTTACAAAGAAATCTATTTGAATAGTAGAATTTCTAAAATTCTCTTATTCAAATAATCTTGAATATAAAATTTGAAATGTTTAATAAAAAATTAGAAAGAATTTTGCAAATTTTTAATATTTGTGTACAATAATTATAAATTTAGTTAAATGGAAAGTTAACAATAGCATCTTTAAATTAATGACTGATGGTTAAAGTATTATTATACCCCACAATAGTTTAATTGAAAATAGCAAATACTTCAACTAAAAATAAGATAATAAATTGTGATAAATATTTGAATAATCATTAAGTATAAAATTTTATTTTTAGGTTCATTTAAATTCAAGTTTTGTTTCTGCCCATCTATAATTGGTTGCACATGTGAAAATGTTGGAGTGCATAATTTGCAGTTTAAAAACTTTTCAGCCCAGGAGTGTGCTGAACAACTGACTTTAGTTGACTCGGTAAGATATGTTTGTATTTATACATGCACACACACACATATATACACACACACATATATGTATATATATACATATATATATATGTATATATATACATATATATATATATATATATATATATATATATATATATATATATATATATATACATATATATATATATATATATATATATATATATATATATATATATATATATATATATATATATATTATATATATATATATATATTATATATATATATATATATATATATATATATATATATATATATATATATATATATATATATATATATATATATATATATATATATATATATATATATATATATATATATATATATATATATATATATATATATATATATATATATATATATATATATATATATATATATATATATATATATATATATATATATATAGGCTGCAAGCAACCAGTATTAAATTAGGGAGTTACTAGAAAAGAAAGAATAGAGTTAATAAGCAAGGAAGCATTTGATAGAAGACTTGTAAAAAAGTTGTAAGTTTTTGAGCACCAATCATGATCATGAATTTGAATTCAATTTGTAGAAAAGACAAAGAGATGCAACTTTATAATGATGAGAGAAAGGGTCAAACTAGGCAAATAGAGAGGCTCTAACTATGTTAACAATTCAATTTTGAACCTTGTCTAGAAGAGAAGAGCATCATTAGAAGAACTATCCAAAATATGATTACAGTATTCCATACAGGAGCAATTAGAGATTTGTAAAGATAGAGAATAGAATCAGGAGTAAGAAAATGTTGAGCATGAAAAGAAAAGCAACCTTAGCAGATGCTAATTTTGAAATTGATTGTATATATGGTTTCGATGAGAGGTCAGTAGTGAGCAATTTTCCATAAAGATGTAAAGAAGAGGACTAAGTGAGATATATTTATATCAGGTCTTTGTGTAAGAGGCATACGGTCGCACGCCTTATAAAATAACGCGTATAATACTTTCTTTTGAAAACTTGGCCACTGCTCTTTGCAAGTTTTAACAATTAGCGCTTTTAAAAAATGCGCAAAAAAAAACAAAGCAAATGTGAATGCGATTTTTAATTTAATTGGTTCCATAATTACAATTTAACTGCTACAAAGTTTCCTGAGAACTTTGTTGCTACGTAATAAAAGGCAATCATTGAAAAAAATAATAAGATTAAAGTTTTAGGCAAAATGAGTACAGAAGCTATCAAAAAATAAATACAAACCGTTTTATCATAAAAATATAATTTCTAAAAAAAAATTTTTTTATTAAAAAAAAGAATTACAATAATCTTGAAACAATCGCATCTGCCAACTATTTTTTAACTATTCCATTTTTTAACTATTCTCTGAAATTAATTGTTTTTTTATTTTAAATGTGTTTTTTTTTATCAAGGCCTGATAGACGATTTTTTTACACATTGTAGAGAGGTAATAGTTTTTTTTACACAATGTACAGAGGTAACAGTTTTTTTTTACACATTGTAAAGATTTTTTCATGCAGTTTCCTCTAAAAAAAATTGTATTAGGAAAGCCTGGGTGTCAAGCTGCAAAGAACTATAGCATATACTTTATTCTTTGAAAAAAATATATGCTGGAGAATATGAAAAGAAATACCTGAGAAAGAAAAAGTGTTACAAATGATACAAAAATGCTTTAGTTTAGAAAAGATGTTTAAAATTATATACATTGGGTATGAAATACAAATGAATGAATTATATACAAATGGGTAAAAAAAAAAAAAAGGAAGGGGAAGAAACATCTGAACGGAAAAATGATGATGTTAAAACAATTACAATGATGACAGTTTATCATCAGTTTTTTATTGACCTCTTAGTTTAGTATTCTTTTTATAAGATAAAAGTTTTTATTAGAAAATATTATTTTTATCAGGTAAAAAAACAAAGTGTAAAAATTTTAATTAGTTGATAAAATAAATTATAAATTAAATAAATATAATATATAAATATAAAGTTTTACATTTTGTTTTAATTTTTTTCTTTTCTTTTGAGTTTTGATTGCTACTTTTAAAAAATTATTTGCTGACCGACTTTATGAGTCAATTTTTTCTGTGCTGAAGTTACATGGAGTTTTTTTTCTGTGGTGAAGTTATATGTGGTGAAGTTATATGAGGCAACTGAGGATAAAAAAACCTTATTACATCTTTTTTTTTTGTAGGAGCTGTTTTTAAAAGTTAACCCAAGAGAGAGTTTAGGATACTTCTGGTCAAAAAGGGATAAAATACAAGGGTCAAAGCCAACTTCAATAAAATTGACAGTTGATCATTTTAATGCTGTATCTCTAAATGTCATCTCCACTGTGCTTGATTCTATGGATGAAAAATCACATTTGCACAGTACTTTAGCTCGCTCTAAGACTATTACAAAATGGCTAGATATTGCTTTGGTAAGTAAAACATGTTAAGAATTTTACATATGCTTTTTTTTTGTGAAATTGAAATATTCAAATAAATATTTAATTCTACTTTAGGAGTTGCGAGAACTGAAAAATTTTTCTAGTTTAAAAGCAATTTTATCGGGGTTGCAATGTGCACCTATATATAGGCTTACACAGTCATGGGAGTTAGTACCAAAGTAATGTTATTTATTACTATATTTTTTATTAATTGTTTTAGATTCTGTTTTATAATCTGTAAAAATGTGGAAACATTTTAGGGAGTAAGATAAAGTCATTTTAATTTTATTTTTAAAATACTGTCATGAATTAAATAAATTGAATATAAGGGTATTATTGTTCCCAGGCTCAAATCAGCAATTTTTGTAAAAAAAATTTTGATTTGACTTAAGCATGAATATACTTAAATTTTGAATGTTCAAAAAAAGTCTTACGTTAACTTACTGCTGGGTATGTTACAGAGATATAAAGTTTTGCTAGAGTTTTGTACAACTAAAGTGGTTTTGCATGTTTTATTACTATTATTTATTTATTTTGCACTTCAAAATGTGGTTTAAAAACTGCTGCCATTATATGTAGAAAAGGAGGAATTAGAGTTTAGGTAATTAAAAGTCAATTTATAAAAGAATATTTTCTCAAATTAATTGTTTTCTGTGATTTAGATAATTTTAAATAGATTTGCAAAGTAGAAAAAAAGCATTTTGAAAAAAAATCTTTGCTTTATAATTGAAAATGGAGTTTTTGTTCAAATAAAAAATGCAACTTGATGTAAAAATTTATCCACACATATAATGCGGTAGTGGTGTAGTGGTAAAACACTCGCTTCATAAATGAGAGGTTCTGAGTTCGATCCCCACCACGTCCCTGGTAGTACCGCACTCAACTTGTTTCTCCGCGCAGCGGCCTTGTTCGTAATTACTATTAAGTAGCCTCCTCATCTGTAGTGGCCTTCTCGGCCTTGAGGAGGTAAATAACAAAAAAAAAAAAAATCAGTTTACTTTAACTACCCAGTGGCCATGCATCGCCTTAAGGACATTTGTAAGATTCCAACGAGCATCCCTAGGAAAGTGTGTGCCTGAAACTGAAATTTCTATGACAGCTTCAATTATCCAAGTAATACCATTCTAATAATGTTAGAAAGTATATATATATATATATATATATATATATATATATATATATATATATATATATATATATATATATATATATATATATATATATATTTGTGTCTGTGTGTGTGTTTATATATATATATATATATATATATATATATATATATTTGTGTCTGTGTGTGTGTTTATATATATATATATATATATATATATATATATATATATATATATATATATATATATATATGTATATATAAAGAGAGAGAGAGAGAGAGTAAGTGAGAGAGAGATATCCTTTTATATAAATATATATATGCACTGGGGTGGAAATAGGTGCTAACATAGCTGCCCCTTGGACCTTTCTTAAGTTCTGCTAGAGGAGGGCAACCATCCATTGCTTGTTTACTCAGAAAAAATAAACAATGGCTGGTTGCCTTTTAGACAGTTCTCAATTGGTTTCTCAAGTGGTTGAAGGGCACATATACCCATTTACTTCGTGGATTTCAGTCATAATTTATTTTGCACATTTGAAGTTTAAAACATAAATCCAGACAGTCAGTGGCATACTGGCCATAAGGTCCATAAATATATAAATGGTTTGTTTTATAATGGGATGTAGCTTGCAGTAAACTAATTTGTTATAAATAGATCTAAGTTTTATAACATTGCGTTTATAAAAAGAGCTGGTTTTTATGAGCATTGACATTGTAAACTATTATAAACGAAGGTCGAATGTTTAGGAGAACATAGAAAAAATAATTCATGATTTTCGAAATTGTAGAAAAATGAATGGATAATTTTTATCTCCTGACAGTTAATGGCTAAAACATTATTTTGTTATTTATGTAATTATCTATTTATCAAAAATAGATAATTACATAAATAACATTTCATGCAATGCTAAAAACCTAAAAGTTTTGGTTTATATATATAATTTTATATATATATTAAATAAGCTAAACTTATTTTAAATAATAAAATAAGTTTTCAAAAAAAAGTTTTTTATTTACTTTAGAGCATCCATTGCCATCTTTAATGAACTCTCGCAAATTTTTTCAGATGACATGAATAACAAAGCTTCTAGGGATTTATTAATACAGGTGAATTTTTGTTTAAAATTTTTGTTTAAAATTTACTAGAAGTATTTGGTGTTACTCAAAGTATTTTTGTTAATAAAAAACATCTGAAACATAAAGTAAATAGAATTCTTTTAATGGTATGATGTAAAATATATGAAATATTTTATATGTTCATATACAGATTTTGCTAAGCTGCTGTACAAATATTCTGATGTACAATATATTTCTGCATCATAAGTATACAATTAAGCTCTACATTCCATTATGCAATGTATATATACTGCATCAGTAAATAAGTAATAAAGTATATAAGTATGGTGCATCCAGTAAATTAGAACATCAATATGCATTGAGCAACTTAGTGGTATTTGCTAATAGTTTTCTTAGAAATTAAAAATTTACTTAAGAGCTGGGTTACAAACTTAATTGTAAATTAGAGTTTTCTTAAGGTGGTACCCAGCCATTATTTTGGTGAAAAATGAAAAAGAAAATAAAAAATTTGAAAAAATGTTATTTAGACAATTGAACCTTAAAAGAATTCAATAGTAACGGTATTTTTTCCAAAATAATTTTAGAATATCTCTAACACCTTAAGGTATTTTTAATCCCATAGCAAAACCCATAGCAACTGTTAAAAAAATTTTTTTTTAAGTGTTTTCTTAAGTAGTTTTAATTTTAGAATTTTTTTTTTGTCTTTTTTTTTTTTTTAATTAAGTTGTGTAGACTATTTAGTAGAACAAAGTTATAACCTTAACTTTGAAAAAATTCTGAATAATACTAAATAAATGTAGTCAACTGATGTATTTTTCTATTTAATAACAAGTTCATGAATATTAGTTTTCTAACTTGCTAATACTGTCTGCAATAAATAAGCAAAATATAAGTAGCTTGTTACATTTTGAACTCAAATATATTATCCATTTTCTTTAATCCAATGTTTAGCCATTTTTATTTACATATTGCATTGATCTACAATGAACAGAAAAGATGAGCTTATCAAACCCAAATATTAAGCTTCCATCTTTACGATGGTTTTCTTCTTCTGCAGCAGCAATTTTTATTCGTAATCATTTTATTAGTCTCTTTTAAATATACAATTTATTAAGAATCTTTTTTTTATCAGTGCAAGAAACTGATACAAAAGTTATTCTCTCACACTAAGTCCCATTATTTTCCAACACTAAGTCCCATAATTTTCTGACATCAAGTCTCATTATTTTCTGACACTAAGTCTCATAATTTGCTGACACTAAGTCCCATTCTTAATTTACTAAATCTCATATTTCATCTCAGAAGTTCTTTTGCAAATTTTTTAACAATATCATTAATAAGTCTATCATTCCACATAGATCATTCACACATAGATCATATTTTATTACCATTCCTAAAAATAAAGCAGAACTGTTTGCAAAGAACTTTTCCTCTAATTTTTATGATAACATTCTTCCTGTCATCCCAGACAAACAGGTTAATTTATTGTTAAACATTCAAATCACCTCAGTTTTCTTGTTTCAACCAAAATTTCATAATTCCTCTCCAAGAAAATGTTTAACCAAGGTTTTGGTTAAACATTTTTTAGAAATTTTATTTTTAAAAATGTTTCACCAAATCTTATTTTCTTTCTTGCTGGAAAATCAAGGATTTGAAATAAGATTGGTGGATTTATATTTGTAATAGCATTGGTGGATTTGGATTTGAAATAGCATTGGTGGATTTGCATTTGAAATAGCAATAATGGATATTTTAAAACTCTGATGGCATTTCTGGCTGAAACTATTGCCCAATCGTGTTTTTGAGAAAACTTTTAACATCTCATCCTGAGTCTCTAATAAGCTAATAAGCCATAACTATTTAAAAATGCAAATGAATATTTTTTATTACTGTTCTCAAGATCAGCGTGTCTTTATTTAATATTTCCAAAATTTCACACTGACTGCAGTATTGATTTTTAACATCAGTTACGTTCTTTTTAAAATCTGTTAAAACACAGCAGGTACCATAAAAAGAAAGTCAAGTAAAGTCTGCCAAAACTTAAAAAGAAAAAAGAAAAATAATTACAATTTTTAATTACAAAAGTATTATTCACATTTTATTGTTAGTAGAATTAGGGTAATAGAATAACAGAAAATATAAAAAGGCTAGACAATTTAACACGTAATAACACGGGTAAATAACACCACAAATTAATAAGATATTTTATCAACTAAAAAACTTGAACTAAAAAAATTTTATTTATTACAATATTGAACAGTTATGGTTTTTCAGTTATGGTCAGTTATTTATTACAATATTGAACAATTATATCATAAAATAGCAAGCAGCTCGTAAAATATTTTATATACATGTTCATTATCAATTGTGGTATTAAGAAACTGGTAAGAGCTCAGTAATTACATAAGTTTTATTGATGCTCCCTGTACTAATTCTCATTAAACTCTCATCTAGGAGAGAGAAGGTATGAAAGAAAGTGTTTCCAAAGCAGCATATTAAAAAAAAGTAAAAAAGACACAAATAATATTATAATTGGTTTTATTAAGTTAACAGTTAACAAAATTATTTTTCCCTTTATTATGTAAAGTTCCAGCTTCTCTCTAACTGTTGACTAATGATTAATAAAATAAATTTCATATCATTTAATTTGCAAAATTAAAACCATGTTTCAACAGTAAGCAAACTAATCAAGTAATGACAAAGGAAACTAATTAAAAAAAATAAATAAAAATAATTATTGAGTTGATAAAAATTTAAAATCATTTAAATTTAAAACTGTTATTAACTGTTACTATAAATAGTAAAATTCATGCTTAGTATTGTTCTAAAGTGTTTAAAGTAAAATCAAACAAACAGACATTAACACTGCTTGACACTAAATTCTGGTAAGTAAGTTTTCTGCTTGCCAAGCAGCATTTTTTACATTTCAACAACTACTAATTTCATCTTGCCTAGCTCTATCTCTTTCATTTGGACAACAATTATTTTCGCCTATTAGCATTTACACAAATAAATTTTTTGTCTATTATTAGCCATTTCAATTTCACTGTATTCTTTAAACATATTACCAGTAATATTACTATTGTTACAACTAAATAAATGTAAAAGAGTCTTACAAATTGTGATCGTTTCTAATCTAACTTTTAACTTAAGAATAATTGAAATCCATATTTTTTTTGCTATCAAATATTATTCAATTATTGTTATGATTATGGGTTTCGCGGGTTGCTCATTTTCCTACACTTTTGATTGGTTATCATATTTTGAATGAGGTATCTATGACAGCGTTGAGTTTATTTTAGGCTTTTGTTGTTTTGTTGATTAAATCTTTTTTATCTCGGGCTTGTCTATGCTAATAATACCTATTTGGTTTTATTTTTAAAATAAATTTATTAATATTTTTATTTTTCTATTAGAATTTTAATTTATTTTCTTTTCATATTTTCTTTTGGTGGTATGGTAAGTGTTTTATTTAGTTATTTTTATTAACAATATTTATTAACATCAATAAATTATAATCTAAAAGTGTAAAAAATAAAGTGATATCAGTCAGTATATTTTACTCTAAAGTAATAAAAAAATAAAGGAATTCAAGAGTATGTTTATATTAATATTTTCTAAGAGAAAATATTCATATACAGAGAAATATAATATACCTAAATATAGGTACATTTATGTATATAAACTTATTTATCAACAAATTACAGACAGTTTTCCATGTTAAAAACATAAAATATATATCTAATAAAGAACAAATTCAATATTAAACAAAAAAGTATAACAAACTTACTAAAATCAGTACCAGTTCTATTGTCTAAAAATTTCCAATTGCTCTAAAAAATAGCTTTCAGCTCTTTACAGTTGCACTAAACAAAACTTGCTTAGCTAAGTTGCTTTATTCTTAAAAATCTGAAAACAGAAAAGTTAAAAACCTAAAACAAACTTTTTTTTATTTAAATTTATTTAAACTATATTTAAACAAATCAAATTAAATAAAACTCTAGGACTTCCTACATAAGTTGATGGCAAAACTACCACGCATCCTGGTCTAACATGATCATTTCCAAGGTTATTTACATGTTTGTGTAAGGCATCACACTGCTCGCTTCTCAGTTTGTTTAGATTAATTGTCTAACTGAAAGTCTATAATTGTAATACTGAGATAATGTAACATGATTTCTTACCAATGTAGTATGTTCAGGGTTGTGAACGAACTGATTATGTCAACCAACATCACCCCTTGGAAAAAATAGAGAATAAACCATAGGATCATAAGTTGGCAGACATACTTGATATAGTTTTGAGAGGATGACTTCTTGGGTGAATAACAACTTCCCTGGAAGCAGGTGCAGCTCCATCTTCACCAACAAATACAACTGCAACTACATTATGTGAAGGGAGATTATAGTGACATCTATCTTGCCCTTCAAGTAAAGACATTTTTACAACTGAGACTAAGCAACCTTCTATAGCTGCTAGACACTGCTACTTCAGCCATGTTTTTAAATGCAAGAGTAAATGGGTTCTCTTCACTAATAATAGTTTGCAATCGAAAGGATAAATCATTTAAGCAAAGACCATTACCACTTATCGCATTCTAAAATTTACTGCTGCAAGTGGATCATAGATGTATAGTTGACAATACAACATGAAAAACATCTTGATCTGGCCTAAGATTACCTATACGATGAAAAACTTGATCACATATTGTAAAACATGCCCATGATTTAGAATATGTAATCAAGTTTTTCATCATATAGGCATTTCCGTCTGCATAATTTTCTTTAAATCTTGCTGAAATGGTGAAGGTTGCGACAAAACTACCTTTCCATTTTGACAACATAAAAAATGTCAGAAAATTCATCAGGAATTTTCTTAGCACCACAATGCTGACAAATATAATTAATTTCTCCTAAATAATTGTAATCTGGAATAGTATTACTTCTTGCTATACAATGCATTCTTTTGTGCCTAGCAGCATATTTAGCGTTTTGTTGACTATTATATCTTATCTCACCTAAGCCTCTTTCATTTTTGCGACTATTAACTTGCCTATTAACATTTCCATTTTCTAAACTAATATTTGCTTCTAGCCTAATATCATCCATTTAAAATTCACTTTTAATTGAAAGTAGTAACAAAATCTTAAAAGAATCTTAAAGATTGTGATCTTTTCTATACAATTTATTTTTACTACTCTAAATAGCACGCACAAATATTTTTTATAAAAATGACATAAGAAATTGTCATTTAAAATAAATTATACAATAATCTTATGACTTTAAAAAAAATATATCAGCTAAACATATTTGTTAGGAGGTGTTTAAACAAAAAATTAAATTTAGATTGAAAAAATTATTAAAAACCTGCAGTTCTAATGGTAAACATACTGCTAATACAGAAAAATGAAAAAAAAAAGTGTTGTAAACTCCTTTTTGTAAACTTCAATATTATTTCTTTAAAAAAATATTAGTAAACGTTTTTAAAAAATTCACAAAACTTTACAATATTTTGTTCTTCAATACCACACGAATACATGGTAATATATTATAATAAAATTAATATGGTAATTAAAAAAATTAAAATTAATATGGTAATTGAAAATATGGTAAATCTGAAATAAAAAATGTAACGAATAAGTAAATAAAAAAGAAAAACATTATATACAAAAAATGGAAACCAATGTACCTGATAAAGAAAAGCTGTGGTGATTTACCGGAGTAGTAGTTGTTAAATATTTTTATTTCATGTTAGCTTTTAGAAAACAATTTATGCTGGTACATCATGATTCCAAAATATTTATAGCAAAATTATGTAATGAACAGCGCTTAAGACAAAAAATCAAATTGAGATAAAACAAATTGTATATATGGCAAAATAGTGTGTCTTAGCTTTTAGTTTATAAAATAATTTGTTACAAAATAATTTGTCATGGTTTTAAGTTTTTAGTTTTATAAAACAAATTGTATATATGGCAAAATAATTTGTCTTGGGTTTTAGTGATTCATTAAATGCAGTGAGATCCAATAATGAAACTACCTATTTATCATTTTTAACAATAGACACCAACGTGAAGGTAAGCTAAATGTCTAAAAAAAACAACATCACAACAACAATAGAACACGCTATTAGATAATATAACATCTATATAACAGAACTTAAGTAAAATGACATTCATAAGAACATAAGTAACAACATTACGCAAAATGCTATTAAAAGAAATTATTATGTACTTCCAGAATAATTAATAATAAAAGCTAGAAAACACCTAGACCTAAAGCAGTAACGCAGTCACACCTCTGCTAAGTTTAACATATTACCAGATACACATATTTATCAAAGCATATATGCAAACAATTAACATATATAACTTGAATTGTGCAAAACAAAATTTTAAAATGTTATGAAAAAAAGATTCAAAGTAAACAAAATATAAATATATATACAAACAATACTCTTTACCTTTATTTTTTTTTTCCTAAGAACTGTAAATAATATAACAATAATATAATAACATAACAAAATTTAATCTTCGCATACATGTCAGTGTTGGTTCAAAATTTTAATTTATTTTTTTAAATGTCCTAAAAAAGAACAAAAATAGTTAATAGAATCACAGAAATTTCAAAGTAGTAATAACTAATTTTATGGAAGTAGAATTAGCATAACTTTTTTGTTGCAAAAAAAAAAAAATGCATTAAAATAGTTAGGCCTCATCCATACTCCCATTTTCCTTCTAAAAAACAAAATATAAAAAGCTCAATAAAAACAAAACCGTTCAAAAAAATGAAGCTAAAACAAACAAAATGTAAATGATTTAAAAAGTTAAAAAGAGTTTTTTTTTTTTCTACTTTATATCTAATAAAAATGTAATATGTAAATTGATAAATATAAATTGTAATATATGAATTCTATACTTACTTCAAATATCGTATGATCTTAATGATGATTCTTTATCTCGATTCTTTACCTAATATTTTTAATAAATAATAATTAAATTCCATGAGGTAAAAAGTTTTTTTTAATCTTTCACCAATGACCTCGTGATGACCAATGACCTCGTGATGACCAATGACCTCGTGATGACCAATGACCTCGTGATGACCAATGACCTCGTGATGACCAATGACCTCGTGCATTTTGAGAACTTTTAAGAGCTCTTTAAAGTTCAAAAAAGCCTAGTAACTAATTAAAACTACTTTAAAAACAAAAGTGAAACGGCGTTGAACATTGACTCTAGCAATTATATTAAGATTTAAACTTAAATGACAAAGAGCTTTTTTATTTCAATTCATAATTATCTTCAAGTTAAAAAACTGAATTATTATTGAACCTCTTTCTCCTATATAATTTTATATATAAAATATATTACATACAAAATAGTTTCAACAAGTACTAAGATACTGAAAAATAATATGATTTAAAAAAAGATTAAAAAAAAGCTGCAATAACAATATTTTTGGAACAAAAAAACATCAAACAGATAAGTTCATTAGAGTTATAAACACACACGCACAGACGTAAACACACACGCACACACTTATTTTTTTTTTAAATTAAAATATTTACATTTTATAAAAAAATATATATATATATATGTTTGAAACTTAAAATCAATATTATATTGGTTTAATTCAACTTGTTTTTTAAGTAATGTGAGACTTCAATCAAATATGAAATCAATCAACCTAAAATTATTTTTGATTATCACATTTAAAAAATAATGCTCTAAAATAATTACTGCTCTCTTATTTGTACCCCTAATTTTTTAGCATTTCGAAAACTTAAAAAGCATACTTGAAAAACTGTAAATTAAAAAAAGCAAACTGTAAATTATATGGTATGTGAAAAATTATAAATTATGTGATAAGCTTGCTTGAGTAGTTGCCATGGTAGTATTTGTGGAATAGAGAAATGCAATTTTAAGACAATGGGACAGAAGCTCAAACTTGGCAGCTAGAGCAATAACATTTATAATGCAGTTTAACCAAGTCTCTAGAACATTATTTCTAATATAAAATAAAAGTAGTTTGATAATATTGATTCTTAGTGTTGGACAATTTCTTTTTGATTTGATTCTTGCATTGATAAAAAGAGATTTGTTCTCCAGAGAGTTGATCTTGTGGAAAAGATGATAGAAATTATTAGGATTAGAAGTAATATTTAGCAGCTGGACAAGCAAACAATGTGAATATAATGGGATTATACCTCAAAAAGCAATTAAAAGTGTTGGAAAGTAAAAATCTATGCACAAAGTTTAATACTTTGGAATAGGAATTCTGACAGATAGAACAAAAAATAATGCCTTCAGAAATTTGTGCTGAGTATGTGTTTTACATTAAAAAAATATTTATTTGTAAATTTTTTTACTTTATTAAATTTATTTGGTAAATTTGTTGTGTTCCATTATTTCACAACTAGTATTTGTTTCAATGAAATGTTGTGCTCCATTATCACACAGCTAAGTGTTTGATGTTAAAACTTTTAAGTTTTTTATTATAAATATATGAACTACCCGATTAGAATGAGCAGAAAAAGTAAGAATGGAAAATGGTTTTAACTGAAACATTAAGCAATAGTATGATCAAATTAACGCCAGTTTTATGCTTAAAGCTGTTTTGAATGAATTCTAATGCAACTAAAAAATTCCCAATTTACCTTCAATGAATTGCATATGAATTGCAAACAAAATTAATCTAATTCCTACAATAAAAACAATCTAATTCCTGCAATTTACCTTCAATGAATTGCATATGGTATTTCAAACTTAAATTTATATTAACATATTATATGTAAATTAAAAGTTACTGTGATAGTTGCTACTGTTTTAAAGTTCTTTTTAAAAGTATAAACTTGTTTGTTTTTTATGTAATAAAACTTGTATTTAGTGATAAATTATAAAATTTTTTTGAATATATAATGTAAATAATAATAACAACTTTTATTTTTCTTATATTTAGCAACAAAAAATTTCAATTTATCTAGAGTATTTTATTTTCTTTTTTTTTAAATGTCTTTTTAAATATTTTTTAAATATCTTGTCATAATTTAAAAAAAAATTATGACAAAATGCCACAGAATTTATTTTATAATTTTAATGCTTTTTATATCTTAAAACATTCTTTTAACACTAGGAAGGTACTGCAAAATACTCAACAAACTCACTTGGTCGATCAAAATCAAAGCGACAGTCTCTTATAAATATGGTAGGTAGGTTATCCTCTCACTATTCTCTAGATTACTCTTGCTTATTATTATGGTTTCAAGACTTGAAGTGTCTAAATATTGACACCTTCTGGCTTGGTGAATAACCCTCATGAATGGGGCAGCCATCAGTTGCTTTACCAAATAAATTGGCTGATGGTAAGTTGCCAGGCCAGATAAATTCCAGATGTGCTAAGGACATCAGGCACTTATTATGAGCATTGTGATTTGTGTGTTATGATGCTAAAAATATGGTAAGTTGGTCAGATGATGTTTACAAATTGTTTTTTCTTGTGAGAAACATTTCATTTAGGTTTATTGTTTAGGGTATCACACATGGAACTGTACCATATTTAGGCACTTTTTTAACAGATCTTACTATGATAGATACAGCACTACCAGATAAAGTCAAGGTATTTTGATATGATTTTTATTTAAAAAAACTCTTGTTATATTTTTTTAAAATTAAGGTGAGCAGAGCAAATAGGAGCTCTGTTCACTAAATGTTTATGCAAAGTTTTAGTTGATCTAGTTTTTATCAAATAATTTTGTACTTAACTTTTTAACATAGGGAGATTTGATTAACTTTGAAAAAAGGAGAAAGGTATTTTTTTTTATGTTTTATTTGTATACTTTTTTAAATATAAATTTAATATTTACTATAAATATATTTTTTGAATAAAAACTTAATTTGTACTTGATTATTTATTTATTTCTTGATTACAGAAAGAAATATTGTTTTATAAATAAATTTTCAGGAATTTGAAGTTGTTATATTGATAAAACTACTACAGCAATCTGCAAAAAACTACAGCATTCAACCAAATCCAGAGTTCTTCACTTGGTTTAACTCTCTAAAAGCTTATAGTGATAAAGAAAGGTAACTTTTTGCATAGATAACAAATTACTATTAAAGTTGCACTTAAAACGAATTGATTGTGATACATACATTTGTTTTAGCTACGCGATATCACTTGAGGTTGAACCGAAAAATGGAGTAAAGCCTGAAGTTGAACCTGTTGGAAAAGATCATACTATAAGGTATGAAATCATTAAAGTATTGTATGAAATACTTTCTAGAAATTATAATGAATAAAATAGGTTGTTATATATAAATATATATATACATATATATATATATATATATATATATACATATATATATATATATATACATATATATATATACATATATATATATATATATATATATATATATATATATATATATATATGTGTATATATATATATATATATATATATATATATATATATATATATATATATATATATATATATATATATATATATATATATATATATATATATATATATATATATATATAGACGATATGCAAGCGACAATGACATATTTTCATTGAAGCAATCGAGTATTAACACGGCTGAAGATCTTGTTTCGCTATATTCTCTAGAACTATCTAAAAGTACCGTAAGTTATTTCTAATATGATTGTTAGTATAATGTCTTGTTTGAGAATTTTTATGTTTGTAAATGTTATTAGATTGACTTGACTGACGCTGGTATGATATTGAAATCAAAAGTTTCTAAAGATAGATTTAAAGTCGAGAGTTTATCATCTCGAAACATGCTTGATCCAGATGACGCTGTACCTCTTGACGAAACAGCAGTAGTCGGAAAAGTTTATCTTGAAGACACAGTTAATGTTCAATATAAAAGTGTTAAGGTAACTTATTTCAAACATTTGTATTTTTTTGTTTTTTTTGGTTTAAAAAAAAAAAAAAAAAAAAAAGAGTTATTCTTGTTCTACTGCTTACTGATGCGATTGTTGTTTATTAGTAGATTCGTTTGTTTATTTTTACTTTGTTATTTATATCAGATTACTCCGACGTCTCGAGCCTGTGATGTAATAAGCTCTACCCTCAATAAGTTTAAAGTCTCAACCGACGTTTCATGCTATTCGCTCTATCAAATTATAGATAATAAAAGTAAATATTTTTTCCTTTTTTTTTTTAGCTAGTAAAACTAGTTCTGTTTGATTTTATTATCAAGAGGTTGTTTTTTTTTTGTTTTTTTTTTTGCGTTTTCATAGAAAGTTTGCACATACCAATGAATTCCAATATGTATTACGCTATGCACAAAACGCCAGCATTATGTTTCAAAGTATCAAGGAAAAAGTTGAAAACGAGTAAGAAAGCGGAAAAATCATTATCTTTTAACACGTTAGGCAAAAGTGACGTGATTCTACTTAAAGCTTCTTATTCTCAATTATGATGATTCCTACTGTTATTTGCAAGATTGTAAATTTCTTTTGTTTTTTTACATTTTGTTGATATTTTAAAATATATTTTAATCCGGAACTGTGTATTATGAAGAGCTTCTTAGAATTTAATAAGGATAATGTTTTTATTCCTAACTTTTTGCTTATGTCATGTAATATATTTTTTATTGATCCTTCATTTATAATGAACGAGATTTTATTTTTGGACATTGTAGTAAATATTTTTTAGTTTTAAATTATTTTTTTAACTTAACTGAATATATATTTTTTATTTATATTTTTGTTACATTGTTTTTATTGTTTTTTTGTTTTTTTATACTTTCTTTGTATAAATAAATCCATTACATCGTACTTTATTATTTCAATGTTTGGTTTTTGTTATTACCTTGTTTTGTATATAACAAAAAAATTCCTAGAACCTTTTTTTTTTTCAACACGAAAATAGTGACGAGATTTTAATTTATGACTTGTAAACAGATTAGTTTCTTTGCTAGTTGTTTTTTTATATTAAATTTTAGAATTTTTTAGTTCATTTTATTCGAGGTTACACTTAAGTTGGTTGCTTAATTATTGTATCATTTTTGATCCAGTCTTCAATAAAGCGTATTACAGCTAGAGTCAGTTTTAGTTTGGTCATCACTCAACCAAGACGCGAGAACGGGCAAAAGTAATAAGTCAAGGGGGTCAAATTTTTTAAGTTCTATATTAGTAATTTCGGATATATTTAAAAGTACACAAATGATAAAATATTTCGTATCAGTTATGAATATACTAAATATTTCACATCAGTTGTAAGGTGGTTATATGGTAAATTTTTTTTTTTATTTTGATTTCTAACTTATTCTACAAAAGTAGTAGCAAGGCTACTAATAGCTCCAAAAGTAGTAGCAAGTCTAAACAATTCTTAATTTAATTTAAAATGCTGAAATAAAAATTTATTTACCCTTTTTTATGCTGATTTATGCAGAAAAATCAATAAAAAAGAAAACTACATTTTCTCAGCTTTTTTATGACATTACAAGCTAAAAATTACCACACTGATGGATTATAGTGTAATAAGCAAAACCTTACTAGAGATACTGAAAATAATAATTATTTTTAAAATGGCAGCTCTTTTAATTTAAAAAGATATTTTCGTTGCAAAAAACTTTGGTAAAATATAAATATATTCAAATAGAAACAAGTTTAAGGTTAGTTCTAGTAAGGTAATACAGTTCTATCTATAAAGAAACAACCCTGAAAGTTTGAAGTTATTTACATATCTGGTTAAAATGATATGAATGGTTTGTTGTTCGCAGTCAAACAAAAAAATACATTTGAGAAATCAAGTTTCAAAGTATAAAAACAATGTTAATTAAAATTTCCAACACTCATTTTAACTAACAACATTATCAGGTTTACAACTTGGTTTTCAAGTAGTTTAGTACTTATACAACCCAAAAATAAAAACGACTATTTAAAATTTAATTTTTAGATAAATATACCAATAAAAAGTTCGTTTGCTATGGGCTAACTAAGAAAATTTCTTAAACTAATAAAATTAATTTTTTAACTATTTTTTGTTATTAAAACCATATTATGTTATGTATGATTGAAAAGCCAGTTAAATTTTATAAAAGTTAGCTTATGAAATAATTTTTTTTTTTTTTTTAATGGAAGTCGCTAAGTTTTTACTGTATAACCACCTTACTTAGATTAAAGTTTGATATTTATACTATTTCTAAATGTTAATTTCGAAAAAAAGCAGATCCCATCGCTTGTTATTCTCATATAAGCCCAATAAAATAGAATAAAACGTTATAAGATTTAGTAACTGCCATGAAAATAACAAAAGATCTTCGCATTGTGCAAATAATTTTAATTGTGACTCTTCAACTTCACTTAGTCTAGCTGTTAAATTTTATTGGAAGCCGATATAATAAACAAATATTTAATACTTATCTTTTTTGCTATATAATATAAAGTGCATATGTACCTTAGAATTTGTATGAACTATTTATTATTTAAAACTATCAAAATATTATTTTTTTTTAATTATATTCGGTTTAAAATGTAATAGTTGAGCTCTGCTATCATTTTATCTTTCTTTTTTTATTTTACTTTGTTTTTTTTTTTATTTATATATATGTTTATACATATACATTTATTTATTTCATTTTAGCATAATAGCCTTTGTCAATAAAAAATCTTTGTAAATTTTGCAATAAACCAGTGGCTATTATCTATAGGGGAAACCTATGTAATTGTTGCTCTTTTTGGGAAAATGCTAAATGTAACTTTATCAACAAAAGTACTTAGAATCTTTTTTTCAAAGGTTCTGCTGACTGGTGCTGTTGTGACTACGTCACCCAAAATATGCCATTTATGAGGTAGAGACTACATCTCTACCTCATGGTGTTGAGCATATTTACAGTGTCATTAGTTCTCTTATCACTCTTCCAATAATAATAGGCATCTATGAATCAAATCATTGAAGATTCTAATACAAACGATGCAAATATAAATGTTTATACAATTAAGTAATGTTTTGCTGATACTAAAATGATGATGCTCTTTTATATTTGTATTAAAATTTAAATCACAAGGTTCTAAGTGATTCACGTTTAAAGATTCTTAGTGATTCACGTTTAAAGGTTCTCAGTGATTCACGTTTAAAAGTTCTCAGTGATTCACGTTTAAAGGTTCTTAGTGATTCACGTTTATATTTCTAAATACGTGAAATCTATCTACTTTGAAACTGTTAATTAAAAAATTGTCCGTAAAAAGGAATATTGTCAATGATTCTTTATATCAGCGTTCATCAATCAACCCTAAAAAATTCATTTCTATCCCATACATAATAGTTTAGTTCTGAAACAAACATGTTATCTTGCAATTTTAACATGGATTTTAGGGACGGACTCAGGTTTTTAATTTACCCCATCGCTGTGCAAACTAAAAAAAATCATAGGGGAGAGGAGGAAGATGGTAAATAACAATTTTTGCGATTGGAAAGAAAAACGTGTCTTGTGTTAATGCGAACACGATTCAATACTAAGTCAACTAGTCATAAGTTGTTTTTAGCATTTAAACTAATACAATTCTTAAATATACTAAAAATTAAGAAACAAATAAGAACAAAGCATGACTCGATTAACTTTAGCCATGTTCCAGTAAATACGGAAAATATACGTTTTTATGAAGAAAAAAAGAAGAAACAAAGGTTACGCTTCTTTGGCTTCGAATCGGTAAAACAACGCTGTTATGTTTTGAATTACAAAAACAATTTTAAATCTTTTTGTAAAACTTTTATTCATATTTCAAAACGTGCTTTGATGTTAAAATTCAAAAAGTGCTTTATTTTGTACTCTACATATTATGGGTTAACTGAAACTTCGATAATAACAAATTCATGTGATATTTTTAATGTTATTTGACAGACAAATATTAAAAACATTATTAACATCAATTAGTCCCTAAACTCTTTGAACAAAAAGCACTCACCATCCAAAAAATCTAAAAAATTAAACTTAAACCAAAACCTTGGATCACCAGTGGAGTTTTTAAATCAAATGTCCACTTTTTAATAAACTTAAATGGTGTAGAAATAAAATAAGTAACTCACAAAGACTCTAAAAAATCACACAACAAATATTATGATATAAAAAAATACATGAAAAAGGCACTAAAGAATATAAACCTTTCTTACTCTTCCAATAAATCTATTTTGCTAACATTTAATGGCAATAGGATTTCAGTTTAGCAGTATAAAATTTAATAATTTCTGAGTAAATATTAAAAAACATTCAAATAGTATGTGATAAATACAAAAAATGTATTTATCACATACTATTTAAATAACCCAAATAAAAGCTCAAGTGACTAACAATGAGTTATCTAATTTTATAAAAAATAGTTTACAAAATAAAAAAAGTATAGGTCCAAATATCTCACAACCCTTCTCAAACTTTTATATTATCTCCAAGCAAAGGGGTGGATTTATCTCGTAGGGGGGCTTTGGCAGAACCAAGTTTTACAGCCCTTAAATTTTTTGCCAAACATACAAATAAATTATTGAGCGTGTTTTTTCAAAATTTTTATTTAAATTTTATTATTTTTACATTTTTAAGCATTTCTAGGGATACTTACTAATGAGAACATCTTATGGAAACTACATATAGATATATTAAATACCAAAATACCAAAAAAATTTATATTCTTTAAAAAGCTAGTTCTATACTGTCTCCTGATAATTTAAAGTTCCTATACTTTTTGTTCATATAAAGCTACTAGATATACGCTAATATTGCATGGGCGAGTACTCATAAATCCGACTAACCACACCATATCGAAAACAAAAGCAAAACATTGACTCTCGCATGCTGAGCCACTTTTAAAAACATGAAAACACTAAATGTATATCAAATCAATATATTCCAAAATTTTTTGTTTATGCTCAAATATAAACTTTGTTCTCTCTCACTTTCCAAAGAATTTCTTCCAAAATAAAAAAAATAGATACCATACCAGAGGAACGGAAAACTTCAACGTACCTTTTAAAAAAACTAATCTCTCGTGCTTTTCCATTTCGTATCGTGGTCCTTGTCTATATAACAAATTAATATCCAAAAACACTTAACTGGAAAAATCGAATAACTTAAATACTCTGAAAACTTTATTAAAAGATCATTTTAAACACTTAATGAATTTTTATTAACTCAAAAACATTTAAAACTAACTTTGTTCCGAAACCAATATAAACTCTAAAAACTCTAAATAACTCAAAAACAACAACAACAACAACAAAAAAATAATAAATAATAGATTTATTTATCAATACCTTAGGGCTGCCATAAATGTTGGACTACCGACCCCTCCCCTCCCCCCTCCCCCTCCCCTCCTCCTCTAAAATAAGAAAAACAACAACAAAAACACATTCAAATAACCTTCTATTAATAATCATAGCTTTATTATATATATATATATATATATATATTAATAATAATAATAAAAAAAAAAGCGATTGATCATTGGTATTCCAACGGCAAAACTGTCACTCCAATTGGAACTCGTGGAAATATTTATCATGCGCATCTTTAATTTTCCATACTTCACACGGTTCTTTTTTAGTAAAAAATTTCATTTATGCAACTTCCTCATAAATAAAAACCGTAAAAAAATAGCCTTTTCACTGAAATATATAATGGTTTTTGCAACGTTTTCCCATTCAGGTACTTTGTTGAGAAGCATCCACAAAAAAACAACATACTTGGCCGTTGGAACTGACCATTTTGCCAAATAATTAATTCTAAGGGGTCGTCCATAAAGTACGTACGCTTTTTTTGAGTACTCTCTACCTCCCTAAAAGTACCTACGCTTTTAACCTACTAACCCAACATTTTATGATATTTTTTAAAATTTAGTGTCACCATACTTTTATAATTGACCTACTTCCCCCTTATCTCAGAAACGCCATTTGCAGACCTGTTTTTCTCCGAGCGTTTGTACTTTATGGACGATCCCTAACGTTAAAAAAATTCTCTACATTATTTTCTAATTCTTCTTCTTGTGTTAGTAATTTCAATATATTTTTTTAATTATTTTGATAGTAATTTCAATATATTTTTTTAATTTATTGTACGTTTGGCTTGTTTTCTTTCGGTTAATTGTTAAAAGTCCTTCAAAATATTTTTTACTTTAATAACAGTTATAATTCGAGTTTCCTAATTTATTTTTCAAACAAACACATCTGATTGTGTTCAAATAAAGTATATACTTCTGATAATGACTTTTTGAAAAAGTCAGTTATTGCTTTTGCGGGATTTTCTTTTTCCAGGAAAAAATTCTTTAAAGGTTCCCACAACTTTAATATTCTTTCAATTGCTGGAAAGAACGATAACCACCTACTTCTTGAATGTGATAATATATTGTTATATATTAACTTAGTGGACTTGCAGAAATATTTAAGTTTTTCATTTCCTTACTGTGTATATTGAAAAACTTTATAAAATTTTAAAACTATTGATTCTATATCAATCAACAAGACATCGGCGACAGTAGAAGCCGTATTATGAATATTGAGTGAAGGACAACCAACTTATTTGCAGACTATGTTTCTTTTAATTTATAAAAAACATATTATTCATTCCGTACTTTTCTCTCCCTCCAAAATTAGTATTAGTATTATTAGCCCCAAATGCCACTTAAATGGCACTAAGCTATTAAACTAAGCTATTTAAATAGCTAATACATGAAGCGATATACAATGACATATAGCTAATACAATAGCGATAAATGTATCTCTACAAAACGCTGTTATTGTATCGGCAGTTTCATTATGCAAGGCTTGTAACTCAAGGGGTTTAACTTTTAGGCCATCACATTCCATGAAATAATGGATGAGTATTGGAAACATCTTCATGTATTTGTAATTGCTTGAATCTGTAGAAACTCCTTAAAAAGGAGCCTTTTGTAATTCCTGCTTAATTATCTCTACGGAATGAAGCGCTAATAGATTTTTAATTAGAGCAATTGCTTTTGTTCTTGCAGAAGATTGCTTGCTTACAATTTTAAAAATCTGGAAACAGGATGGAATTGAGTTTAGTTGTCAGTATAATGAACTGAATATCTGATAGTGTTTAACAGTTTTATATGCAGTTGTTAATTCCTTGATCGCTAATGCTTGAATTTTCACCATGACCCACCGATATAAAAATATTGCAAATGGAACAAAATGCTTCGTATTCATTTTTTCCTTTTTTAATACAATGACATTTTTTTGTAAAATCGTTTGAAAGGTAACACTTCCTTTTTGGCATGTTTGTTGTTTGTTGTTTGTTATGTTTCAATGTTTGTTAAAGTACTTTAATTAAATTTAAAAATAACCTGGTTCTAATAATAAAATGGAATCAACTTCAACACACAACAGATATTTTAGTAGATAAAGTTATTCAGTTCCATAATAAGGGCCTAATGAACTACACCAGTTAGGGTAGATTAGGGTTTTATGAGCACCTTTAGCGAAAATTGGAATATTTTCAAAAATATGCTGGATCCAAAATTTTTGCGAATAAACAATTTTCAGGAATCCCTACTCATGATCCACATAGATATTTGGGCATTCAATATTTTTTCTTATAAACACAATGGTTTTAAAAAGTAGAAAAAGTGCTCATATTACCAAGACCACTAAATAATATGAGGACTTTAAATTAGCTTAAAAAATAACATTAATTAAAATTTTAACAAAATTACATTAAGTAAAATTAACAAAAATTAACAAAAAGTAAAATTAATAAAAATTACATTAAGTAAAAAAATACCAACCTGACAATAAGAACCAATTTTTGGAATACAATGATTTGTTATAAACAAAAACTTATCATTAAAAGATTAAGTTTTGAACCATTATTTGTTGAAAAAAATACTAAATGTTTTCCGCAAAAAAAAAAAACAAAAAAAAAAATAGTAATTTTTTCAATTTTATTAACTCAAACTTTTGAACGATAAAAATTCAGGATTTTTGAATTTAAATTACAGAAAAATTATTTAGTATTATTAAAATAATAAAATTTTTTACTATGTTTTGTTTTTATTCAAAAAGCAATTAAAACCACTGCTATTTTAGGACTTAGGTAGTAAATGATGATGCTTTTTTATATTTGTATTAAAATTTAAATCACAAGGTTCTAAGTGATTCACGTTTAAAGATTCTTAGTGATTCACGTTTAAAGGTTCTCAGTGATTCACGTTTAAAGGTTCTTAGTGAATCAGGACTAGGTAATTTTAATGAAAAACACTGGGCAATTTGAGCATATTTCTATGCATTGTTTTTCAAACAAAAATGATTGAATTTTTAGCTAACATACTTTTCCTTATGAAAAAATTAACTTCATTATTTTAGCACCAAAATTTCGCGCCGCAGGTCTGTTCATGTGTATTATTTTATCAACGCAAAAAATTTAACAGCGTTTTAATTAGATGATAGCCGCTAATTACTGCTAAAATTAAATAAATTTTCGCTAATTGTTTTGATTTATGTGATTTCAACATAAATTTGATTCAAAAAATACAAAGCAACTTTAACTTAACTGCTAAGTATGCTCATATTCCCAAGGTGCTCATATTACCCTAATCTACCCTATTGACTAATTTCTTTTCTATCAAACATTGGTACAATATTTATATAAGCTATTGATAACTAACGTTACCTCTTTCTTTAAAAAATAAATACATGTACATATGTACATTGTACATAATATTGAAAAACATATCGTACTTGATATGTATAGATGGCTGTCATTATCTTAGGTATAACAATATTAAAATCAATATCTTCGGTATAACACACACACACACACACACACACGCACACACGCACACACACACACACACACACAAAATTACATTTATGTGTACCAAATACAGTATTTAAAAATTTCAAATGAACATAATTAATTTAGAAAAAGAAGGTTATTTAAACTTCATTTTTGTGTAGTTCTTTTTTGTAGTTATCACTCCTAATATTGAATTTACTCATCTGAAAAAATTGTTGTTGATCAGATATAAAATTGATATTAAAAGTACGTTTTGGCTTTTTATAAATCTAATGCTTTGGTTATGTTTATGACAAATCTCATCGAAAAAAACTATGTTGCAGTTGGTACATGTTGATACATGTCATGCATGTTGATACATAACTTTTTTTGTAGCAGATAATCATCTTGATATTTTGGAATTATATAAATAACACAAAATATAAAAGACTGATATGATTTCATGATATGACTGATATGATTCAAGATTTCAACATTAAAAGGAAAATTGTTCATTCTAATTTTTTCGCCAAATATTTTGTTATATCACTATTAAAAATTTCAAATGGTACATACAAAAATTTCAAATGGTACAAAAATTTCAAATGGTACAACAAAATTAGATTTGTATTTGATTGCTACATCAGTTTATAACAGTATATATCAGTCTATAGTTTATAACTAGAACAAGATAGAGGCGAACATCTGGACACAAAATAAAGTACAAGGTTTCCAATAAAGAAGATGTTAGCAGTTTGTCATTAAAGCATTTGTTATCTAGTAATCTTGTTATTTAGAAACTAAACGCGACATAATTATATACCAATCAAAATGTACTTATGATGCACTGTAAGATCAAAGAATATACAATAACTTATGATTTAAAACAGTTAAAAATATTTCCAGTTTTGATATTAGGTTGCTAAGCATGATCGCAAAGTGGCGGACACTCTTCCTATGCTTTATGCCATCAATATTGCAAGATATAATCCGTTTTCAGAATGATATTTTTTCTCCACAGATACAGACGTACTTTTTAATATTTTACTGTGAATATCGACCTCTTAACGGGTTATGCATAAGTCTTCGAACTTTTTTTGAAACTGATTTAAATAAGGAGAGTAATTTTTCAACATTCAACTTATTGTTTATTTTGAAGATCAAACATTAATGTATTTAAATCACTTCTAATTTCAAAACAGATATTAAAAGCTACAAAAAACAAAAAGCACATTTGTATGAAAAAGATCAACAACAGAGAGCAGCAACATCATCGAGAAGATTAGTTAATAAAGTATTCCATGAAAAAGATATAATCATGGATGACGAAAAATATTTTAACCTATCAAACTCAAATATACCTGGAAATGATATATATATTATACAAATAATAAATTGTTAGCCTCTGATAATGTAAAATATAAGTTGAGAAAAAAATTCGAAAAAAAGGTATTGGTTTGAATTTGCATTTCTTCAAATGGATTTTGTGAACCTTATATACATAGATCAAAGAATTCAATAACATCCAATATATATGTGAAAGAATGTATGAAGAAAAGACTTATACCATTTGTTAGAGAACATCATAAAGATAATATTTTTGTGTTTTGACCAGATCTTGCAACTGCTCATTATGCTAATAAAACAGAAAATTGGTTTATTGATAATTCCATAGAATTTGTACAAAAATGCACTAATCCACCAAATGTTCAACAGGGTAGACCAATTGAAACATTTTATGCTATTTTAAGTCAGATGGTATACAGTGATGGTTGGAGAGCACGTAGCATATGTCAACTAGTTCGAAGAATAAAGAGCTAACTAAATGAAATAAAAGAAAATGATCCAGATCTGTTACAAAGACTAATGATGAATGTTAAAACAAAACTTACAAAAATCGCTGATAGAGGCGTCTGTTCAATATGTTAAATATATTAATAAATACTAGAATGAATGTTCTTTATTACCATATAGTTTCATTTTTTATCTAACCAACAATATTTTTTTACTATTCTATAAAAAAAGTTCGAAGACTTATGCATAACCCATTACAACATACTTACTGACTGGAAAAAGATAAGAAGAACGCATTTTTTATTTTAAACAAATTAAATAAGAAAAAATTTAATTATTCATTTAATTTGTTTAAAATGAAAAAATTGCTTTAAACAAATTATCGTTAATTTAAGGTATAAAAATCTTAAATAAGATAATAAAAAATAAAAAAATATATCCTGGAAAATTCTGGGGTCAATAGGGGAAAAAGTAAAAGCAGCCAATAAATTTTTCAACCATTAGATTACTACAAGCACCTAAACCACCCAAATAAAAAAATTCAAAATAACATAACACCCAAAATAATAACACATAAACACGCAAATAAAAAAATTCAAAATGTTTCATATTAAAGGTTTTCAAATCCAAACGTTTCTCTGCGATTTTTTCTATTTTTTTCTATTTTATATATTGTATAAATATAAACAATAAATGTAGCATAAAGAAAAAAAAAAGAATGTGACATTCTAAATTTGGTCGCAGTTTTACTTTTCAAGTTTTCAAAATTTCTAGGTTCAAATTTTGTTACTTAAATGAGCTTTATTGTAGTTACTTATTGTAATACTAGTTTTAGACATTTCTAATGGTATCTAATGGTATATAAATATCTAATGGTATATAAATATCTAATGGTATATAAAATTCAAATATATAAATAGTTTGAAATTTTTATACACGTACCTACATAAGTAAAACAAAGCCAATTTTTAAAAAATAATTTAAATCTTTTAAAATTTTGTTTAATAATTCTCACCAAGTTTTCAACTTAGAAATTATTCAAATATTATAACCTTTTTTTATTAGTGGCAATTTATTTTAAAACCAACAAGCACCATAAATTTACACAATTATTATATTGATTATATTAGAGTTTTGTTACGAACCGTAGGGTAGTACTTTGTCATCCATAATTCCTTTGAGCCCCAGTAGGGTAACTATTTTTAGATTTGTAATATAATTGTCACTATGTTTAGATTCATTTTTATTTTATTTTTTTTTTTTATTTACTATTACGTTTCAGCGCGCGCACACGCGTATACAAAGGGAAAATTAACTCAAATTTGCCAGAGCAAAAATATTTGAAAAAAATAAATAAACGAGAAATTTGCTGTAACAAAAATAACAAAATTCAATTGGGCTCTCATAACTGTGTAAAACAACAAATGTTTAACTTGTATGTTAATCTAGGTCATATAAATAAATGCTGTACATCAAGCAATTTGGCTTTAAAAACTTATTCAAATGATCACGATTTGACCGAGTTAGTAACTCATGTAACCAATGTCTTCAATGATGACCGTTTTACATTAGGAGTCTTTACTAATCTGTCTAAAGCCTTTGACACAGTCATCCATGTCATTCTTTTAGAAAAACCTGAACATTATGGAATAAAAAACAATAATTTACTACGGTTTAAAGAATACTTATCAAACAGACATCAATACATTCAATATGGAAATGACAAAAAGTATAATAAAATGTGGAGTTCCTCAAGGCTCAATCTTAGGACCGTTACTGTTTTCTCTTTATATAAATGATCTATCTCTTACCTTGAACTTATTAAAATTTATTTTGTGTGCGGATGACTCCAATCTGTTTTATTCTCATAGGGATATTAAAACCCTCTTTAAAGTAGTTAATGAAGAAGTAAAAAGTAAACGAATGGTTTATTTGTAATAAACTTTCACTTAACGTTAACAAAACTAAGTTTATTTTATTTCACAAACCAACCAAAACAGGAAACCTTCTTTTAAAAGGACCCAACCTTAAAGTTAATAATAAAAGTATTACAAGGCAAACAACTGTAAACTTCTTAGGTGTTATTTAAGACGAAAATTTAACGTGGAGAAAGCATATAAGCACTCTTGAAAGAAAATTTTCAATAAACATCGCAATGATATATAAAAAAAAACCATTTTTAGATATAGATCATTAAAAAGTCTATATTTTTCTTTTATACAAAGCTATTTAACTTACGGCAATATTGTATGGGCATGCACCAACTTGCCAATACTACGCTAAAGTTAAAGAAAATTTATAGTATTATAAATTTATAAGTTTTTTTTACTCCAAATACAATTCTACTAGAATTGTATTTGGAGCAAAAAAAACTGTGCTTTGTGAGCCACTTCTAAGTAAACTCAATGCATTAAATGTGTTTAAAATCAACATATTCCTCGTCATACAGTTCATGTATAAAATGAAACATCGACTGTCTCCAACAATATTCTATCCTTATTTTAGAGAAGTAAGCCATAAATACCCCACCAACTTCTCAGAAAATAATTTTGTAACTCAAAAATATAATCTAAAGTTATGTTTTTATTCTATACAGTATGGGGGACCAATTTTGTGGAAAAACTTTCAGCATATTGTTAATATTAAAGAAAAAAAATTTCCGCAATTCAAATCTAAATTAAGACGTTATTTAGTACTTACGGATTTTAATATAGCAGATTTTCTCTGTCACTTGTAGAAGATATTAAAGTAAATTATCACCATAAATTCAAAAAAAATTTATAAAAATCTTGACCATTTAAGAAAAGAGCAAAGTCAATGTTAAAAATTTCAATGTCTTCATCATACTTTCATTGAAAAAATTTACTCTTGAAGTTACCTACAATTTATGTAGGTAATGATATATTTTATGATATATTTTATGATATTGGAATATAAATTTTGTCATTTTAATTTTGAATTATTTTGAAAAAAAAATAATAAGCAAATATATATACATTGAATTACGTTCAATTTTATTACTATATTATAATCTTTTCTTATTTTTTTCTTTTAAATTATTTTATTACTTTATTTTTTCTTAACATCTTAAAAGTCTTAAAATGCTGTTGCTTTTATATTACGGATATTTATACCATTGGGCTTGATGATAAGGGTAATTTATGCCTTCTTCTTGCTCCAGCCAATTGTACTTTTTATATTGTTGTACATTTTAAATATTTTTAATGGCAAAATAAACTAACTAACTAAAAAATGCAAGATTAAAATACTTATATAAATATTTCTGTTTTCCTAATCTTTAGCATATCGTCGGGGATAGTGCAAAACCGCGTAACTAGCATTTTATAATACTGCGTATCTACAGTACATTTTTTTTACTGAAGAAGTTCAAAGCTAGTAAAAAGAGTATTATTTATGATTTTTGTAATGTCAACAATAAATATTTGGTGTTAAAATTAATAATATCCAAATATAGTAGCCAATGCTACTTACGCGGATTTGCACTATCCCCGACGATATAATTATATAGCTATATGCCAAATAGCTAACCAATAGATTTAGCCAAATAGATAACCAATAGATTTAGCCAAATAGATAACCAATAGATTTAGCCAAATAGATAACCAAATAGATAACCAATAGATTTAGCCAATAGATTTAGATATTTTGCCACTTATTCTATATTTAATGTCTAAATTAGATATTAAATGTCTAAATTATATATTATTAAAAAAATGTCGTGATTTTTTTCTATTATTGAAAAAATATCGTTTTCGTTTTCAATTTAAAATTTTTTCATTTTTTTTTCTTCACGTTTTTGAAGGAAAAAACTATTCATCAAAAAAGTTCCAAATTGATAGAAAAAAAGTATTCAATATTTATTGGTCTCAGAAAAATAAAAAGATTTTATTTTGCTTAAAGATAAAATTATTTTAATAATGAAAACTTAAAATTATGGTTTTAAAGAAACACAAAATCAGTCTAATTCCTACTTTTTTATTTAGTTATTCCATCTCTAATACCTTTTTTTGGTAACATTTGCTAGCATTTTCTTTCTCCCCTACCTTGCGACAAGCATAACTTCTGTAGTTCACAAGGTCTTTCATAGAAATACAACAACGTCAATAAGAATCCCGCTTTTTTGGTCAAAAAGGTTTGGAAGAGTCAGGTGACTGTCCAGATCAAAAAAAAATGTTGAAATGTTGAAGAAATGTTGCCTCTAAATATATCTAGCTTAAAACTTATTATCAAGTTAAAACTTACATCAGGAAATCTACTTTACAGTCTAATTTCCCATGCGTATATCGAAAAATGCGTATATCGAAAAATTTCTTCACATATGTTCAGTAGAAGTCCCTCTTAACTAAATATGCTGGGACTAATGCTGTTACTTAAATAAAACTACGGCACTAAATATGTCACTGATAAATCATTTGTCACTAATAAATAATCCTACTGTTATAAAAAAAAATCTTAATGTAATTTTTTAAAATTTGTAAAAAAACATTTACTTTCTGCACATCAAGATAAATACGTGGTGATTTCCTCTTTTTTTTAATAGCAAAGTATTGTTCCAGAGTTTACTCAATTGATTTAAGATTTTTTTCTACCTTATTATCCTAGTAGCTTAATTAAAATCATATGCATATAATAATTCTGGCTGTTTTTATAGAACAAGTTCAAGATGATGTTGTTAGGATCTGCGAGAGTTTCTAAACTGGGACCCCACCTTAATCACCCACCAAGATATTCGGAATCCGTCACTGCATTGAATTAAATAAAAAATAAAAAATACGTAGACAAAATAAAAAATTTCAATTTAGTTATTAAGCATTTAAAACTGAGGACAATTTTTTCGATGCTTAAAAAACAACAAAAAAGTTATGCTTTAATTAAAGACAATTCTCGCGCTTAACTTTTTAAGTGAGCGTAATATTTCGAAATATCAAGAAAACAACAATTACATATATAACAGATTTATAACATTTTCTTATAAAGTAAAATCTTAACTATGGAAAAGAGTTAATCAAAAAAACTTTATGTGATGGGAAAAGAGCATGAAATACTTCAAGCAGCACAAACTGGAAATTTAGGAAAATTAGAGGCATTATTAACTCAAAAGTCAAAAGTATTCGGGTAAAAATATGAAGGATATATATATATATATATATATATATATATATATATATATATATATATATATATATATATATATATATATAAATATATATATATATATATATATATATATATATATTATATATATATATATTATATATATATATATATTTTATATATATATATATATATATATATATATATATATATATATATATATATATATATATATATATATATATATGTATATGTATATAAATAAAACAAATAATTTAATATTAGGCAATACAAAACAAATGTTGAACATAAGTTATGCCATAAAAATTATGTTTTCAAGTTTTTGTACTTTAAAAACATACTAATAGATAAATAATTTTAGCAACATTCTAGTATTGAATACGGACATAGTGAAGTGATTTTTTTCAAGTTATATGTTTTAAGCATCATGGTTTTTAGCAAAGTAACTAATTCTACAAGTGGGTATTTAAAACATTCATCTACTATGACAAGAATGAGTTTGTTTGTAGTCTTTGAGAAGAGATTCAAAACCAAATCCATAGCAAGTTTTTCCCAATAAATAATGGAAACAAACTTTTGATCTGTAAGGATATGAAATTTTGAAGTTGGTATTAGTTTCTCTATTTATGACAATACTATTAACATGAAAATATACATTATCTTTTGTTCAATGACACATTGATGGCTTTCTATTTTTTATAGGGTTGTGTAGAAAGTGTAATAAATCTTCCTTATTGGCTTATTATTTTAATAATTGCAAAATACAAAGCACCAGTTTTAATTTTGAGGAGAATATTTGGTATTTTTTTTATTACTGTTAGGTATTCAGTAGTTAATTGGTCAATAGAGCAAATATATATTATATTAGAATAATAATAAAGTACAATTAAATATGTAGTATTACTCGAAGTTTCACGCTTATGCAATCATCAGACATCATAAACAACCATAACAACAACAAAAATTATATACCTTTATATGTAATTAGTATAATTTTTATACAATTTTATATATATATATATATATATATATATATATATATATATATATATATATATATATATGTATATATATATATATATATATAATTATAGTTATAATATAATATAAATATATTATATATGTATATATATATATATATATATATATATATATATATATATGTATATATATATATATATATATATATACATATATAATATATATATATATATATATATATATATATATATATATATATATATATATATATATATATATATATATATATATATATATATATATATATAATGTAATATAATATAATATAATATAATTATGTATTTAATTTTTGTTGTTGTTATGGTTGTTTGTAACGTCTGATGATTGCATAAAGTATGAAACTCCAAGTAATGCTACAAATTTAGTTGTACTTAATTATTATATTTAATATATATTATAATAACCTTAAATTTAATACTTTTTTCCCAGGTATTTGGTAGTTTTTCTCTGCAACCATCTTTTCTACTTTAGGGGCCATTTTGTTTGCAGTGATTAATTTTAAAACTGACCTGTATTTTAAATCTTTTATGAATGTGTTCCATACACGGACACAGTTTCATATGCGAATCTACTAGTGTTTTTAAATCTAACTGGCAAATATTTTCAAAATTGCAACACTCCAACTTCAGTGAAACTCTTACAACTTAACTTAATAAGTGATAACCACTCTGGCTAACATTGGCTTCATTTTCATCATCACTCTCAACCCCTTACAAAATTAGCTTCTTTACTTCTATGAGCCCTTTTAAATGCAAAATTTTATTAACAGCTTTCTTTCTTACCTCTTCATCCTTGTCTGCTAACATTCCATATTGTGAATATATTGAGAATATATTCACCATGAGCAAAATAACTATTATTAGTTATAACAAAGGTTCCTAGCATCTCAATCCAGAAATTTATTTATACTTAGATCACATTAAATAGGTTTTTGGAACCTCCTGCCCAAACATAAGGGCACTCTCTGATGTAGTAAAATTTTCAACTTTATCATCTCAAACTAAATTTAAATTGACATATATTTAAATTTTGTACAAAAATATTGTATATTACAAAAGTTATGACCATGCAAAAGTTACAACCCCCTTTTGGAATTTGCACAATGATTCAGATTCCCCCTTTCTTTCTTTTTTTTTTTTTTTTGGGGTTGGGGGTGGGGGATATAGGAGTGGTTGAAGGAGGGGGTAAGAAATTTTGCATGGTCATATCTTTTGAAATTTATATTTTTGTCCAAAAATTAAAATCTGTTGGTGAGTTTAAATTTAATATGTATATGTATGGCATTTCTAAAAATATAATATGTGATTAGACCTGGGAACCACTTTTATCACTAACCCCAAAGGTCAAGGCGATGAGTTAATCAACTTATTTTTTTACTATTTCATACTAAATTTAACTTGATTGCCCGATTTTAATTTTATGAAATAATCTTTTAGAGTTAAAAATTTATGACCATTTAACAGGCCTTGCGATGAATAAAAACTGCGCGACGCATAAGCACGAAGCGATTTTTGGCGTCATTAAATTCTTTTTATTTGCTTTTCATATTTATCGACATTAACTGCACCAGTTTACTTAATTACCCCAAAACTACTTTGAATCATTAATGTAGAAATGTTATTATTTAAAAATGTTTTGGAATGTTTTGTTTTTGAAAATATAAAAACACTTGTTTATTTTCTCGACGTAACTAAACATTAAAA
>NC_061161.1:17823693-17931193 GCF_022113875.1 Hydra vulgaris
TTCTAATAAAAACAGGCTTATTTCTGTGACAGCTTGGTGTCACTGAAACTGGTCCTGGAACAAATATGTTTGATGGGAATTTCTAAAGAACTTTTGATACACTTCTACAGAAATAAACTTTTGATTGATTCAATTTTTTAGAAAAAGACAGAAAAATATGGAAATATATTTTTTACTGTAATAAATCTTTTTCTCGATATCTAGATATCTGCCCAAACCGAAACCAGCCAGTCAATGTATGTACTTTTCTATCCCTATTTTAGTTTGATATAATTATTTTGTATAATGCTCAACAGATTTACACTATTAACATACTTTGCAACTGGATTTAAGCATGTCAATCATTAGTAAAAAGTCATCATCTTAATCAGTAAAAAAGACACAAAATGATATAAACTGGTTACAAGTCATTAATGATTGCCATTCTTTTAAATTTATTATTTTTGATTTTATTAATATTATACTGTAGTAATTATTTAACAAATGGATTTATTTCAAAAATTTTATTTTATTTATTTAAATTATTTCTTATTTAATTTTGTTTTTGATTTAAATTTAGGGATGTTGTATGTTTTTTGCTTCACAATGATGCTTCTGCAAACATACCTGATAATGCTGGTATATAATTAATTTAAACAGTTTTTTTTAACTATTTACTTTAGTTTCGGCCTTATGATTCCTGTGTTCTACTTCATAAATTATGACTCCTGTAAAAATTTGAGATTTTTCTGTGGCAATTTAATGGGTTCACAACGAACACAAATACCTGTATTTTTTGCAATAAACTGTAATTAATACTATTACTATCGTCAGTTACATTTAAACAATTAATACACACAAAATTACTTATAGTTCCAGGAATTACTGCAAAGACTGTCAAATGGACAAAAGAATACTCAAATATTCCAAACAAGTATGACAAAATTTACAATATCGAACAGAGCACAGTAGAATAGGTAGCTTTTAGCTACTGGGACTCTGGGTATATAGTTAAATATTGTCAATTGTCATCTTCGTGATCTTTGACTGTTGGTGCTGCTTGTTTCTTCTTATGGCTGCACAGACTTGGAACTTTCTTTCTGTTAGCCTCAACAACTTGCAGAATGTTCTGATAATTCACCTCAGTTTTGGCTGCATCTAGAAAGTCTGCACTTAGTTTCATGTTGTGTTCTGCACTGTCATTGATAACATTGACAGAAACTGTCTTCATCTTTGATGACAGAAACGAAGGGTAAACTGGCCAGTTTTTAATGTTATTGTTAAGAAAATCCACATTTATCTCTAAAAGTCTGAAAATGTACCATGAATCTGCAGTAACCAAATCTCCAAGTCTTGTTGTGAATGTGATTTTAGTCGGGAACTTAAATTTTCCAAAGCCAATTCTGTAGCGATCATGCGGCAGAGCCATTTCATCACTAGGCCTCACTGCCAGAAGCCTCTCAGCTAAGTACTGTAATTCAGGCTTTGAAACAATATCACTGAATAGAGCAAAGGGCACCATTTCAGAACGTAGCTACCACAGATGTGCAAGTCATTAAAAGTCATTGTGTACTAAGGTAAGCAATCTGACGTCATACTGAAATAGCCTGCTACTGGGGGCTTCAGTACATACATCGACTGACAAATAGCCTGACTGACAGTGGAGTGCTGCTACATTGACTGAGGGTTTGGGTTGGGGCAGCAATCATTTCATTCATCATTCTTCGTTTTTTTTCACTCAATTACTTTTCTTTTTTAACCTTTTCACTCAATTACTTTTCTTTTTGTTATTTATCTTGTTTTTCTTTCCAAGATTGCACTTTTTTGGATATTATTTTTCATCAAATTGATCAAGTTCTCTATCTTTATCCATCAGCCATTGTTGTTTTGGTGACTTGATTGCTCATCACACTGTATGACTTGATTGCTCATCACACTGTATGACTTGATTGCTCATCACACTGTATGACTTAATTGCTCATCACACTGTATGACTTGATTGCTCATCACACTGTATGACTTGATTGCTCATCACACTGTATGACTTGATTGCTCATCACACTGTATAAATTGGTGCCCTGCTTGGATTAAAGCTCAAAGTTTTTGTTTTCCTCAATCTCTTACTCAGGTAATTTACGTTTTGACTTGTTTTTGTGTTTTTAACCCTTGCTTGTTTTTAAGCTTGCACTTAGTTTCTTCTTGTTTTTCATTAGGTAGTTTAGGCTAATTTATTATCTCACTCAAATCCTTTTCATATTCTACCTCTGACTGGGTTCTTTTTGTCATTTTTCTCATAATGGTCCTTGGGCTGATGTTCTTTATCCTGCCGAAATCTACATCTTTTTAAAAATTTCCTGGATTCAGGCAGGCATTCAAGCAATAATTCTTTCTCATTGGTTTCAAGTCAAGCTTTGTATTTTTAATTCAACAAGAACAACTCTTTGGAGAACAAATGTTTTTTTTATTATTACAAGAAATCAATGCAAATAAGTATTGTCTGACACTAAGGTTCGTTATCTTTACTTAAATTAATTTTGATTTTTTATTTTAGAGGTTTTAATGGCTTTTAGAAAATCTTTAACATCAATGATGAAAATTTTTTAAAAAATTTTAGCAATGTCATTAACAAAGGTAAAATCTAACATTCTCCCATGCGAGAATGATTTTATTACCATCCCAAAATTAGGCAGAAGATTTTTCTTCTAACTCATCTCTAACATCTTATGATAGTGCTCTTGCTGACATCCCAAACAAACAGGAAGACCTGTTGTTAATGAAATTTGTGGTTCTTTTAGCATAGTCTCTAATTAACAAATTTCTAATATTTAAAGTCTAATAACTTACTCGTTGACAATCAATACAGATTCTTTTATATTACTGCTGACTTGTTAATCATTGTAACAGAAAGATGAGGAAAGTGAGGCAAGGGCTATTAATTTTGACATATATAATGCTTTTGATAAAATCTGATATACTGGTCTTCTCCATAAACTTACTTTATATGGTGCATCTAGGTAAAATTTTATTGAAACATTTCTTTCTAACTACAGTATTAATATAGTTCTTGATAGGATATAATATAAATATAAATAAACTTAATATAGATATAAATAAAACTATTAAGTATAAATATAAGTAGACAACTATATAATATAAATATAAATGGGGTAGTGGTAGAGCACTCACTTCATAGGCAAGAGGTTCCAAGTTTGATCCCCACCACATCCCTGATTGTAGTGCGCTCAACTTGTTTCTCCATGCAGGCCTTGTTCATCAAGGTTGGGGTTTCAGATTTACAGAGTTGAGAGAGGGTTATAATTACAACGAAGTAGCCTCCTCGTCTGTAGTGGCCTTCTCGGCCTTGGGATAGTGAATTAACATAATAATAATAAAAAAAAAATTCAACATTATCAAAATCAATCAAATGAGATACTTAAAAATTAGATACTCAAAAATTCATCACTTTTTGATTACTTAGAGCATCAACTGAAACTTAATAGTTAATAAAACTTAATAGTTTTACTGTAAATGTTACTCTAATGTTAAAAAAACCTTTATTTATCTAGTTTTTACTGTAAATGTTACTTTAATGTTAAAAAAACCTTTATTTATCTAGTTTTTTCTCTTGAAAATTTTATAACACATTGGTGTTATAAAATTTTTTTTATAACAGATGGTTGTTATAAAATTTTCTAATAAAAATCTAAATTATTTAGTTTTTTTTAGGAAGTTTTCCTTTACATCTTGCTGCTTTTAATGGACATGATGAAGTTGCATCACTACTTATTACCAGAGGACCTTCAAGAGCCAGTGTAAATGAACCGGTATGTTGTTACATAATTTAAATAGTATAATTTTTGCTTTTTTTTTTGCTTTCTCAACAGATGAAAGTTATTGGAAAACAAAAAAAGAATATGTTTTAAAATTTGATTAAGATTAAAAAATTTGAATATTACTTCATATTAAGAAATCAATTTAAGACTTATTTTAGAATGTTTTCATTTATAATAAGTTGTCAAAAGTTATTATTTGTATACCATTTTTCGTCTTTTATATGTAATCGAAACTTTAAAATTTTGTAATTATGATTAAAAGTTTTTTTATTTTTTTGTGTTGCTTTTAAACATAATTTAAGATAAATTTAAATATATAATTTTATAGTTTCTTACTTTTTAACTCACTAATCCACAAATATGCAAAAAAATACTTTTCTATCTACTGTTTTAAGAATTTAATATTTTTATTTTAAAATCGTTAATTCAATCACCTAAGAAATTGTTGACGTATTACAACAGCATATAGTTTATGAATTACAACAGTAACTGTTTTTGTTGTAGCAAAACAACAGAGTTAGTTTGCTACAACAAAACTGTGTTGGTTCATTATAACAATATATTGTAAGATTCATTACAGCAACACATTCAACATATAGTTCTAACAGGTGTTAACTAAATTTTTTCACAAACTTTTATTTCTCTTTTTTTTATTTTTTATTTTTTTTTGTTTTTTTCTCTTTTATTTTAATTACAAGTTCAAATGTGTAAAAAGATTTAAAATATATATAATGATTTTTACCAACACAATAAAAAAAAATTATATATTTGTAAAAAATAATTAATAAAACCATATTCTTTTAATGAAAAAAATAAAAATTGTGAAAAATCATTTACTGCTAAACATTTTTTCAGTAAGAATGTTTCTACGACTGAAATTATGTGGAAGTAGAAGGAGGTTTTGTTTTAAAGTAAAATGAATTGTCATCTCTAAATAACTGTGATGAAATTTCACTGCATGTCAAAAATAATCAATTTAAAGAAAACTTTATGAAATTTTTGTCCTTTTTCCAAGTTTAGTTCAATTTTTGTTCTGGTTTCACACAGTAGATTGAGCATTTTTGTTTTTATGGTTGATGAGTTTACTTAGGATCACAAATGATTGAGGTACTTAGGTTCACTAATAGAGATTGTAAAATGGTTCTAAACCCCATCTTTCACAACTTTTTTTTACCTTAGAAAAAAAAGTCTTAAAAATAACTAAAAAAAAAAAATCTGCAAAATTTTATTCAGAAATTCATGTGCACTGCAGTGTTTGGATTATTTGGTATTTTTGATTATTTTTAAGAAGAAAGTGAACACATGCTACAGCAAAGTTAGATAAATTAAGAACAATTGGCTTCACATTTGTTTTAGAAAAAATTTTTATAAAAAAATAGTTAAATTAAAAAAAAACTAATTTCCAGAAATTGCCAAGAAAATTTTTCTAAATTAAATAAAAATTTCCCAAACAATAAAAAAACCTTTTTTTCAAAAAGGTTTTTATTGTTTTTATTTTTTAAATTATTGAATCATTCTTTTCTAACTGCTGTATTAAAGTTATTCTTAATAGACAACTTTTAATTTCATTTCTATTAACTTCTGGGGTACCACAAAGTTCCATTCATGGTCCCTGTTTCTTTTCTATTTGGTTATCTTCCTGATAATGTTACCTCTATAGTGAACAGTTTATTAAGTAAACTAAGTAAGACTATTTAATTAAAAATTAAATCAAAAAGTTTAGAATTGTTATTATGTACAAATATAATGGGATATTTGATGCAATTCTTTTTTTTTCTTCGATTAATTTATTTGCCTTGGATGTTGTAGTAAAATTTCAACGTAAGATTTTTACTCCAAAAGTTGCTAGTAACAATTATTTGTCGACATGCTTTTCACTTCTTGTTAAATATTGTAAAAGTTTATTAATATTTTATATTTGAGATTCAAAAAAATAAATTTAAGTATATTATTCACCATTGCATTTTTAACAAATAAAAAATTAAAATAATAACATAACTTTTTTATTCAAAACTTTTTATAAATTGATCTATACCGATGTTTTTGCACACTTAGAACTTCTTAAAACTGATTTTAAAAAGAAACTTTACCTCTGTAATATAGGATATATATATATATATATATATATATATATATATATATATATATATATATATATATATATATATCGATTGATATTTAATGTGTATTACAATAATAATACAAAACTCTATTTCGGTTAAGAGCGCTCAATAAAAAAAGTAAACAACTTTCTAACTTGAGCGGTATATATATATATATTTACATATAGAAAAAACAACTTTTCATGGGACTATTAGTTTCATGCCTATACGGCAATCATCAGCCATGTACTATATCAAAAACAAATAAACCGTTAATAAAATACAGTGGAGGGACATCTGATGTCTCTATAGAGACAAAACAAGAAAATGTCAATGAAAATTTTATATAAATCAGCTAATCGCCAGTATCATAAAATGAAAGAAGGAATTTATTTTTATACCTACAATTTGAAACCAACTTGTTCCTTTTGTTCAACAGATTTCCCCCTGTATACATTAAAATAATGAAATACTTTTCATTAAGACAAAGATTGCAAATTTTGGACGAAGGATTATATGTTTGGCAGCGCTTGATAATTTTCCACTTAGTAACAAACGAAAAGTTTTCTTCTTTAAGTTTCCAAATTTTCTTTAGATAATTTCGTATCATTGCTGTACTTTATTAAACTAAAAGATTTTAAATGGTTTGCATATCTTAAATTAAAAGGGGTCTCGCTAATACCAATATAAACTTTTTTTGTGTAATCTGGTTTATTGGATGAAACAGTAGCTTGATACACAGTATATATATATATATATATATATATATATATATATATATATATATATATATATATATATATATATATATATATATATATATATACATATATATATATATATATATATATATATATATATATATATATATATATATATATATATATATAAAATCATATATATATAAAAAATCAATTGCTTTGAACTAAATAAAAGAGTACATTAACTTTGATTTTAATTTATTTAGTGACACTCCTAATAATTTAAATAAGCAGCATTACAAGTATGAAAAAAGCTAACCTATATATGTATATACACACACATACATATATATATATACATATATATATATATATATATATATATATATATATATATATATATATATATATATATATATATATATATATATATATATATATGTATATATATATATATATATATATATATATATGTATATATATATATATATATATATACATATATATATATATATATATATATATATTATATATATATATACACATATATATATATATACATATATATATATATTATATATATATATATATACATATATATATATATATATATGTATATATATGTATATATATATATATATATATATATATATATATATATATATATATATATATATATATATATATATATATGTGTGTGTGTGTGTGTGTATATACATATATAGGTTAGCTTTTTTCATACTTGTAATGCTGCTTATTTAAATTATTAGGAGTGTCACTAAATAAATTAAAATCAAAGTTAATGTACTCTTTAATTTAGTTCAAAGCAATTGATTTTTTTAATGTTTATTAACTTTTTATTTTTTTAAATTAAAAAATAAATATATATTTTTTAATTCAGTAGCAAGAAATTTATAACAATTGAGAACTTATAACTTCATAAAACTACCTCAAATTTTTCTGTCAACCTGCTTTAGTTTCAGAGCTTGAGACTCATACAAATATTTCTGTCAACTGATTTCTTGCTCTTTAGTTCTTTTTTCTTTAATTGTTTTCTGTCAGGTGTTGTTTGATTCTTCTAATTAGTTGTTGTTTGCAGCCTTGTTTAGAAAGAATTTGTTTTCTGTTAACTTCTGATTAATTAGTCAATGCTGAATTTCTGATTAATTAGTCAATGCAGCCTTGTTTATTGTGATTTTGTTTAAAAGAAAATTAAAAAAAGAATTGTACGTGTTTTTTACAAACAGATTTTTTATTGTAGTAATGTTTGTTATTTGTTACAGAATTTAGCTGGTGATACAGCACTACATGTCGCATCACAATATGGTCATACTAAAGTTGTTAAAGTTCTTTTAGAGGTAATCTTTTTTTAAGTATTTGCAGTTTGGGTAACTTGACCACAGTAACAGTTATTTTTACACTTATTTTTTGTTGCTTTTAAACTAACAATTGATGTTTGTTATCAATTTAAAGAATAAAAAATATATGTACAACCAAAAAAAAATATTTATATACTTTATACTAAAACCAAACAAAATAAACAGTTGATATTTAAACGATTAAGTGTTTAGGTCACTATAAATATCTTTTATTTAGCATTTAATGTTAATTTATTTAGCAGCTTGTAAACTTTATAAATACAATTTGAATTAATTTCAATATATAATTTTTAAATACAAGTAAAGTTATAAATATTTTCATAAAATACATTATTATAAAAATACATTTAAACATTAAAATTAGTAAGATATTGATTTTTTTTAGAAAAGATCAAATAAATAAATTGTCATGATCCCTTGAAATTTATAAGCTTCATATTTTAAGTTTTAGACCTTATAGATATTATGTTTTAAAGTTTAAATCGAAGTATACAAAGTATATTATATATATGTCAATCATTGACATCTCTTGCTCTATAAAATTCATCTTTTCTCTTTCAGTAACTTCCAATTCTAATAGTGGTTGCTTGCAGCCTTGTTGGAAGTAAGGATGCTAAAAAAAAATATATATATTGTATGTTAAATGTATTATAATAAATTTATATAATATTTTCAATAAATAACAAATCGTTTTCTGCTAGTAATCGTATTTGTTAATAATTTATAAGTTGTAGTTTTTTTTGCTTTTTTTCTAAATATATTATAATATATTTAAAAAAATGATACTATTAGTTTTGTAAAAATTTTTCTTTCTTTTGGTACTACACTAATCAAATGATAAGCTACTGCTTATCATTTGATTAGTGCAGATCAAACAAAAGAAACACAACTAAATGTTGGATTAAAATGCATGTCTGCTGCTGTACTACTTTGCAATACCATTGGATATCAGTGATGTACTGGGGATTGACCTTTAATTCAATTTAATTAAAATTATAGGTTTGCATTAGTCCTGGGTAATCCACACGTATATGTGGTCCAATGTTATATACTTAAAGACATATTTATTGAGTGTAATTTAAAACTAAGTTTTGATCTCTCAAAAGTCAAAATCAGGTTGCTATTAAAGTGCATTGATACAAAGATTTGTCTTTAAATTCTTTTTATTTATTGTATTTAAATTCTTTTTGAATTTTTGATTTTTTTAGATTTTGAATTTTATATTCATGCATAGGTTTCACAAACTAAGATTTAAGGACCATTTTGAGAATCAATTTTTTTCTTACAGCATTTCAATTTTAAAATTTTTAGTTTGTAAATAACTTCGAATTAGCTTTAAATAAATGTCTTGAAGTTACAATTAAATCAAAGAAATTAATGTATTTAAATTTTAATATATTTAATGTTTATTTTTTCAAAATTCTTGTTAGTGCCATGCTGACTTACATTTAAGAAATGCTAAAGAAGAATCAGCTCTTGACCTTGCAGCAATGTATGGTAGATTTTCTACAGTAAGTGTTGTTTTGATTATTTATTTTAATATATACGTAAATAGAAGAAAAGTCAAAACTATGAAAATAATGTAGTCTATTTGCAAAGTTGGTTTGACGAAGACATACCAAACAATAATCTAAGGTTCATTTTATTTCACAACGGTTTTTATTTGGAGTTTTTATGATTTAAGCATTTTGAAAATCTAATAAGTATATTTTTTTAGCATTATATTGTCCCTTATTTATTGTCTCCAATAATTTATGGACAATACAAGTCAGTACTAATATATATATAAAACAGTATAATGCAAACTTTTATAACATAATTAAATTAAAAATAATATTTTCATAAAAAATCAGTAATTTGATAAAATTTGTTTAATCAATTTTTTAATTTATTCTTGAAATTTCTTTTTACATGTTGATTTTTTTGTTTTTCCAATAGGTTCAATTAATCTTACTTTATGACCGTACAGTGTTTTTTGATGCAATACATAAACATAGTCCTTTGCATTTCGCTGCCAGAAATGGACATGAAAAAATTGTTGAGTTGCTTCTTTCAAATGGAATGCCAGTGAATGCTACTGTAAATTTATTTACAGTTTAATATTTATAACAGTTTTGACAGTTACCATTTATGTATTTGTGCTGGTTTTAATTTTAGTGTGATATGGGAACAGCTTTGCATTGTGCTGCATTGTATGGGAAATTTGGAGTTTCGAAATTACTTTTGCAAAAGGGTAAGATTTATAAATTTTTTAAAAGGTTCTAACGAAACTCTTAGTTTTTTCAATTTTTGAGTTTTTTCTCCTTATATATAAAATAAGTAGCCTTAACCTTTGTATATAATAATATCATTTTATGTATAATTTTAGTAATAATATAATTAGTAATAATATAATTTTAGTAATAATATAAATAGTATTTTATGAATAATTTTATGTATAATTTTAGTAATAATATAATACTTAATAGTTATTATTAATGTCAATGCCAAAAGGACAATTGTGACTAATAATATGATTTAATGTATGTATGAAAGGCTAGTCTTTTTTGTTTTAGTAATTATTAGCTATAAGTTTTGCTCTACAATTTTTAGTACAATGGTGGAAATGATGCAAATAACTGAAATACTGCACAAAAATGTTGCAATATTAACAGATGGAGCTCCAATTTAAAATTCACCAAAAGAAAAAATTTTGAAATGTTTTAGGATTTTTAATCAAAGCAACCCTGACAACAATTTTGTTTTTCTACATTTGGTCATACATCAAGACTCTGTAAAACTGCCTTGAATAAAAAACTAGTCCTTGATATTGTTGTAGTACTTGTAAATTCTCGTTAACCTTATGTACTTGCTCAAAGATAATTTTAAGAGTTTCTTAATTCCATTCAATTTGAGTAGTCTGATGTGTTGTTTACATGAAAATAAAATGACTTAGTGCACAGGGTCTATTTTAGGTGAGTTTGATCTGCTGTTTATATGAAAATAAGATGACTTAGTGCTCGGGGGCTTTTTTAAGTGAGTTTGATCTGTTGTTTGTATAAATATAATGATTTAGTGGATATGGTTTTTTTTTAAGTAAGTTTGATATGTTATTTATATGAAAATAAGATGACTTTATACATGGGGTCATTTTTAAGTAAATTTGGAATTTAGAGTTTTTACTTTTAAGAAAAATAAGATAGATTGTTTTGCCAAATGTGAAGTAGGGTAAAACACATGAAGTTGGGTAAAGCTAATTTAGATATTGAGTTTTTGAATAGTTGTAGAACTTTTGGAGTTCTACCCAAGTTTATGCGTTTTAATTTACCTGTAGCATCTATATTGGATTCTTGTTTGATAAGGAAAAGATTACTCCGCAATGCAATAGCCAGGCGCAACAAGGAAAAGCTACAGTTTTTTAAAGAAATTACTCTTACTGAAGCCAATTTCAAAGTGAATTTATCTTCAATAGATTGGTTTATTTTGATCAAAGTTTTGAATTGTAATACCAAAAAAGAAATGGGAAAATTAATAAAAATTTACTAAAAGAGGTTTAACAAATGGCAAAATTACTCCATTTAATGCTTCCAATATCATCACAAATTGTTAAAAAAATCATATAAACTTTTGGATGACAAGTCAGACATCCTTAAAAATAGCTTAAATTTATTTATTCAACCTAAACATCTCAGAAATACCGATATTTGTATACATATAAATACTGACCATCTAAGGAAACTTTAAAAAGACATGACATTTTAAAACCAGATGTTTATTGTTATTTTAAAACCAGATTAAGGAAATATTGTTTTATATTGGATAAAAAGGTTTATGACAATGGAATTTACAATATTATTAATGATCCAATTAATTTTAAACACTTAAAAAAAAGACATCATTAATAGGGAAACGCAACTTCAAAACTTAAAAAAAGCCAAAGGAAAAGGTTTTTTTGATGATTCGAATTATAATAAAATTTATCTTACAGTTTTTTGTCCTGCGCTATATGCAGTCTTCTGAAAATGCATAAATTAAAGTCTTCTGATTATGTTATATGTTTCCAACCTATCATATCATCTATTGGTACTTATAACTATCATTTGGGTAGATTTCTTTGAGATTTATTATCTCCATTAATACCGTCTGAATTTTGTACTAAAGATTCTTTCAGCTTTGTTAAAGAAGTAAATGATGTGAACTTATTTAACAGTTTTTTTGTATCTTGCGATATCACAAGCTTATACAAAAATATTCCATTACAAAAACCAATAGATATTGTTGTTGATGTTATCAAAAACAATACAAATTAACAAAAGTAATTTTTAAAAATTCCTTCTTTTCGCAACAGCACAAAACACATTTTCACTTTCAAAAGGAGTTTTGTTGCATATACTTCATTGAAGTGTAATTTTAAGTAAAATATACTTCACAAGTTTGTCTATTTTTTGGAGTTTAATAAAAAAAAGTTGTGGTGCTTCTCCTCTTAATTATTACCCAAAGTGTCAAACTTGTCTAAGTGTCTAAGTGTCTAACTTTTTTTCATCTAAAGATCACCTTCCTGTAGATTTTTAACCATTCGTTGTTTACAAATATGTTTTGCCTGTTATATTTACAAAACATCACGTTTTATAAATATAATGCCACTTAAAGACGCAATTGATTGAACACTACAGAAGGGATAAAAGCTCTCTTATTTATAAGAGAGTTTTTATCCCTTTTATATTATCTTCACTCAAATTAAAAATATTTTTTGACTTATGTGCTTTTTGACTTTAAATTGTGCAAATAACAAAATTGAATTAAAAATAAAGTATTAATATGAGAAAAACATGTAACAAGTAAATCATGTTAAAATGACTCTTACCATTTAATATAATTAGTTCTTTTTTTATATTTGAAATTTCTTAAATGATTTTTAAATGTTCTTTTTTGTATATATATAGGAAGTTTGTTATTAATTTTATGGCTTATATTATGTTAATTTTTACAATTATATACATTATTTTATACCTTTTTGAACAAATATATTTTAACTGATGATGACTATATATAGTATAAAAATGTCTTGAATTTAAATCATAAAGTATTTTTAAATAGAATTTAAAAATTGTCTTTTTTTTAAAAGTATTTTCACATTTTGTGCTGAGAAGTTTTGGAAATATATGTACATATATATTTATATATATATGTGTGTGTGTGTGTGTGTGTGTGTGTGTGTGTGTGTGTGTGTGTGTGTGTATATATATATATATATATATATATATACACATGTGTGTATATATATATATATATATATATATATATATATATATATATATACATGTATATATATATATATATATATATATATATATATATATATATATATATATATATATATATATATATATATATATATATATATATATATATATATATTTTTTTTTAATTTTAATTCACCTCCTCAAGGCCGAGAAGGCCACTACAGACGAGGAGGCTACTTATTTGTGGTTATAACCCTCTCTAAACTCTATAACTCCGAAACACGAACCTTGACGAGCAAGGCCGCTGCGCGGAGAAACGAGTTGAGATATATATATATATGTACATATATATATATATATACATATATATATATATATATATATATATATATATATATATATATATATATATATATATATATATATATATATATATATATATATATATATATATATATAAATTAACTTTGACGTTTTGTCAATTTTATCTCAAAAATAAAATGTGCATTTTAAGCAAATACTAAACAATCATCTTAAATACTTAGCATTAAGAAATAACATCATAAAAATTTATGTAAAACAGTATTTTAGTCTTGAAAAAACTTTAAAAAAAGTCTTCTCTTTTGGAATAATTAGGAATAAACTTAATTTATGTTAGCTGTTTTGTGTTGATATTTATATTTGCTTTTATGCTAATAAAAATAGCTATTATTTGACAGATGGTTCTATATGATCTAAAATAATTTAAACAATAGTCGGCAAGTGATTGTAAAAACATTCATTCTACCACATGTGTTAATGTTACCTACCTGTCAGTTTAACTCTTCTATAACTTATGAAAAAAATGGGTTTTTAAATAAAATCTGAAAATTCATAATGAGAAAAAAAAAATTTTTGTAAACTAAATAAATTAAATATAAATAAAAAAAGCATTTAACCAAATTCAAGTATAATATTATGATAATTAATATAAATATATTGTAGCGAATATAATTTATAATACTAACTTAAATGAATTTTGTTTATAAAAAATGCAAGTCAAATAAAAACCTAAAGAATTTTAACATTTTAACACTTGTTTTTTTTATTATTAAAGTTTTTAATTTACTTTTCAGGAATTGACATTGAGATTGAGAATAACGAGGGTCAAAAAGTTCTTGACTTATTATGCGATCATCCGTCTCAGATATCTCAAGATATCACTGCACTCATTTATGGTAAGTTTTTGTTTGTATAAATAATGATATTTATTGACATAAATAATTTTTTAATTAAAGTTATATTACTATGATTTAAAGTTATGAATAAAAACCTCAATAACAAACCTGAATAAAAACCTCAATAACAATCATTAAATAACAATCATTAAATAATCTATATACCTGATATTTTGATATTTTTTTCTTTATTAATTTTTTTTTTTTTAGAACAAACACAAAATAGACATGAAAAAGATAAAAGCAAGGTTTGTTGTAATTTGAAAAAATTCTATATTATGATTCTTTATTATTATTACTTATTATTTAATTTCCCTTCCCAAGGCCCCAAAAGATGTCACTTAATTATACACAGCCCAATTATACACAGTCTAGTCGAGGATGATACTCATTTTATTTACTTGCAACTCTCTCTCTTACCTATAAACTCCAAAACATGAAACTTACCAACAAACAAGACCACTGCACAGAGAAACAAGTTGAGCAAGGAAGCTCAACCTGTTAATTATTCCAGTGTTTAACTACCCCTTTTTTAATTCGGACCGTAGAGAAAACTTTATTTTTCTGAAATTTCGATTTAAAAATAATAGACAACATTATTTAATTATTATTAATTTATAACTCGACCCCCTTTTTCGGAAATTTCGATTTATACCCCCTTACATAATTGTAAGGATTTAAAATAAAACTCTTGTTTTCAATTGTTTAAAATTGTTTTTTTTTACTATTGTTTAAAACCTTGTTTCTATTATTGTTTTATGTAACATATTATTAAGTAAAATCTGTCACATATCTTGCTGCCACTTAGAGCATTTTGAGATTTATAGAAGTTTCTGATATACACATTTTGCATTAAAACTTCTAATAATATCTTTATTGTTTTTTATCTTAGTTGCTTTTATCTTAATTGCTTCTTTTTTCTAATTATTTTTAATTATTCTTATTTGATTTTTAGTATTCTTTTGTTCTTTAAATTATTTTAATTTTATGTAATTTTATAGTTATTTATTTTTAGGTTTTCACAACATCAGCTTCATACAGTGGGCAAAAATACCTGCTTATCAACAATGCTCAAAGTATATCATATTTATTTCAAAGGACAGATTTTATCAATTAATAGCCAACAATTATTAGAATGAAAAATAACAAGCAATTATCTGACAAATATAAAATAAGTTTTATATATTAAAAGCTGAAGATATTATTTTTTACCTTTTCCTTATAAGTTATTATTTATTATTATAAGTTATTCATTATTATTATAAGTTAGCTGTAAGGAAAAAAAGTAAATAAGTGGGATGAATTTAATATTATATAATTTTTATTTAATTCCAACCAAGAGTACCTATGAATTTTTAGGACTATGAGTTGAGTTTTTAAAATTATATTTGTGTATTACTACAAGTATATTTTTGGATAACCATTTTAAGGTTTATGAGTATATTATACATAATGTGTAAATATATTACTGGTAGTTATATAGTTAAATAAACAGCACTTAGTTCCAACTAGCACCGACCTAAGACATTTTTTATTTTGTCTTTTATTCTTTTTCATATTATTTTTAGCAAGTGCTTCTCATAATAACTCAATTTATTCAAAAGACTTTTAAATTTTTTAAGGTCTTTTTTAAGATTTTTAAGGTTGTTCTGATAATTGATGTTATTATGATTGTTGCAACTGCTGTTGTTGACCTAATTATAGCATCCGATGTTGTTGACCCTGTTGTTGCAACTGATGTTGCATTTTTTTATTGTTGCAACTGATGTTGTTTTGATTATTGCAGCTGACATTATTGTTCTGATTATTGGATCTGAAGTTACTGCAATATTTTGTAATCTTTTTTCTTATTCTACTAAGTTAAACTATTAGTTTTGTTTGAAGAGTATTCTTTTGAGGTTTTTTTTCATATTATTTTAAATATTGTAACTTTGTGAAAAGTTTTTATTTTAACATTTTTATTTTGAATTTCAGCACCCTTTACAATATTATATATTTTTGCAAAAATGGTTTATTACAACTTTTTTCAGATTTTAATATAATTTTATCTTCTAAGTGATTTAAACTAAATTAAATGGTTCAAATCATTACTACATATGATATTTTGTGATACATACATTAAAAAAGTATTAAATACTGAAGGAAAACATGTCATAAATTTAGTATATAAATTTTTTTTGGTGCAAAATAAACTGATTGTTGTATACAATTATTTTGTATTGATCATTGAGAATTGTAAATACAATTAAATTATCTAATTAGAATTAAATTCGTTTATAGTAACAATTAGTATGTTAATTAATATATTTGTCTTTAAAAATGATTATTTGTTTTGCAATCAATTCAAAAAAAAAAAAAAACATTGTTTGACCTTTTAAATATATATATTTTTTTTTCAAGTTGATTAAGGTGCCCCAAGAAGTCCTTACAGTCTTATCAGTCTTATCACAGAGCACCGCGGAAGAGCATTTGATAGGAAGTTCACGCCTCCTTCCCAACCGGTGTCACAAAACTTGCTCAGAGGTGGGGTTTGTACCACCGATCTTACGTTTCTGAGGCAAGTGCGCTACCACTGCGCCACCGCTGCTCACAATATAAGCCTAAATAATTAAAATTTTTTATGTTTTTGATATATTTGAGAAAATATATTGGAAAATATAATAATATTTTATACTTAATTCTGCAATGCAATGTTGTCTTTAAAAGTTAATATTTTGTTAATAAAATATTTTTTAGAACAAGTAGATATAAAAAGGAAAAAATATTCAGAAATCTGTAACATCTATTTAAAATAAGCTGCAAAATATATAAAATTCATAAATATATACACAAAGAAATTTTTTATTTGAAATTTATTTTTACTAAACTTATTCTCAACTTTCTTAAAAAAAAAAACTGGTTCTTTTTCCCCTAGCTTGTCATTTAAATTTTTTTTTAGATATCACACAAGTAACACATAGTTATAGAGAATTGATAATTCTTTTTAAAGTGTAAACAACTCAAACAACCTTTAATATTTGATATCATTTTTAAAATTTAAAATCTCCTTATATAATAGTCGAAAGAAGCTTTTATAGTGAAAAAAGTCTCCTTTAACGCTTTTTTTTTGACACTTTGGCGACATCAACAATTAAGCAACATTTTAATATTATTCAAAAGTTAAAACAATTAAATTTATGTGGAAGTACATTAGGTTGTTACATTAGGTTTGGAAGTACATTAGGTTTTATTGTTTTTTAAAAAACTGCTGTAATAATGACTAGAAAGTTTTTTTTATTTAATGTTTTTGTTTTTTATTCTTTTATAGTGTTTTTTAAAACATGCAAGAAGTGTTGCTACATCAACTGACAAATAAGTAAAACATGCGAGGAGTGTTGCTTTTTAACTGTAAAACATGCGCGGAATGTTGCTACATCAACCATCTTATAGCCTGCTGTTATAAGGGAGTGCTGCTACATATACTATCTTATAACCTGCTGTTACAAGAGAGTGCTGCTACATCGTCTATCTTATAGCCTGCTGCTACAAGGAAGTGCTGCTACATCAACTGAGGGTTTGGTTTGAGCAAAACCAAACCCTCAGTTGATGTAACGCAAGCAATCTATCATTAAAAAAAAAAAAACTTTATTCAAGCTTTTAGCGTTCAATTTAAAACTACAGTTTATGAAAGAAATTTTTCAACTACGATGTAAGACTATATATATATATATATATATATATATATATATATATATATATATATATATATATATATATATATATATATATATATATATATATATATATATATATATATATATATATATATATATATATATATATATATATATATATATATATATATATTTATATATATATATATATATACATATATATGTATATATATTTATATATATATATATATATATATATATATATATATATATATATATATATATATATATATATATATGTTTATATATATTTATATATATATATATACATATATATGTATATATATTTATATATATATATATATATATATTATATATATATATATATATATATATATATATATATATATATATATATATATGTTTATATATATTTATATATATATATATATATAAACAGCCCTCGGAATTAAGAAAAAGTTAGAAAAAAAAAGGTTGGTAATAATTTGCCAACCTTAATTGCTTGAGGTTAACAAAAAATATTTGATACAAAATAGAATGCAGACCCCAATTCTGAAGAATGCAGACCCCAATTCTGAAGGCTGTATTTATGTATGTATGTGTGTGTGTGTGTGTGTGTGTGTGTTTGTGTGTGTGTGTGTGTGTGTGTGTGTGTGGTAAAGGTTTTTTCTTTGTATAAATTCTTTATTTTTTTTTAGAAAGTTCAACCACTGAAAATTCAACCACTAAGCAAAATGCGTTGGTATGTAATCTTATTCAGTATAATTTCTAAAGATGCTTTTCAAGATATAGCCATTTTTAAAAGCATATTTTTTATCCTAAAGTTTAATTGTTGAAAAATATTCCAGCAATTAATAAGTTTTGATATTGGTAAATGTTACTTAGTGTTATCATTCAATAAAATATTAATCAACATTTTATTTTAAAAGAAATCAAGTTTAAAAGAAATCAAAGTTAAAAGTTTTAAGATTTTTAGAAATATATTATTTATTCTAATTATCTATTATTATAATAGTTATTAATAATAATATTAGATAGTTTTTTTAATTTACTATAGAAGTGTGGAATTTCAATCATATTGGAATTAAAAAAAGCAAAATGTTACCACCTATAACAATTAAAAGTTTTGCTTTTATTAAAAAATAAAAAAAGAGTTCACACAGACATTATCAATAATTATCACAAACCATTTTTGTACTTTGATCAATATATATATATATACATATATATATATATATATATATATATATATATATATATATATATATATATATATATATATATATATATATATATATATATATATATATATATATATATATATATATATATATATATATATATATATATATATATATATATACATACATACATACATACATACATACATACATACATACATATACATACATATTTTATATGTATATCCATATATATACAGGGCCTATTCTCAGAAAAAAAATTGGGGGGGCGGTACCCTCTTGTTTTGGCAGACTTAAACGAAAAATCATTGTTTTTTTTTTTGCAAAAAAAACAATATTTGTTGTAAAAACGTAAAAGGTTCTTAAATTTTAATTTAGGCAGCGCCCAAATCGGCAACCAAATACGATCGGCGCTGTCGAAAACGGTCTAGAAGTCAGTATATAAAACTCTATAAGCAAATTAACAACATGTTAATAAAGTCTATCTATAAATAAATATTTCTTGACAAGGCGTGCCTTTTTAATTGATGTCTGATAAAGACATGCATTTTTTGCTTGGTCTTTTTCAAAATTATGATTTCCATGCAAAAGAACATTACCCAATAGCCTATAAAGATTTTTTGATGATAAAGTATAATCATAATATGTATCCATTATAAACATAATGTTTATAAATCTTTTTCTACAACATGCTCTGTTTTTATTTTTGTTCACAAATCTTTTTGTTTATAAATCTTTTTCTACAACATGCTCTGTGTTTATTTTTGTTCACATAACCCAATTCTAACTAGCTGATAAGTACACTTACAAGAAACTGTCAAATATCCTTGTGAAACCTCTTCAATAAAGTCTTTAGCTTTATTGGTTAGTATAATTTCATTCTCAGCATTAACTAGTTCACTTTCACATTTTTTCTCCAGCCACCCTGCCAATAGGCAGCAGAGCTCTTTTTAGTTTCTAAAAGACTCACATCATAAATGCAAGTTTCAATTGAAGTCGCATCTTCAAAACTGATTGGATCTTTACATGTGTGATCTTTTTTATTGGGTTGCTCTATTTCCACTAATTCTAGAAATTTTGCAGCAAATCGAGTTAAACGCTTTTTAAAAGCAGAAAAAACATTCCCAGCTGTCATAAAAGCATTTGCCCCTGTTGGTTGTCTGAAAACACAAAATTCTTTACCAATTCTGTCACTTTGTAATTCACGAAGCAAGATGTAATCAAAACTGACTGAAAATAAATGCTTGCAGACAGCTATCAATCCTTCAGTAATTTGCACAAGGGCTTTTTTAGTACCATGGGTAACACATTGAATTCGTTTGGGTCCATGCCCTGATTTCATAGATTTAAATAGTTCTAAAAACATTTAGAGATTATTCAAATTTTTATCTTGCACAGATCAGTAGTAGTCTCTTAGTCTAATATTCTGCCCTTTTGCAGAAACTTTTACAATATTCCACCAATCTAAAACCTGCTGAATAAAAGAGGATGTTTCATGAGCTCTTTTTAGTTTCAAAGCAGCTATTACTTTCTCATTAAATATTTTTAAAACATGTTGCACATTCTGTAATTGAAGTCTAGAAGGTAAACAGCAGCATCGAATATAGAAACTGATTTCAAAATATTATCTTTTTCATAATAATGTAGGTTTTTGACATCAGAAAAGGAACCAATGGTTTTATTGTCAAGAGATAACTTTTGACACTTTTCACAAATCCAGTTGTTATGCAAGCATTTAAGAAGATGAACTGTATCAAAAAAAACAAAAAAACAAAAACAAAAACATGCTGATCATCTAATGGATGAATGGCCTAATAGTAAGTAATTCTTTTGAAAATTTTGCAGTATTGCTGATTGATTTTATGATTATCTGTTACAGATCCTAAAATAATGGTACCATTTTCTTCAGCTAAAACAGCAGCTTCTTTCACAATACTGAATTGATACATTGATGTTAGTTTATAAACAGGTGTAACAGAAACCGTTAGACTAGGTCCACCATGTAAGCATTTCATCATTACATATAGCATAGAAGTTGCTTTAGACTGGATCATTTTTTGCCATCCTATATAAAACTCCGCCTGAATAAGCAACTGTTGGTCTGGTTTACCTTATCAATTATCAAAAAAATATTTTTCTGTTGAAAAATGCTTTTTAGATGTTTTTTTGATAGAAGATGGGTCTATAATAAAATCATTACGTGGAGGAAGCACACTAATCCATTTCTGTTTCTTTAGGTAATTCAAAAACACAACACTTATTAAGTTCATTATAATTTAATAAATTTAATAAGTGTTGTGTTTTTAAATTATGATAATGAAAGAGATTTTCAAAAAATATTACTCTAATGTTTAAAACGCTTCCACTTTTGATAGTAAAAATGGCCTTCACTTGCGAATTCAGAAAATCGAATTTGTGCGTCCTGTCATATAGTAGTCCCTGACTTTGATACAAATTGTGGTTTTGTTGATGATGTGTTGGTGTTGTTTGTGTTGGTTTTGGTCTCGTTTGTGTTTGTGTTGGTCTTGTTTTACATTTTCTTCGGTAATACATTTTCACTGATTGAAATAATTATTTAAAAAATTTTAATAAAAATAATTTTGCAGATCAACACTGATTGGCTGAAATGATAAGAATTGAAATCTAGATTTTTTGTTAGTTTGTATCAAATTTTTATAAGTGTAGTAATTTTTGCATCACTCTTTTTATGTTTGTGCTTTATAGCACTACTTATACCACAGAATTCCAATTTAGTTTAAAATTCCGAAACAATGAAAAAATCAAAATCAAAACTTATACTGGGTCTTGTTTTAAAGTGTCACAATATAAATACAAATGAGCCTTTTAAATAATTTTTTTAAGTGTTTTGCTATAATTGCACTATAGTAAGCCTTTATAATGGGTGAATGATGTAGTGGCCTTCGCACTACATCATTTGCCCATAACTCTGTAGCAGGACTTAAATCAAATAAAATACATTATATAAACTCTATTCATTATTGAAAAAAGGCATTTAACTTTTGCATTAGATACAGGCAAAGCAAATAATAGTTTGACAAGAAGTAGAACTGGGACCATTCTTTTTCATCAAGCTGGATTATATTTGGTGCCATAACTTGCGGTAACCGGTATTAAGTTGTATTAAGTACTCTACAGTGTAATTTACTAAGCTATGCCAAATGCTTAAAACATCATTTACGCTTCCTGTGAAACCAGCATGTTGCAACGGCATTTTCTTAAAGTCATAAGGTTTTTCTATTCCTTCATCCAAGAATGTATCATTTTCAATACTTTGAAGCCATCCTTCTCTATTTAAAATTTTAATGCTATACATATCAGGGATATTATCACATGTTTTAAAGTGTTCTATGATTGAATTTGTTACTAACTCAATAAGAATAGGCTTTGGATTTTTTATTAAATGTTTAGCATTTACAAAATTGTTAAGTGTGACACCCTAGGAATAAAACTTTCCAGCCTTTTCAATCACTTTGGCAAGGAAACTTTTTACTGTTGGCAAATTGATAAGTTTTGTCTTTTGAATACAATTTAATTGGTTTTTAGCTTGTTGAATAAACCCTGATGAAGCTAATACATCAATCTCATCACTTGATAATTCCACATCAAATCACCCAGTTCATTGAACCATGTGTCTTCTTTTTGTGTTATATTTTTACATATTATTTCTAATTATAAAAAAATATTGAATGTAAAATTTCAGCTAAAAATGTTGAGCGGTTGAAAAGATATTTCAATTTTTATATTAACCTGGTTTCCCAAAATAATCCGGTTTTCATAACATGTTTTCATTTCATAGCAAAAAAATAAGAAATTAAAATTGCAAAAATATGAAAATAAGCATATATGTTTTTTTGATGCTGAATTCAATAAATGTACTTAAAATGCTGAAATATAAAAGGAACATGCTTAAAAAATAATAAAACAACTAGTTTCTATAAACCAAATTTGGGGCCAATATCTCAAAACACCCCCATCAAAATATTCCCAAAAAATATTTGTAAATAAAATAAAAATAAGTTAATTGTAATTTAAAAAGTTACTTAGATATACAAGATTTTTAAATGTATCAAAGATGTAAGTTATTTTGATTGTGTTTGTAATAGTTCACAATATTGTTCCCATTTTATTTCAGCTTTTTCAAGCACATAGTTTCTACGGAACTAGAGCAAGCTTATCGAACAGATATATTTTTCAATATGTTGGTGTTTTGGAATAAAACAGTAATCATCTCTTTCAGACAGTTAAAACAGATTGATGGACCTTTTGTGAATTATTGTATAATTAGTGTCTGTACTACACCTCTTTGTCCCAACCCTGTTATCTCCAAGATGTATAAATTGATGAAAGCTACAAGTACCAGGTAGAGTTGTTACACCAGTGTAGCTTTCTTTTTGCTCTTCACGTTGCAATTGTAAGTCCAATCCCTTTATGTAAATGAAGTTAACAACCTTGATTTTCTCAATACAAGATTCATACATAGCTTCTGATGTGAAAATTTGGTTTCTGTATGGATGTTTTAAACTTTCTTGCAGTGTTAACCTTTTTACAGTACTGCCAATCCCATTGTATGGTGACTTTCCGTGAGACGTGGCAAAAAAGTTCTATTCAGCTTTAAGGGCAAATTCGCTCTCTAGTTGGCATAGATTTTAAAACCTTTTACAATTTTTGTATTGTCTTGCACAACCATCAGTGAACAAATGAAAAAAAAAATCTCATACCAATATTTGGTGAGGGGTTCTTTACCAGGGCAATTATCACACTGTGCAAGCATGCATTCTTTGTTTTCTACTGAGCAAACGGTTTTCGAAAGTAAATCCTTATACTTTATTCCAATAATTAAGGCATTTACTAGCAATATGGCATTTTGGTGATAAGAACAAACACAAACAGAATGTGTACCACTTGTACTTATGACTCATTTATTGTAACTACTCTAAAATTTTCTAAGAGTAATTGAATTGTATAAAGCTTATTTGCACAATTGTTTAAAATTTTGTTAATGTTTTGGAAAATGCAAGTTAAAAAAGTGTATATAATACTTTTTTAATTTGTATTTAAATTCTACATCTAAATTTTTTAATTTGTATTTAAATTCTACTTGTGATTTTTTTTGTATGTTTAGGATCAAAGGTTCGTAAATTGTTTAGAGAGAACTTTTTCTTTAACTTGACTATCTAATGGCCATACTCTTCCTGTCACACCAGTTAAAAAAATTAACCCATTGTTAAACATACAAATCACTCTGGTTTCCTATGCTAAAGTTAATTTTCAATTAAACACTTTCAATTAAGTTAATTTTCAATTAAACAGACAAATTGATTTAATCATTAAAATTTGAATATAACGTAAAAAAAATTAATTCAAATATTTTGTAATATGTCTTTCACATAATATTGTTAAGTTTGATAGCTCAATGTTACAGCATAATGATATAGTTATTTTTTCTTCATTGCTTAAAGTTTTAATAACATCTTGTTGGCTTTTGCATGCATCTGATGTCATTAAGCCAATAGAACACATCTTATAATAAATTACTTAGTATGAATGTATTTCCTTAAAAAAAAAAAATTCTTCTTTCCTACTTAATTTCCAGTAAAAAAAAAAATTAGTATACAGTCTTCTTCGTTTGAAATTTACCACCATCACACGAAAAAGCGCTGCCCAGACAGTTATTATTTGTCCGGCGTGTGCGTTTTTAAAAAATATTTGTTTTTTCTACCTCTCTAATTAAAAATATATTAAGAAAAAAAATTTGTTGGAATTTAATAACACGCTTGGAATTTTTTGGCGAGCGCTTAAAAAAGTGCCAGGCGTAGTATTGGCGGGCATGTCGGTGAGCACAAAACTGCAAGAGCGCGAAAGTGCTCATCAAATGGAGAAGACTTAATATAGAAATAATTCAAACCTTTTCAGAATCCTTTTGTTGTATAATTTATATATATCAAATCCTTCTGTTGTATACATATGGAACTTTACTTTCTTTGAAATTAAAGTTCCATATGTTTAAATTTTTCCAGTTAGATATTTACAGCTGAAATTTTATGTGTTAACTTTTCTTTTTAAGATGTAACAGCCAAGAAGTTTTTAAAAAATTTGAGGTACCATAGTTCAAAATTTACTAAATTTTGGGTGATTTGATGTGGAATTACCCCACGTTGAAAAAATTTTGACAACCATTTTGCTGGTGCTAAAATTTTGATAAACAATGCAATGTAATGCCGTATTCTTGCATGAACCCACTTCTTGTGGTATCCTTTAAACTTAGCTCATTTAGCATTTGTAAAAGCATGATCTTCCATCATATTTTCCAGATGTGTTAAATAAACACTGTATTTGTCTAATATCATCTCTAAAGCCGGAACTGCAATCCATCGTGTACCTAAAAGTGAAACTTTTGCAATTTATATTTTACTTTATAGTCAACAAGTTTAAGAAAATTAGCGGATCCATCATGCATAACTAAAATGGTAAAAAATATAACATAAATAAATCAAGCAAAATAATACTGGAAATAATACTTTCTCAGGTAAACTCATATCACTTGTTTTCATAAATATTTTAAAAGATTTATGGTGTGACATTTCTTCTGCATGTATGATTGCGGAACTGTGTTGCAATCAACTGAATCTTTTTCCACCACTCCATTCTGGCATGTACCTTTTTTAAATCTGAATTTAAGAAGCATATTCTTGGCATACTTTGCATTTTAACGCAGTAACTATTCCATGAACACTCTCTATTTCAAGCCAATCATTAGCATTATATTTCGCAAGCGTAGAATCTTTCCACTTATTACCTGTTTGTAATTGTAACTTTCTTTTGTAAACTTTTACTTAGCAGGTGTTTCAGATCCTGGTTTCTTTTAATAAAAAAAAATAATTTTCTGTCGCTTTTTTCCTGGATGATTATTTTTATACTTTTTATATAATTTTACTGTTTTCAAATCAATATTCTTTCTACCAATCATAAACTTGCATTATTTATTATTTTTCAAAATTTTTCACAGGAGCATTATTGTTTTTTTTGATTCATTAAAAAAAAAATTCAATTCATTCAAAATAGTTCATTAACGGCGAATAAGCTTTTTGTTTATATAAATTTTGTAATACCTTTGTTTCTCTTTTTTAAGCAATGTTTTTATTTTAATGTTTTTCAGTTGATGTTTTACTTTTGTCTTTTTAATGTTTTTATGATGTTTGTTTTGGAATTTTTTGGAATTTTTAATATAAAGTTTGACTTGCAATTCTTGCCGTCATCATATTTTATATAGTAGAATTTTATAAGTATTTACGGGGTGTCTTATCATTATATTGTGCAGTGTATGTTTAAAAGATAAAAATGAATACCTAAAATGAAAAGAAAAAAAATAATCTTTTATGTAAAAATAATAAAAAAAACAAAAAAACATTTTCCAACATCTTTTATTTAAAACTAGTTTATTTTTTTAATTAAAATATTTTCACTTTATTTTCACCTTAAAAATAATTTGATTAAAACAAAATTTCTCAACTTTTCTCATAATTTTTTATCAAATACCATATTTGGTAATCTCAGATTTTTTATATTGTCAACGCTGTCACAAAGATATATATGCATATAAAAGAAATATATACATACGCATTATAAATAATCTGGGTGGCGTTTTTAGTGTTTAGTTGCTGTTTAAAATAACTACCTAAGCATGATAAGTGTTAATGTTAGGTTTTATGCAAGTCATCTATTTTTATTCATAATATTTTTCAGTATAAAATATGTTTTATAAAAAGATATTTATATGCTGATTTCTTTTTTTAATTTTTATGCTTTTTATATGTTGTAGCAGAAGTAACTTTAGTTTCTTCCTTTACTATCAGAAAGTATCACTCTTTTCAGTGTTACTTTCTGCTGAAGAAATTTAGTAACCTTAAATGCTGTATTTTGTTCTTTAGGTTCCAAACTATGATTTAGTGCCACCTCCAAGACCTGCACCTCGTATATTTTGATTTATGTTTATGTTTATTATATATATATATATATATATATATATATATATATATATATATATATATATATATATATATATATATATGTATATATATATATATATATATATATATATATATATATATATATATATATATATATATATATATATATATAGTATTTATATATATATATATATATATATATATATATATATGTATATATATATATATATATATATATATATATATATATATATATATATATATATATATATATATATATATATATATATATATATATATATATATATATATATGAAAACCACAGGGGAAAAAGGGCACATGTCACATTATCCAATTATTTGAGCTATGTCCCCTACTATATAAACATAAGCCTGAAGGTTAGCAAAGTAGTAAAATCCAACCTAAAAAAAGCTAAAGAAAAGGCATACAGGGGAAAACATAGCGACTTTCAAAGACAAAATTTTATTTATTTTAAAAGTGGAAATGTGTGACATGTGCCTTTTTTCCCCTGCAGTCTTCATATATATATATATATATATATTTATTTACAACCCTCGAAATTAGGGTCAGCATTCAGCATTGCCGACCTAACTGCCAACCTGAAAGTGTTTGAGGTTGGCGAAAAATTGCCGACCTCGTTTCCATGTTTTATGGTCAGACCTTTGTCTGACCATAATATATATATGTATATATATATATATATATATATATATATATATATATATATATATATATATATATATATATATATATATATATATATATAAATATATATATATATATATATATATATATATATATGGGGCCAAAGAAAATGGTTTGACTTTACAAATGTTCGACTAAAGCGAATTCCTGTTAAGTCGAACTATAACTGATATGAAATATTAGTTTGATCATGGATGTGTTTTGGCCTTGGGTCTCATCAGCATGATGATGTGATACTGAAGGTGTGAAACACCACCAGCTTACCTTCTTGGCATATGATAATATAGATAACCCTATATATATATATATATATATATATATATATATATATATATATATACATACATATATATATATATATATATATATATATATATATATATATAATATATATATATATATATATATATATATATATATATATATATATATATATATATAGTTGATATATACATATATAGTTGATAATATATATATATATATATATAGTTGATATATACATATATAGTTGATATATATATATATATATATATATATATATATATATATATATATATATATATATATATATATATATATATATATATATCAATGTGGAAAATGACAGCTGGTCAACAGGTTAATGACTGCTTGAAATGACTGAAATTATTATTTTGCCCTCCCAAAATGAATTCTTGCCAGTCACGGTTGCGATTGAAAAAAAATCTGAATTTTAAAACATATGATTTGAATTTTTATTTTTCCGATCAATATAGCCTGGTTATTATCTTTGTTTTTGAAACGTTGCATTAAATTAACTTTTCATTAATAATTTAATGATTAAAAATAATAATTTATTAGTAATTTTATATTTTTATTTCAACTACTTAAAATATATTTTAATATGTTTAAAGTTTATTATTGTTAAAATTATTATCAAATAGTTATTGCATGTTGATAGAAACCAGTATTTTTTTTACTTTAACAACCTTGAACCTATTAATTCTTTTCAATGATGAATATTATACATGATGTAAATTATATTTATTAGGCCTTTTTTTTAAAATATGTTTGAGTTATAATTATTTAAAGCAATGAGTTATTATCTGGTCATTAATTTACGCAAAGTTCCAAACATCAGAATAGGTTTTTGATTCTACCATCTTCTGCTCTTTTTCTTCACTTATTTAAATTACTTTCATTTTACTGATGGTGAAAATCCTTTTTTCATAATTGATTGAAGTTCTTGTTTTATTATTATTTTAATAAAAATATTTAATATATTGTTTTAATAATGTTACTATAATTTATAATAATTTTTGTATTTTAACTAAGAACATTTTTTTTAGCTGCACTCAGTCAATTTGTTTTATTTTTCTTAGAATCTTTGTATTTATTTTCTTGTTAGTTTTGCCGCATTTGCAAATAAATGAATGATTTATAGATAAGTTTAATATTACTAATTGTGCATTTGCACTTCTCTTTCTATAATAGTAGGATTACTAAAAAAATATATTTCGTAAAATCTCATTTTATGTAAAATGAGTAATTTTTGTAGTTGTGTTTCATAAAACAATTGTTTTCTTAGTATTAAATATTCAGTTAAATAGTGTCTGCCAACAAAAGTTAATAACATTATTATTAACTTATTAACTTATTATTAAGCATTATTATTAAATAATTAAACATTTTTTAATGATTTTAATGAGCAAGAGAAATGAAATGTGCCCTAGTTTTCTAGATTTTTCTAACAAAATAAGAATTTCAGAGATTTGAATTTGTTATTTTATTATTAATTGAAAATGTTGATTGTAATTAAGAACATTATCTCAACTGTATTTTTTTTTTTTTTAAATTATTTTTTTCAACTATTTTTCTTGTAGCTTTTCCCACCATTTGCAAAGTCTTTGCTATAAAATGAATTATTTTTAAATTGTCAAATGGGCAATTGATAATTAGAAATTATCAATAGCCCATTTGCACTTTTGCAAACAAACCATTGAAAATTGCACAAAAAAAGCATTGATTTTATTTAAAAATATTATTATTAAAATAATATGAATTTGTTAATTTTCAAGCATTTTTAATAATTTTCAAATGTATTTTTGTATTTATGAAGTTCAGTCATAAAAAACTAGAAATCTAGTGAAAATAAAAATTTTGACCATTAAAAACAAACAAACAGTTGATCATCAATTCCTTGTGTTAGCTGGTCAAATAGACTGCTCGCCTTTGATTTCTTATTTTCCACACTGATATATATATATATATATATATATATATATATATATATATATATATATATATATATATATATATATATATATATATATATATATATATATAGGCCTTCTCTTAAGAGACATGCGATTGCATGCCTTATATGACCATGCATATAGTTTTTTGTTTTAACAACTTGACCACCGCTCATTGCAAGTTTTGATAATTAGCACATTTAAAAAATGCGCTAAAAAAAATTTCTTAAAAGTTAGACCGAAAAACTAACATCACATTTCTTTAATTTTGCTTATGCAAATTTTGTCGTTTGATTAAGATTTTTCAAAACGATCGCATTACTTCAGTAATTTTTTCAAAATAATTTTGCAATCAATAGTTTTTTATTTATTATAAAAAATATTTAAAATGAAAAACAATTAATTTCAGAGACTTTTTTGAAAAAATGCCAAAGCATAATTACTTTTTTCAATAGTGTCACTTTCAAGTAAAATAACTAAGTACGATCTAGAAGAAAGTAATTATATTTTAGCATAGTTTTTGCATGCGCTCACAAAACTATGCATAATTTTATTTAAAATAAATGCATTTGCAAAAACTTCAAAAGAAACCGTGCTTAAACAATTCGATTGCTTTCTTTATTGAAGAAAGCGATCATAATGTTTAAGCATGGTTTCTTTTATGTTTTTAGCAATTACATTAAAAGTTTAAAGCAAATGATTTTATTATAAATAAAATTTTGCATGCTTTTTTTTTTTAATTTTCTTATTTTCCATAATGTTTGTTTGCATATTAAGAACCCTTTTAAAAGTTTTTTTTATTGTACGTTTGTCATTAATTTTTTTCATTAACTTTTTTTCTACACATTTGCAAAGCAAATGTGTAAAAAAAAAGTTTTTGAAAAATAATAATTGAATAAATTTACCCAGTATCTTTAATATATTTGATAACTTATTAACCAGAATAAAAATTATTTGAAGTTTTTTTGACATAAATCTCTTAAATTAGATGTTCGTCAATAAATAAAGATATGCAACTCAATGTTCATTAAAAAAAAAAGATTATTTTAATTCTTTTTTTTTAGAAAATAATTTCTTTATTAGAAATTATATTTCCATGATAAAACGGTTTGTAATTATTTTTTGATAGCTTCTGTACTCATCTTGCCTTAAACTCTAATCTGAATATTTTTTTCAATGATTGCTTTTATTAAGTTGCATTAAAGTACTCAGGAAATTTTGTTGCAGTTTAATTGTTATTACGGAATCAATTAAATTAAAAATCGCATTTACATTTGCTTTGTTTTTTTTTAATTATCTAATTAAAAAAAAACAAAGCAAATGTAATTATCTAATTATCAAAACTTGCAAAGAGCAAGTTTTGATAATTAGATAATTACATTTGCTAATTATCAAAACTTGCAAAGAGCAGTGATCAAGTTGTTAAAACAAAGAACTATATGTGTGGTCATATAAGGCGTGCAATTGCCCGCCTTTTACGAGAAGGCCTGATATATATGTATATTATATACATTATACATACATATATAATATATATACACACACATATACAACCTTTGAAATTAGGAAAAATGAGGTTCTGTTATGCCAATATATTGGCATAACAGAACCTCATATATTGGCATAACAACTTCTTTTTTTTCTTAAACGTTTTTTCCATTCACCTTCTGTTATGCCAATATATTGGCATAACAGAAAGTGAATGGAAAAAACGTTTTGCCAATCATAAGCAATCTTTTAAAAATAAAAAGTATTTAAAAGACACCATGCTGTCAAAATATATATGGGAATTAAAAGATAAAAATATTGATGATTTTACACTGAATTGGTCCATCCTTAAAACAGTGCCTGCATATAACAATATTTCCAAAAAATGCATACTATATCTACAAAAAAAATTTGAAATAATTACACATACAAAACAAGAATGTTTATTAAACAAAAAATTAGAATTGATTTCTAAATGCAGGCACGAAAATAAGTTTCTCCTAAAAAACTATAAAAATTAGTGAGCTCAAATAATAGTTACATTAACTCCCCTTTGAAAAAAATATTTTTTAAAAAAGCTTAAGTAATCATTTCTAAAGAATTCTTTTTACAATAGTGTCAGCAAATTACACAAATGTGTGAAAAATTGCAGTAGTTAAGACATGTGACTTCCTGTAATTTAATTTTTGGTATAAATTGAAATTTTATTAATTTGATCATTCGTTTCTGATGAGTCTTTATTGATGAAACACAGTGTTAAATGAGAAAAAATTTTGCTAAGTGATTTTCTACTAATTTATATATATATATATATACATATGTGTATATATATACACACATATGTAATTCCGAGGGTTGCTATATATATATATATATATATATATATATATATATATATATATATATATATATATATATATATATATATATATATATATATATATATATATATATGCAACCCTCGGAATTACATATGTGTGTATATATACACACATATGTAATTCCGAGGGTTGCATATATATATATATATATATATATATATATATATATATATATATATATATATATATATATATATATATATATATATATATATATATGTTTATATATATATATATATATGTATATATTACATATATATATATATCGGAATTAAGAAAAATGAGGTCAGCAATAAATTTTATTAAAGCGATTTCCGGTTGAATTTTAGCTGATCTGAGATAATAGTTCAAGTTAAGGCAATTTTTCTTTATTCAATGGTAAAGTATATACATTAAATTTACACCATTATAATGTTTCAACAAAATAAGTTACAGATTGTACTCATGCAGTGCAGTTAAAAGATAACATTTGAAAAATTTTAGCAACATATTTACTTCGGTATTATTTTGTAATAAAATTGCGTCTAAAAGGTAGCAACCTTATATTTAAAAATTTATTAAACTATAAAATAATAGTTTTTTTAGTGTCTGATAATAATCTATTCTATTCAGATCTAAATAGAATGTAACAATAAAGAAATTATTAGGCTGCAGTTAGGGTTATGTATTGTATGATGTTTTGTATAAAATAAATTCTTTTTTTATTTATGAAAATTTTTTTAATTATGTCTATATCTTTAATTCCAATACAAAAAGTTTGAGTTATCCAAAGAAATTTGTTAAAAAGGGAGGAAAAAATGGTTTGATTTAACAAAGTTCAAGTTATCTGAAGTTAGACTTTATTAGAGAACTTTAATAGTAATTGGTTAGACAATTTCAAGGTACCAAATGAAACAGTTGGATATAATAAAAATTCAAGTTAACTGGTGTTTGACTTGTTGTGAATTAACTGTATACATACATGCAAACATACATACATACATACATATATACATGCATACATATTTCTTTGTTATATTTCTGTTTGAATAGAATATTGTTATCAGTTTTAAACTAGTGCTATAATAAAACTGTTGCAAATTGAAATACCATTAAGAAAACAATACAAAATAATTTTATTGTTTTTATGAATTACTTGAGTAAAGACCGCCAGTTATTAGACACAATTTTATTACAAAACAATAAAGAATTCATTATGTAGCTATTTTCTTAGAAATGTTATTTTTTAAGAACAGGGGTTTTTTAACTCAAAGTTTTTTACATGATAACTATAACAAATTAGCTAAATTTGAATAGAAAAGCAGTTACAGTCAAATACACTGGCAGAAGTATTAAATAGTATCCTAAAGTCGAAGGTTGTTTTAAAGTATAACTAAAGAATACTTTATCTACCTGGTTGAGAAACAAGAAAATATCTCTCAAACAATATCTCTGTTTTCAAAACTAAAAGCCTTGGGGTTTGCTGATTGTAATTAAAATTGAAAATTTTCATGCTTTAGATGCTCAGACCATTAGAAGAATCAATTTGACATTCAAAATGGCTTCTGGTGAGGATAATGTGTGCAGAAGTGCAATGATAATAATATAGGTATATAATATAGACTATAATGCTGATAAGTTCGGCTAGTTTTATTGGCTCCAACACAATAATTCTTCACATCTTAAAAATGAAAAATGTTTTGTTAATAAACACAGCTACATCTTCCCATTTACTACATCTATGGGATCTTCTAATGTAGTATTTCCCAATGTTTGTCATTGCCAATGCTAAATTGCCTAAGTGTTTTAAAACATAGAGCATTTGTTTGCCAATATTGCAGCCAGAAAAAGTGTTGGCTGGATGCCACACTATTTGAAGAATGGGTTTATTAAATTTGCAGTTTACCTAAAAAAAGTATCTATTAATTAATAATTATTTAGCTTTTGAACAAATAAACAATCTTTGATGTTCTTGTATCAAAACAATTTATCCGCCATATACTCCTCTAATTGATAAACTCACCAAAAGATACTGCAAAAACTTCAACCGATAAGCTGATTACAAATCATTGTTTGTTCAAAAATCTATAAATGCAATTGGTAAAAAACAAACCTGATGGATGATTTTATCAACACTACCAAGCCAATAATGAATGATAAAGAGGTTTTATTGGACGTGTTTAAAATTTTTTTTGAAGATAAATGAAATCAAGAAATGAATTTTTCAACACTTTTTTTAGTACGAAGGTTTAATGTTTATATCATAGAAATTATTATTACTAATAAATAATATTTATTTATTTTATTTTTTTAATTTATTTTTTCCAAAATTTAAATTAACAGGGCTTCATTTTAGTCTAACATTCATTAAGTCAAATCATTTACCTTGAAGATTTGAATTACCAGGATTTGTATATACTGTATACACACACACACACACACACACATATATATATTTATATATATATATATATATATATATATATATATATATATATATATATATATATATATATATATATATATATATGTATATATATTTAACTCTATAACTGTGTGTATATATATATATATATATATATATATATATATATATATATATATATATATATATATATATATATATATATATATATATATATATATATATATATATATATAACTGTGTATATATATATATATATATATATATATATATATATATATATATGTATGTATATATATATATATATATATATATATATATATATATATATATATATATATATACACAGTTATATATGTACACAGTTATATATATATATATTTATATATATATATATATATATATATATATATATATATATATATATATATATATATATATATATATACAGTTATATATATATATATATATATATATATATATATATATATATATATATATATATATATATAACTATAACTGTGTGTATATATATATATATATATATATATATATATATATATATATATATATATATATATATATATAATATATATATATATATATATATATATATATATATATATACATTGATGAAAATTTTTTTTAGCTAAAGTTGATCGCCCTTACTCTGTTATTCATGCTCAAGAAATAAAATCTGATGACAGATTTTTTCTTAAGCGTAATTTTGAAAGAGCTTCAATTTCCCCAATTTTTAACAAATCAATATCTATGAATAATATAGAAAAAGAGCGACCATCATCTGACTATTGCTTGTTGGGAAAGAATCTGACTGAACAAACAAGTTTGAGCCAATACCAAGTCAAAGCAACTGACAATGTAAAATACGATGATTCATGTGAAGATGTTTATTGCAATTTATCTTCAAATGAAAAGGAAGCAATATTAGTTAAGAGTCAACAAGACAATCTGGACAATCAACACACATTTTACAAAAATGAGAATAAGGAGGTAATAAACAATAACATAAATAATGATGCTGACTGTATTTATGATAATGTTAATATTAAAAATAAACCTAAAAGTTTACCAAACATTGCAACAACTTTTAAAGAGACACCTGGTTATAAAGAAACAACTGCAGGTATATCAGATTCAAAAAATACTCATCCAACTAAACCTAAACATATCAAGCAACAAAGAACTTCAAATCCAAAAAAAAATAATTATGATATTAATGATGTATTTACAGATGCAAAGTTTGAAGATTCCACTTTAGCTTATGAAGATTTTTCTATTGATTGTTCTCCAAAAAATGACACTATTGAACAATATTCAGATATGAAAGACCAGAGGTTATCATTTGGCCAACAATCTAAGGTCAAGCAATTTCGCACATCGAAAGCAGATTCTCTTAATGAAATCTATGAGTGGAATAAGGTATTTAATAATGTATACATTTTTTAAATATTGTTTATTGTCTTTTATTTTGAAATATAATATTTTTCCTTTTTATACAGATTGACAAATGTTTTTCCAATCTTGAGACATATATTGATATGAGTGCTATTGCAGGTATAAAAAAAAAACAGCAAAAAAGTTTATAAAATTAAATTATAATTTTTGATAAATTTTATTTTATAAACAAAATTTTTTTCAAAATTTTAATTAAGTTTTTAATTTTTTAAAAAATAATTAAAACAAAGTTAAAGTTATTGATAAATTTTTTAGTTTTTCAATTTATAATCATATTTATACAATTGATAGATTTAAAATTGTCTAACTTTAAGCATGACTTATGTCATTTCATTCATTAAAGTCATAATAGTACTCAGTCTAATTTAATTGTGGAGCACATGTTAAAATTTTTTTTTGGATGTTATAAAGTATGTTAATTCACCTAATGTTGTACTTCATGCTGCTCTTAACAAATCAATGTGAAACCAAAAAAATAAGTAGATATTTGTTTGCCAAATAAATGTTTAGAAATTAATAATAAATTATTTTCAGGGATTTTAGTAAAACTAAAAAACAAATCACAAACTAAAGATGATGTGTGTGGAAAAAGTTGTTTGAAAAAATTGTTAGTATTATTATGACTTCGTCAATTTATGTTTCTATGCTTTTCAAATTCAAACAAGCTTTTTCTTGACCTGAATTTCTTCTTTACAAACTGTATTCCTACTTCACGTCTTAATTTACCTACCTTACTGTATCTACTTCACGTCTTAGTTTACCTACCTTACTGTACCTACTTCGCGTCTTAATTGCAAACGTTCTTCTTAGACAACTTTATTGCAAGCCTTTTTTTAATGTAAATTTTGACATGATGTAATTTTATTTTTATTTTTAACTGTATTCTCCATGAATATTTAAAAATCTTTGAGTACAAATATTTCCAAGTTATTAGCATGATAAGAACACATTGTTCAAGTTCAAAATATATATTTTTTTGTTTGTGATGAATATTATTTTTATTTGTTTAGTAAAACCTATATCAGAGGTATCAGTTGAAAGTATTTTTTCTTGGTTGGCATCAATGAGTTTTTCTCAATATGAGCCAATGTTTATTGCTAATGGGTTTGATGAGATAGAATTTTTGGTATTCTTTATTTTTAAAATTTATTTTTAAATAAAAGTATATACATATATATATATATATATATATATATATATATATATATATATATATATATATATATATATATATATATATATATATATATATATATATATATATATATATGTATACATATATATATATATATATATATATATATATATATATATATATATATATATATATATATATATATATATATATATATATATATATATACATATATATATATATATATATATATATATATATACATATATATATATATATATATATATATATATATATATATGTATGTATGTATGTATGTATGTATGTATGTATGTATGTATGTATGTATGTATGTATGTATGTATGTATGTATGTATGTATGTATGTATGTATGTATGTATGTATGTATGTATGTATGTACGTACGTATGTATGTATGTATGTATGTATGTATGTATGTATGTATGTATGTATGTATGTATGTATGTATGTATGTATGTATGTATGTATGTATGTATGTATGTATGTATGTATGTATGTATGTATGTATGTATATAAAGAGAAATAGAGAGAGAGAACTACAATTTTTTTAGTATTGGTTCAAATTTTTAGAATGGTTGTATTGACGAACAAGATTTATTGGAAATAGGAATTCTTGATTCAAGTCACAGAAAGTATGTTTTTTATAGTTTAAAGAATGCTATGCAGGGTTGCCGCCAAATCAAGGAATTTAGGGATAAACAGGGAAATTTAGATATGATCAGGAATGCTGATAAAAGTCAGGGAGAATCATTTTAAATTTGTACTCTTTTATTTTAATATTTTAAAATGTTTTATATTAAAATATTAATCCTCTTTTAAGTTACTAATTAAATAATAGCTCAAAAGATTGTCCAAATTATCATTATGAAAAAAAAAGTTTTATTCTAGTCATTCTAGTCACAATATAAACCAAACAAAAAGTTTATATGTATATATACAATCAGCAAATTACCAATCAAAATCAGCATTACCAAACAAAAATAATTTATGCTAAACATTTTATATAGGCTTAAGTAGAACTTTTATTACCAATTTAAATTAATCTATTTGGTGTTTTTTGTTTCAAAGTATTTTTAAAACCATATTGTATTTTTATTCTCTTTTTTAAGAATAAACAAAAATAAATTTTTTTTAAATTAAACTTGGCACATTAGAGAGCTGTGACAAGTCACATAGAGGGTAAAAATCATGTTCAGAAGTCAAAACCAGTATACTGCTACTTCAAAACTGTACAGTCTACATCTAAAAAGCAAGTTTTAACATTAGATCAAGCTGATAAAATTTGATTTTATTAAAAAGCAGTGTGAGTAATGAGAAAAACCTAAACTTCTTAAAATTAAGAGTTGCACTCTCCATGAAATCCATGATGCTTTTAAAACTGATTTTCAATCAAAGAAGTTCATGAAACCTTAATGCAATCTTTCTTATGGTTCTCATGCCAAAAGAGGTGATTTTGTAACTGTCATTGAACTAACTTTGACTAAATTGAACTTCTTTGGTTACATCGCTAGTTTGTTCCAATCTTGTTTGTTGCAAAAAAATAGTGACTCCTAGATGATTCCAAACACCCAGATGATTTCAACTCTTTAAAGATTTGTTTTCAACTGCTCGAAGCTTAACGAGTTTAATAATCAAATAATATTTTTTTTTTTTTTTTTTTTTTTTTTTTTAACATCTTCACTTCCAACAAGGCTGCAAGCAACCACTATAAGAGTTGGAAGTTACTGGAAGAGAAAAGACTAAATCTGTAGAGCAAGATAACGATTGACTGATGACTTAAAAGATTGCAAATTATATGAATCTGGAAAGCAAGATGAAGGAAGCGAGTTCCAAAGAACTGATGTTCGAGGAAAAAAACTAGAAGAATAAGAGTTTTTGAAGCACTTAGGAACAGTCACAGAAAAAGGATGAGACTTAATTGAATGGCGAGTAACACGAGAATGAATTTTAGTAGATGGTACAAGGGACGCTAGCTCTTTAGAGCAGTGCCCATTATAGTATTTGTAGAAAAGAGAAAGAGAAGCAACATTACGACGATGTGACAAAGGTTGGAGATTGGCTGCCAGAGCAGGTCCAACTATGTTTACAATTCGTTTTTGCACCTTGTCTAAAAGAGAAAGAGCATCATTAGAAGATCCGCCCCAGATGTGGCAACAGTATTCCATACAGGGACGGATTTGAGATTTATAGAGATAGAGAATAGAATCTGGAGTAAGAAAGTGTCGAGCTCGATAAAGAGATGCAACCTTAGCAGATGCTAATTTTGCAATGGATTTGATATACGGTTTAAAAGAAAGATCAGAAGTAAGAGTTAATCCTAGAAGATGAATGGTAGATGACTCATCTAGTACATTACCATTCATAAATATAGGAAGATCTAAATTATTACGATAACGATTGGCCGAATAAAATTGAGTTTTATCTGAATTAAAGTTCACCAGCCACTGTGAGCCCCATGCTGTAGCAGAAGTGAGATCCTTTTCAAGCTCAGATACCCCCTCCAAGCAATCAGAGAGTGTAGGCTTCTTATCATGACAAGAGTAAATGGTAGTGTCGTCAGCGAATAATGCCACCTTAGATGTGAGAATATCTGGAAGATCGTTAATGTAAATTAAAAAGAGTATAGGGCCAAGGATTGAACCTTGAGGAACTCCTGAAGTTACAGGATGTGAAGAAGAGTGTTGTCCATCGAGGACAACTTTTATACTACGATTGGAAAGAAAGGACTCAACAATCTTAAAGACGTTACCAGCTACACCATAAGAAGAAAGCTTATGGAGAAGACCAGCATGCCAAACTTTATCAAAAGCTTTAGAAATGTCAAGTGCGATAGCCTTAACCTCTCCACCTCTATCTAATGCACGGTAAAACCTATCGGTTATTACTGTTAGCACATCAGCTGTAGAACGAGAAGACCGAAATCCATATTGATGATCAGAAAGTAAGTTATTTGATTCAAGATGAGAGATCAAGTGTTTGTTGATTAAAGATTCAAAAACCTTGCTTATGACAGGAAGAAGACTAATGGGACGGTAGTTAGATGAATCAGATCGCTCTCCGGAATTTTTGAAAATAGGGATAACAGATGCTGCTTTCCAGCATGATGGAAAACAAGACTCTGATAAGCACTTGTTAAATAGTTTAGAAAGTATGGATGAAAGCTCCGGAGAACACCTCTGCAAGACTACAACAGGAATGTTGTCAGGACCACAAGCTGTTGAAGAGTCTAAGCAGGAAATTACTTTAGATACAGAAGCTGAAGTGATGCGAATGTCAAGCAAGGGATCAACCTGTTTGACGGCTATGTCAGGTAAAACGCAACTAGTGGAATCAAGAGATGATATTGATGAAAAGTTCTTAGCAAACAATTCAGCTTTGTCTTTAGGTGAGGTGACAAAGTCTGAACCATACAAGAGAGAAGGAATAACAGATTTGCCCTTATTATTGATACTGTTAAAGATTCTCCAGAAGTCTCGAGAGCCTAATTTTTGTGATGAGATACGAGATTTAATGACCTGGGAATAGCGAGCTTTGGCGTCAGACAAAACCTTTTTACAATGGTTTCTGGCGATAGTGAACAGATGTCTGTTTTCTGGAGAATTGTTTTGCTGATAGATATGGAAGTAACGATTTCGATTAGAAATTGCTGCAGCGCAATGTGAGGAAAACCATGGAGAAGAGTGAGGTTTGACCTGGAATCGTCGAGAGGGAATAAAGGATTCCATGCCAGCCTGAATCCACGAAGTTATGTAAGAAGCACATTTGTCAGCAGGAAGATGAAAGATTTCTACCCAAGGGCCATCACGAAGAAAATCACGGAAAGAGTCCCAGTCAGCTTTAAGGTAGTTGTATGTGGTACGATGATAGGGGGATTCTGATGAAGTAGAAGAATTTGATAATAGTTTTAGAGAGATCAAACCGTGATCAGAAGTACCTAAGGGTGAATGTGGAGAAATTGAGCACTGACTAGGATCCAAAACAAGACATAAGTCGAGTAGAGAAGGTAAATGATTAGGGTTGTCTGGAAAACGAGTTGGAAAGTTGACTATTTGAGTTAGAGATTGAGAAAGGCAAAAGTTGAGGGCCTTAACGCCAGACTCAACAGAAGAAAAGTTACTTCGAAGACCACGAATATTAGTAAATGATAGGTTTAGAGAACTTGGTGATGACGATGGTTTTTTGTGTTTTTTAGTTTTAGGTACTTTAGTCATTTTAAATTTATAAAGAACTTGACTCAAGTATAGATAGTACTCAGTACACTATTTAACAACTAAGCAATAGCCTCATTACTATTAATAAACCCTAAGCCGTAACAAAGGGCTCCAAATGTGGCCTCTGCAATGCACACCAAAAGTACAAACAGGGACACCATCCATGCGCAACATGGCACTGTTAGTACTCTGATATTTTTCGGCTGTTGATGGAATCAGCCTCTCTGAGAGCTACCACAGAGTTCGGGAAACCTGACTACCAGCCGGCCTCAGAACCATAAAACTGAGTTTTAGAGCTGTACCCTTATTAGGAGATAATAGAATGAGTTGCCCAGTCATAAAAATAGAGACACAAGCAATACCCACGCATTGAGTCAAGAAGATCCAGCGTTCAGCATCCTAAACTGGAAACAATGTATTAAAAATACATCTGCGCCAGCCTAATAGATGGAGAAGGGGTGTGAGGCTGGTCAACAGGTAGAATCTGTTTACCCCTTAAGTCTTTGCCTAGGAGGCCTTCTACAAGACAGCAGCTGGATGCATGTAACATCTGCCCAAGATGAGTATTTTTATCGAGACACCATCTCTAGCCTTTACTGAACCAAGAGCCCCAAGGCAGGGGGTGTTTTAATTCGGAGTTAACTTCTCCTAGCCTTTGCCTAAAAAAGCGTATCCTACAAGGCAGCAGGACATGGAGCAGGTTGTACTGGGTTACATGTTACCAGTAGCAGGAAAACCTGACCTGACCTTAATATGTTTTATGCTAATCATCAATTGGAGACAACTTTTGCAATTTGATTTTGCATAAACAAAAGTTTCTACTGTTAAAATCCATTTCAATTGGATTTGCTTTAGAATGTAGAATTATGGAATTAAAAGAGAAAAAGTGTGTTTTATTAAAATTTGATCAATAAATCCATGAAAGGTTGTTTGCTTATAGTTATTTGAATTTTTTAAAATTTGAAAAAAGCTGATCTTCTTCTACAGATAAAATCTGTTTCACAAAAAAAACACTGGAAATTGTTTAGACCGATTTTAAAACCATCAAAGTTATGAAAAACAAGGTTTTGTCTAAAGTCTTGATACTCATTTTTACATTGGTCATGGTCAGGCATTAGTTGAGAGGGGCTTCAGTATAATCAGAAATTTGTTTAATCAAAACATGAAAGAAAAATCACTTGTCTTTTGTAAAATATTAAAAAATATTTATCTAACAAATTGAAGGCATCATGAAGCAATCAACAATGAAATAATAAAGGCTGTTGTAACACCTCATTGAAGTAATAAAACTATCTAGAGGAAGATAGAAAGTTGTAAACAGAAGGAATTAAAAGTAATGTGATATTGTTGTTAAATCAAGAAATATTTTGACTTGACAAGCAGAAAAAAGTTTCAAGTGAAGTGTGTAAAAGTTTTTAATATTGCCTTTCTTTTCTTTTCTTTCTAAAATTGTTTTTTATTCAGATTAATTTTGACATTCTTTATGTTTAATATTAGTTTTTAGTTTTTACCTAAAGACCAATTGCCTAATTTTAACTATTTTTTTTTTAAATGTTACAAAGTATTTAATCTAATAATAAGTATTTAATAGTATTTAATCTAATAGTAATAGTATTTAATCTAATATAAATATAAATTAATAAAAATTAATATAAATAGTATTTAATCTAATAGTAATAATTTAAAGTATTTATTTTTATTATCAAATTATTGGTTTTAAAAATAAAAAAGTTCTTTTTGTATGGAAAGTTGGCTATCTGTTTTGGGAGGGGGGGTGGGGGTGGTGGGTAAAAATAGCGTATCTATGGGTCAAAGTTTTAATGCTAGAAAAGTAAAGATGGTAGAAATTTCACAGAAAAATAAGCAAAATTTCAATGAAAAAATCAGGGAGTTACAGAAATATAGTGGCAACCCTGCTGTAGTATATTTAAAATTTTATTATAGTCATTTTTTATCATTATTATTATTATAATTATTAAAATTTTTATCATTATTATTATTATCATAAAATAATAATAGTTATTATAATATGTTATAATAATAATAACAATAATAGCAATAATAATAATAATAATAATAATAATAATAAAAGAGTAATAGTATATACACACACTCTGGCTTGGTTGTTAGAAAGTCTTATCATAAACTGTCATTATAAATTCAAAGATATTGATCTGAACGTCTCAATGTTTTTTCAATACCCAAAATTTTAATTTTAATTACTGAATTTTTAGTTTTTTGGTTATGCTGCTGTTAATTAATTCAAATTTAACAAAATAAATTATAAATATTTTTTTTTAAAAATGGAAAATAGAAAAAAGGATATCTATCTGTTTTTTTATGTAATAAAAAAAAATATTCCACAAACATTTTTTTACAACAATTAATTACAATTTAATGTTTTCCGCTTAATCTGTTTTAAAAGATTGTTTAATAATTTGCGTAATGTAAATTGCAAAATGCGTACGTGAAATCGTGAATACGTACGTAAAACTCAAAAAAGGAAACGCTTCTTAACAAGGTCTGCTAGAGGGTAGAATTTTATTACTATACATAGTAATAAAAAACCAATGTGGGTTAGAATGACAAATTTCCAGCCAAAAACTCATAATAAATTAAAACAAAAAAAACTATGATTAAAAACTATAATAATACATTTTAAATATATTAAAGTTTTTTTATATGTATTGATTAGATTAAATTAGATTGTATTTATTAGAACAAATAATACATGTTCTTAAGGACACGCAAGTCTATATTGATGGACACTAACAGCGTGCCCCAAATAAATAATGTAAACAGCATACAATATTGAATTAATAATTTATATGCAACTAAACAATAAGATATGCCGTCAAAGCCGACATAATTTTTCCAATTTCGATCGAGTTAATTTTACTCTTAAAGATGTTGATATTATCGGCATTAACAAGATCAAAAGGCAACTGATTCTAAATGTTAACAACTCGGTAAGGGTAAGCAAAAGATATGACTCAAAGTGAGGTTTTGATTTTTCAAAAAACAGAGACCAGATGTCATACTGATTTAGGGAGAAATGTAATATTTGGGTTGGGGGAAATAAAAATATAACTATAAAAATGATATTAATAACTTAACAATCCGGCTGGTTTATAAAAATGATAATTATCATATAAAAAAAAATTATCATATTATCACATAATAAAATTATTGCTCAGTCCAGACCGGCAAAAACTGGCAAAATATTTAGTTTAATGCTTGTAGTATGCATCAAGTACTTTTAAAAATATCAGTTACATATTTTTTATATTGCTTTAAATACTACTATTTTTGCACAAACAACAAAATAATTTATATAATTTGATATAAATAGTCTATACAGCAAAAAAAAAAAAAAAGTTATATTTTTTATAAGAATCAATTATTTTTTATTGATGATCAATTATACGTCTATATACATATACAAAATATGTGCTAAGGGAACTCTTATAATATGCGGTCAAATATTACTATGTAAACCTAATGTATTGGCATAAATAATATTATTTTCGTATATTAGACATTTAATTGATATTTAATAAAAAAAAATTTAGATTTTTTAAACTTGAAACTTTTTTTACATTTTTTCCGGCTTCTGACACTGTGCAGTAATACAAAAAAAAAATTGTGGTACAAAATAAAACAGTGATACACAATAAAACAGTTTTTTTTTTGTTTTGTTTTCTTACAGTTTTATGAGAATTACCAAAAAACTATTTTTTATTTTTTTGGAAGAAATACTTGAAAAAGTAATGCTTTGGTTTGCCTTATGGCTATCAGTTACTTCTAAAAATTTTCAGAAAAATTGTAAAATAGCTTTAAAAAGAGGGCAATGGTGCCAACAAAAGAATTGTGGTTGCCAGTAAAAGAGTTTTGAAGCCTTTTTTCAAAATCATTGAATTATTATATATATATATATATATATATATATATATATATATATATATATATATATATATATATATATATATATATATATATATATATTATAAATTCAGGCATGAAAAAATCCATCCTAAATTAAAAAAAAACATAGACTTTTAAACAAAACCATTGTACCTTCCGAATCAGCCTATAGCTACGCCATTAAAGGGATCCCAAACCTCCAAGACATGTTTATGTTAAAGATAATGATAAAAAAAAAAATGTTTGGGCTAAATTTTTTAATCAAAACAATAAAATAAGTGCATACAAAGACTAACTAATTATTTTATTTCAGTCAAAGCATGCCTTCTCCGTTTTGTTGCAGGCCAAAAAGTTTTCATAATAAACGCTGCAACCTACAGATAATATATTTAAGTATTTCTAAGAGTTATAGTACATGATGTCATTGATTTTTTTTTTGTTTGTTTTAAAAGATTGAATATGTAAACAAACAAAAAAATTTAATGAATTTGTGTTCTAAAATTCTAAGAAATTGAAAGCACTTGAATAAATTATCTAGTCTGTAGATAGCGGCGTATATTATGAAGACTATTTGAAATGAAATTTAAAGCAAAACAATTATTCAATTTTTATGGTTCTTACATTAACATCAACAAATCCAAATAAATAGAATCACGTTGAGTTTAAAAACATTCCAACTGTACAGAAGCACTGTTTTAAATTCTTTATTTAAGAATTTTTCTGGTTGAATAACAAACTTTGTCCGTTTGTTAATGGGCATGAAAGAGATGACATTGTAATGTATAGAAAATATTCATCGATTATTTTGCAGACAACATAAAAAACTATTGGATGTTTATGAATTCAGCAACTTCTGCATATGTTTGGAGCAATTCTGACATTCAAACTGCCTGAATAGTTATTGCTTATGATAAAAGTACTGTGTACTTGGCTGATACTCAATCATTTAAATTTCTTCATGGTTTCTTCAGTCCAATGTTTAATAAAGAAAGAGAATCCAGTAGAATGTTGAGTGCTTTTAAAGTGTGCTATTCGAAATTAACAACCTTTACTTTAAATGATATCAAAAAATGGAAAAAAGTTAGTGAGAATCTGAAAAAAGTTAGTGAGAATCTTAGAAAGGTTAGTGAGAATCTCACTGAGAAGTGAGAATCTGCTACTAATAAATAAAACTGATTTTGGTCCTGAGAGGTCCTAAATTTTTTTTCCTCCAACAAGGCTGCAAGCAACCATTAATTAGTGTTGGAAGTTACTGGAAGAGAAAAGATAAAGACTATAGAGCAAGATAACGATTGAAAGACAACTTAAAAGATTGCAAATTTTATGAATCAGGAAAACAAGATGAAGAAAACGAATTCCAAAGAACTGATGTTCGAGGAAAAAAACTAGACGAATAAGAGTTTTTGGAGCACTTAGGAACATTAATATAAAAAAGATGAGACTTAATTAAATGACGAGTAACACGAGAATGAATTTTAGTAGATGGCACAAGAGATGCTAGCTCTTTAGAGCAGTGGCCATTATAGTATTTGTAGAAAAGAGAAAGAGAAGCAACATTACGACGATGTGATAATGGTTGAAGGTTGGCTGCAAGAGCAGGTCCAACTATGTTTACAATGTGTTTTTGTACCTTGTCTAAAAGAGAAAGGGCATCATTAGAAGATCCGCCCCAGATATGGCAACAGTATTCCATACAAGGCCGGATTTGAGATTTATAGAGATAGAGAATAGAATCTAGTGTAAGAAAGTGTCGAGCTTGATAAAGAGATGCAACTTTAGCAGATGCTAATTTTGCAATGGATTTGATATATGGTTTCCAAGAAAGATCAAAAGTAAGAGTCAATCCCAGAAGATGAAGGGTAGATGACTCATTGAGTACATTACCATTCATAAATATAGGAAGGTCTAAATTATTGGCTGGAAAAAAAAAAAAAAAATTTTATCTGAATTAAAGTTCACCAGCCACTGTGAGCCCCATGCTGTAGCAGAAGTGAGATCCTTTTAAAGCTAAAAAAACCCCCTCCAAGCAATCAGAGAGAGTTCGCTTCTTATTGTGACAAGAATAAATGGTAGTATCATCAGCAAACAATGCCACCTTAGATGTGAGAGTATCTGGGAGATCGTTAATGTAAATTAAAAAGAGTATAGGGCCAAGGATTGAACCTTGAAGAACCCCTGAGGTTACAGAATAAGAAGAAGAGTGCTGTCCATTGAGGACAACTTTATACTACGAATGAAAAGGAAGGATTCAATAATCTTAAAGATGTTTTCAGATACACCGTAAGAAGAGAGCTTATGGAGAAAACCAGCATGCCAAACTTTATCAAATGCTTTAGAAATGTCAAGAGCAATGGCCTTAACCTTCCCACCTTTATCTAATGCCGATAAAACCTATCGGTTATTACTGTTAGCAAATCAGCCGTAGAATGAGAAGATCGAAATCCATATTGATGATCAGAAAGTAAGTTATTAGATTCAAGATGAAAAATTAAGTGTTTGTTAATTAAAGATTCAAAAACCTTGCATATGATAGGAAGAAGACTAATGGGACGGTAGTTAGACAAATCAGATCGCTCTACAGAATGTTTTAAAATAAGGATAACAGATGCTGCTTTCCAGCAGGCTGGAAAACAAGACTCTAATAAACACTTGTTGAATAGTTTTGAAAGGATAGACGACAGCTCCAGAGAACACTTCTGCAAGACTATAACAGGTATGTTGTCCGGGCCACAAGCTGTAGTCTAGGCAGGAAATCATTTTAGATACAGAAGCTGGAGTGATACAAATGTCAAGCAATAGATCAACCTGTTTGACGGCTATATCAGGTAGAACGCAACTAGTGGAATGAAGAGATGATATTGATGAAAAGTTCTTAGCAAACAATTCAGCTTTGTCTTTAGGTGAGGTGGCAAAGTCTGAACCGTACAAAAGAGGTGGAATTATAGACTTGCCCTTATTATTGATACTATTAAAGATTCTCCAGAAGTCACAAGAGCCTAATTTTTGTGATGAAATACGAGATTTCATGATCTGAAAATAGCGGGCTTTGGCGTTAGACAAAACCTTTTTACAATGATTTCTAGTAGTAATAAAGAGACGTCTGTTTTCTGGAGAATTGTTTTGCTGATAGATATGGAAGTAATGGTTTCAATTGGCAATTGCAGCTGCACAATGTGAGGAAAACCATGGAGAAGAGTGAGGCTTGACCTGGAGTCATCAAGAGGGAATAAAGGATTACATGCCAGCCTGAATGCACGAAGTTATGTAAGAAGAACATTTGTCAACAGGAAGACAAAAGTTTTTTATCCCAGGGCCATCATGAAAAAAATCACATTTAAGGTAGTTGTAAGATGTACGATGATAGGGGGATTCTGATGATAAAGAAGAATGAGGTAATAGTTTTAGAGAGATAAAACTGTGATCAGAGGCACCTAAGGGTGAATGTGAAGAAACTGAGCACAGACTATGATCAGAAACAAGATATAAGTCAAGTAGAGAAGGTAAATGATTCGGTTTGTCTGGAAAGTTGCCTATTTGAGTTAGGGATTGAGGAAGACAAAAGTTGTGGGCTTTAATGCCTGCAGAGTCACTGACACTAGAGCCAAGTTATTCAGTGTGATGAACATTAAAGTCACCGAAAACAACAATATTGGCTGATGGATAAAGAGAGAGGGTTTGGTTAATATGATCAGAAGTAACATCAAGAAGAGTGCAGTCTTGAGATGAAGGAGAGAAATATAGAGCAAAGAGAAAGGTGATAGAGTGAAGTGGTGCTAAACGAAAGCTCATAAAAGAGTAGTCTGTGTAATCAAACCTAGTTTCCCGACAAATGGGTGAATTCTTACGAATGTAAATGCCCAAGCCAAGCATGTGACTATTGGAATCTTTACAAATTAAAGGAAGATAACCATTAACACTAAGATCACAAGATGAGACAGCTGAACTCAAATTAGTCTCACAAAGAGCAACTAGGTCTGGTGAACTTTGCAAGAGATAAGACTCAAAAGAAGAAAAGTTACTTTGAAGCCCATGAATATTAGTGAATGATAGATTTAGCAAACTTGGTGATGACAATGTTTTTTTGTGTTTTATAGTTTTTGTTACTTTATTCATTTTTAAATTTGTTAAAGAACTTGACTTGAAATACAGATAGTACTCACTGTTTAATAGCCCAAACAATAGTCTCATTACTATTAATAAACCCTAAGCCGTAACAAAGGACTCCAATGTGGCCTTGCCAATGCACACCAAAAGTACAAACAGGGACACCATCCATGCGCAACACGGCACTGGTAATACTTTGATATTTTTCAGCTGTTAATGGAATTAGCCTCTCTGAGAGCTACCACAGAGTTCAGGAAATCTGACTACCAGCCGGCATCAGAACCATAAAACTGAGTTTAAGAGTTGTACCCTCATTAGGAGATAATAGAATGAGTTGCCTAGTCATAAAAACAGAGCAAAACCCATCCATCGAGTCCAGAAAGATCCAGCATTCACCATCCTAAACTGGAAACAATGTATTAAAAATACATCTGCGCCAGCCTAATAGATGGAGAAGGGGTGTGAGGCTGGTCAACAGGTAGAATCTGTTTACCCCTTAAGTCTTTGCCTAGGAGGCCTTCTACAAGACAGCACCGAGATGCATTTAACATTTGCCCAAGATGAGTATTTTTATCGAGGCACCATCTCTAGCCTTTAATCAATCAAGAGCCCTAAGACAGGGGGTGTTTTTTGTCGGCATCTCCTAGCCTTTGCCTAAAAAGGCGTATCCTACAAAGGCAGGACATGAAGCAGATTGTACTGGGTTACATGTAACCAGTAGCAGGATAAACCTGACCTGACAAAGATTTGTATTAGTTATTTGTATTGAATTATTTGTAACTTAATATAAATACTTGTTAAGTATGCACAATATATATTCCTTAGCTTTTCCCAGCTTTTCATCACTTCTTAAAATAAATAAAATCTATATATGTAAATGATTGCTGAAAATGCGTGCCACAGGCCCCTCTGAATTCATTTGTTTTTATTAAAATAACAATAATAGTAGTAGTAGTAAATGTTATGTTAATGTTCTAAAAGTACTGTTTTTATTAAAATTAAAAATTTGTTTTATTATTTGATGAGATGGATACTGATTTTTTTTTTTAGGATGTTGATGGAAGCCATAGGAAACCTTCCAAAAGTGTTAGAAATTGGTGATGAAAAATTTCCTATTCCTAAGAATGTTGGTGAGCTGTTAGGGAGATTGAAACTATCTGAATACGAAAGAAAGTTTGTTCGTTATGGTTATGAGAATATTGACAGAGTCAGGGTGATTTGGGACATTGAGCTTCTTACTGTATGCTTTACTTTATTTTAGTTTTTTTTTTGTATTTTTTTATTTTCTAAAATAAAAATATTTCTTTTACAATTTTTATGTAAATTGTTTAGGTACTGAATATGACACCACTCGGTCATCGTAAAAGAATTTTGAGCTCTTTGGGTCGTAGGAACATATCAAACAATAAGTCTACCACTTCATGGGTAAATTATTTTTTAGGTTTTTATTATTAACTTGGTTTTAGACATATTTAAAATTAGGAGTTTATATTTAAGAATTGGTTTTAACAATAGGCACAAAAATTTGCAGATGCGGGTCTTAAAAAAGAAAATGTTCTATTATTTGGTGAAGAATCTAAAATGTCAAATATTAAAAAAAATGACTCTGATTTACCTGAAGTTAAAAAGATTAACCTGACTGATGTTAAAGACAGTCTTCCTGTGGAATCTAAAAGTAAAATTACAGGAGAAAGTGAAGTGAAACAATATGCTAAAACCTCTGTGGAATCTAAAAGTGAAACTACAGGAGAAAGTGAAGTAAAACATCAAAATGCTCAAACTTCTGAGGAATCGGTAAATAAATATTTATTGCTTTCACCTTTAGTATAATATATATTTAATATATATTTTTTTGCTTATATTTTATTTCATTTTCACTTAAATAATATAACTAAAATAATATAATTTAGATATTAATTTAGATATTAACTAACTAAAAAGACCTGTATAATGGTTATGGTATCTAGGTAACTTTAAATACTAAACTCTGAAATTTTTATAACAGTCTGCACTAACAAAGAAAATCAGCAACATCAAAAAAAAAAATTAAAAATAATTAAAAGTAGATTTATAATAAATAAGTAATGTATTATTAACATTTTATTTTTATTAAGATTATTAAAAGTACTATGACATTTACAACGTTGTAACAATATTTAAATTAAATTTTTTATTTGAATATTTAAATTGCTTTTAAGAGAAAACCAACAATATTTCTTCTGGACTTTTAAAAAAAAAAGGTTTTTTAACTTGTTATCTGTCTCAGCTGTGTTAACCTTCTAAAGTTAGTTATAACACCAAGAACTCTTAAAATGGAATAAAGTTATTATTGAAAACACTGATTATACTTTTTTTTTTATTATTATGTATTGTGTTAAATTACAAGTGCGTAAAATGTGCTTATTATTTACAAATATAATAAATTCAGAAAAAATTAAAATAATAAAGTTTACATTTTTATAAATCTAAATTTTATCAAAATATCAACATTGTTATTATTATTGTTTTAATATGAGGTCAAATGAACATATTGTAAAAAAAATTTTAAAAAAAATTGACCTAAGCAAATTAATCTGACAAATATGGGAATATTTATTAGAACAATGTTAGTTTTATAAGTTACATTTACCCATGGTTTTTTATTTTTAAAATTCTGATTCACTCTCAGCAAGGCTGTAAGCAACCACTATTAAGATGGGAGTTACTAGAAAAAAGGAATTGAGTTAATGGGAGAAATTAATTTTGTTATATTTGAGTTGGTTCTTCTAATATGGCCCCTTTTTGTTTTAGATAAAATTTAAAAACATAAAAATTGTAAATATTGTTAAACTCTATCCCATTGTTGCAATGATAATGTATAATTGTTTCATGCATTTCTCTCTTTTTTGCAAATACTACCATGATTGGTTGTTTTGTTAACATGTTTGCCTGACTCATAAAATAGGGCAGGGAAAAGTTGAAGAAGACTTGAAAAGTTGAAATATGTCAATGCGTTTTTGGACCTTGTCTAGAAGTGAAAGAGCATTATTAGAAGAAGGTATTTGAAATACAACAACAACCAGAATTAAAACATTATTTTAGAATCTTTACTTTTAACTAATTTAGCTTGAAAATTATTATTTAGAAACCAAACAGCTAAAAAATTTAGTTGTTTAGCTTCTATATAATAATTGATTTTATCACCTGGCAGGCGCGGCATTCCTTAAAAGCATGAACGCTTAAAATAAGCTAGCCTATATGCAAAATATATTTCTCATATTTAACTATGCTTAGGTTTTAACTTGATTGATTTTTCTAAATCTTATCCCAACTTTTATTATTTGTTGTTCTATAAGCAAATTTTACTTTTTCTCAGGAATTACCTATTGTTTAAACCTTCAAGACATTTATTTCACCTTTTTTATTTTATTTTACTAGAAATAAATTTTTTTGTAAACAATAAAAAATATGAACTAAGTGTAAATAAAATTTATTTAAATTAAACAATTGTTAATAACACATTTAAATAACACAAGTAAATAAAACAAATCTTTTTTTATTCATTTACTTATAAACAGAGCATGATTGTGTAAAATGTCAAGAGAATAAACAAATATTTTTGTAATCTAAAAAACTAAAATCTAAGTAAACATTATGAAATAACATAATATAAATTGCTACATTTAATAACAAAATAGTATTTCTACATATTTTTAATTATTCAATTAAACAAGTTTTGCTGTAATTTAGTTCATTGTAATTATTGTTGTTAATGTAACTGTAATTAATTCAAAAAAGTTAAAGTCCATAAAAATAAAAAGAATTTTATGGCGTCAAAAACTCCTTTATGTAAATGTGTTAAGCATTTTATATTCATCACAAGACCTGTAACATTCCTTACCATTAGGGTGTCACATACTTTTTTTATTTCTTCAGGATACTTTTCAAGTTTGGATATTTTTAAGTAAAAAGTTTTAAGAGGCTCGGAAACATGTTTAAAATTACGAAAACTTTTATTTATGTTTTGTAACTAAAAAACTTTCTCCTTTATTTTTGTTTTACATCAAAATATCACAACAACTTTATTTAATTTTCATCCTTCAAAGAAGCACAAAATTTCCAGTATAATAAATATATGCTCATATTACGCAAAACATGTGTAGTTCAGTGGATTACAACTGTTTTCCAGTTTTATAATATTTTCTAGTTTTATGGTATTTTGAATATTCATACATTTATGATATTTTATGTTTTGTCATAGAATCAACATTTTAAGTAAATTAACAATTTTGATATTTCAATTCACAATGCTTTTTGGTAAGATTGCTATATTCTCACATTTTCTCATTCATTTTAAATCTTAAATGAGACTTTTTCACAAAGCTTTTGTATGTGATGTTACGAAAGACTTTTGTTGAAATTATTTAATATATTTCTTTTAATTATTTTATATTATCTTGAAAAAATTATTTAAACCTGGAAAAAAACCTTTAAAGTTGGTATAAGGCTTTTAAAAATCTATGTGAAAGTTATTTTGTTCAGTATGTGACCTTTAGTTTCTTCTTTTCTTCTTTTTTTTTCTAATTTTCTATTTCTCTATTCTCTATTTTCTATTGAGTTTTCTAGATGTCGTATAAGCTTAAGTGAGCTTTTGTGGTGATATCTTCATCATTTTACTTTTGTTGAGTAAAACATTTTAATTCCATTAACAAATTACATTTTACTTACAAATTACTTTCAATCCATTTATGGTTATTTTCAATCCTTTCAATACTTTCAATCCATTTATGGTTACAAATTACTTTCAATCCATTTATGGTTATATTTTTATGATGAAAATATACGTAGATTGTGTCTCATGCATGGTTAGTGGCCATCACAGGTCAAAGTTATTGAACATGAGTTAATGTAAAATATAAATATTAAACAAGAAAGTTGCAAATGTGAACATGTAAAGTATTTGCTTTTTGTTATACATGCTTTCTGAAATTACATTTGTATAAAAATCCACTAAAGCACAGTTAAACAAATTGTTGTTATGACTATTTGTAAATTGAACATTTCAGAGAAATTACAGGAACAATTGTGTTTCCTGTAATTTCTCTAATAAGTTCAATTAACTTGAAACAATTTAAGAAGTTTTGTTTTAACATTATGTTTAATGCACATAAAGTAGTTGTCACTTACCACACTTGTTAAACAGGTTTATATTCTTATATCAACATTCTTTAAAAAGGATTTTTTTTGTTTAAAAGTGTAGTAACTTTTTATGTTTTTTACAGAGGGTCCTACATATGATTATGCGGGATTTTTTTTTGTATTTTTACTTTTAGTGTTGTAAACACCCTAGAATATAGAATATAGAAGCAAAATTAATGCATTTGCCGAAGATCAGAGAAAAGTTATTAACTAAAGCTACACTAGGCTAACAATAATAAACTTAAAATTATATCACAAACTTACAAATAATTTTGTTTTTATTATTACATTTTATTGATGACTTTTCTAATTGTTACACATTTAATTGATTTTGTATTTAACTAAAAAAATTTGGCATTTTGGAATCAGAGCAGACTAAAAACCAATGACTTAAAGCATAATAAATCAATTTTTAGTCAAATAAATTGATTTTTAGTCAAATAAATCGATTTTTAGATCAATTAGTAGAAAGTTCATAATCAATTAAATAAACTATTCAATTTTTCAAAGTCGACTTATTTCGACTTTCAACTAGTCTACTTAATGTTGATTTAGTGGAAGAGAATAATTTTAAAAACCTTTTAAAGATTTTTTCTTTATTATATTCATAAAATCATAAAATATTCTATATTGTAATTTAGATATACATAAAATACTACAATATGGTAAAAAAAGTATGCTTCAGTATAAAATATTTTGTTATGTATCACTATGATGTGCTATTGAGAACAAGATTGTTGTGTATAACTATGATGTACTATTAAGAACAAGTTTGTTATTTATAATTATAATGTGCTATTAAGAACAAGATTGTTTTGCATAACTCTGATTTGCTAATGGAAGTTAGATAGTTTTATATAACTATTTTGTGCTATTAGGAACAAGTTTTTTTGTAACTAGGATGTGCTATTAGGAACAAGTTTTTTTGTAACTAGGGTGTGCTATTAGGAACAAGTTTTTTTGTAACTAGGATGTGCTATTAGGAACAAGTTTTTTTGTAACTAGGGTGTGCTATTAGGAACAAGTTTTTTTGTAACTAGGATGTGCTATAAGGAACAAGTTTTTGTTAAGTAATAAATTAACTATCAAGTTTTTATCGGAAATAGTTTTACAAATCACTTTTCTTTTTTCTACAATTAAACTGTTTACAGTACTATTTTATTTTAAAATTTTGATGTTTTAAATTTTACCAGTTACAGTAAATTTTTTTATTAATATTAGTATTATTTAATGTAGATTTATTTGTTTAGTTATTGGTTAATTAACTTGTTATTATTTTTAAAATACTTTGCACATAAAAATGAAGTTGTTTCAACAAAACAGTTTTTTTTGTAGTCTCATTTAAACGAAACAAAAAGCAAGCAGGTTAACCATGTAAGCAGTGATGATAAAGAAAAAAAATTTTGTTCAAATAAAAATTGGTTACATAATCCTGATGTGTTGTTAATGGGATCTGTTTCATTCTTAATTCATGTAAGAAGAAAATGTTTCCATACCCCATTTTAAACAATTTTCAATTATCTGAATGCAGCAATTTTGTTTATTTTCAGTATTTGGGTTCCCATCCTGTTCAGCATGTAAAAGGTGTAACTTCTACACTTGAAGCTTGTGCTAAAATGAAAGTATGTTTTTTTTGCATTTAATAAATTTGATTTAAAAAATATTCACACTGCTTTTTAATATTTTTTGTATGCACAATTTTTGATTTCAGACAATAAGTCGTAACATAACCAAAATGCCTTTAATCCTTCTCTCTATATCTGCAAGAGGAATTGACTACATAGACTCGAATAGTAAAGTAAGCATTTTACAACTTTAAATAAATTATATATATATATATATATATATATATATATATATATATATATATATATATATATATATATACAGGGTGTAAATTAGCCCTCAAACGCTGTATTCCCAAATGCTCATGATATTAAAATTCCCAATTTAAAAAATCCCATTCTTCTAATAAAGTATGCTAAATCATAAATTAAAATTAAATAATAATTCTCAAAATTATAGAAAATTAATTGTTATTAAATACTAATAGAAAAATAACATAAGAAATTCTAATTCAGTAGTTGTGTTTAACTTGAAATAAAATCGCTGTTATTGGTATAACTACGCGATTGAATTAAGGTGAGTTTCCACTCATCCGTTTTTCACGGGAAAGGGAAAAGAAAAAATAATCACACGGATATGTGTATTATAAGTTTTAATTTTTTTAAAGTAAAACTATGCATGCTTGCGTGATTATTTTTCCCTTTCCTATCCTGTTCCCGTAGAAGAACAGATGAGTGGAAACTCACCTTAACTGTGAAAATGTCTCTTGGGATAAACTTCTTGAGAGATAGGACTTTCCCAGCGATTTTAGGGATTTTCTTTAATAGTTTTTGAATTAAAATTTATTTCTCAAAATTTGCTAATAATTTTTTATAATGCCTTCCAACAACAGCAAATATTATATAAAAAAGTTAGCAAAAAATAAAGTCCAATCTAAAAAAATTACAAATATGTTTGATTTAACATCTGCAAATGCCATTTTTTTAAAAGTTTTGCCCATTTTGGCTAAAAATTCAAATAACTTATCATGGCTGACAACACGGGTTTCGAAGTGGAGGGGCACAAACATCAATTTCTAAAAAACGTCCTCTGTATCTAGGATTTTCTAAAATAAAAAAGGTCTTTTAGAAAAAAAATGCAGGGGCACATGCTCTCTGACCCCCCTGCCCTTGTGTTTCGTCGGACCTGCAAAACTGCAAACTCTATTTCAAGTAGTACATGTGCTTTTTTAACTAAGTTGATTCAAAATATCAAGAAGTTGTTTGCGTCAGATACTTTAAAAGTTTTGATCAATGCGGATATAACGGTAAGTCTTTTAGTTATTGTTTTTCTTTTTTTGTTTGGTATTTTATATCAACTAAATGAGGTAATTGCATTGACTTACATCTTTTTTTACTTATTGGCATCAACAAAAATCTTTTTTTATCTACCTACTATTATTTCTCGATTAAGTTTTTAAAAAAACTGCTGTATAAACGAAGTTAAATACAATAAATGTTTTATGGCTATAACAAACTGTAGAAATTTATATAACAAGAAAAATAGATTCCTTTACTTTACTGCTTGCTTGTAAATTAAAATGTAAATTAAATACGTTTAATAACGAAAATGTTTTTTTTATTATATCAAACTGTTATAATAAAAAAAACTAGAAATTTAAAAAACAAGAAAACTGGCTTTCACTTGCTTGAATTTAAAAAGTAAAAGCAAATTCAAATAGTTGAATGAACCATTGTCTTAATAACATTTTATGACTATGAATAAAAAAGTTGTTATTGGTGTACTTTGTTAGAATGATTGCGTGCAATTGCTTGCAATCAATATAATGGTAAAGAATTCTTCCATAAATGGTTTCCTTTGTGTTTGAGAAATGTGTTAATCATTTAGTTGTTTTCTCAATTTGCTCGGGTATTAAAAAAGAAATCCATTTACATCAATGCCCACCAGTGAAAAAGAAATATGTATTCAAAAGAATACTCTTAAAATGAAAGTAGCAATTATATATTAAGATAAAAATAAAGTCAAATATATAATTTTTAATAATAATTAATATATACTGATTAAAATAATATAAAAATATATCATTCTTAATAATCGAAAATTACTTTGGGTGTCATTGTGAAGTCAATTGAATTTTGTGTTGATTTCATATTCATCTTCAATAAATGTTTCAGATGATATTTTTATTTGGAGTAGAAAAGGAAAGAAGAAAATAAAAAGACCCAACGCATTCCAACACATTTTAATCTCAAAGGGGATGGGATGGGGCACAGTGGTCAGAAAGGCTTGAAAATGCAAAATAATTCAAAAATACTAATTTTTAAAAAACGAACTAAATTTTATGCCAAATAATTCTTCAAACCTTCAAGAAAGTTCACTTGAAATATTTTTGTTCTAGTGCACTGAATTTTTGTATTTCGTCCCATTCAAAGAGCAAGGGTTAAAAATCAAATTATTGAAACTGAAAAATGTCTTAATATTTTTACAACAATGTTTTAATTTGAGACATCATCTATGGTTTGAAGGTAAGAATTTTTATCTTATTCAACTTTTCCTATATTTCAATTAGCATTAGAAGAACCAAAGAACAATTTCAGGCAAATTATTAACAGCTCTCTCTCGGTTGCAAATATTTCATGCTACTCAAACAAAATGTAAATGTACAGTTTTCATTTGATAGTAAATGCAAAAAAACATGCTTAAAAGTTTTTATAATTTTTCTTTCAGATGTCCTTGCCACAAAAAGGCACTGAGTTGATTGAAATCAAAAATGGGGACATTTGTCAAGTCATGAAAGAAAAAAAATGAGTCGACCAGGCTTCAGCTTTACATTTTGTCTGAAAATCCAGAAGTCAAAGTTACCTCCCATGGACTTCTCAGCATGGTGGATGGAAAGGTTCTCCAACAATTGACAGACTGTCCAGCATCATCATCATGCCCAATATGCCATGAGTCTTGTGGGAAAATTGCTAAGCCTGATGGAGATTTTACTCCCATGCCTGGATCTTTGGACCTTAGAGCATCAGTTTTGTGTTTTGGCTTTAGAGCTTTTGATAGCCTTTGTCACATTGGCTACAAGCAAAACATCAAAAAATATCGAAAGCATTTGACAACAGAGGAGAAAGCAAACATTGCAACTACACAAGAACTTGTGAAGGCACATAAAAATTAGACATTATTGCATAAAAATTAGACATTATTATTGATAAAAGACGGGATGGCGGTGCCGAAACAACCACTGCTGGCAATGTTGCCTGTATTGCCTTTGACAACCCTGCAATTGCAGCAGAGATTTGTAAAATTCCAGTTAAACTTGTTGAGAACATTGCCACAATCTGGGGAGCACTGTCAAGTGGATTTACCATCAATTTAACAAAGTTTGCTGAACTTTGCAAGGAAACTGAAGAAATCTATTTTGATGAAGAGAATGGCTGTGATTGGTATTTTCTACCTCTAACACTTCACAAAATTTTCAAACATGGCAAGGATCTTATTGACAATTGCCCTCTTCCAATTGGACTCACAAGTCAAGAATGATCTGAAGCCAACAATAAGTTTTTGAGAAACTTCAGAATGCATCATACAAGAAAGTCTTCATGGGCACATGGCATGGCTGATATGTTCCACAGGCTCACAGATTTGAGTGATCTAAAGGTTCAAGGATCATGTGTTGGAAAACGCCAAAGATTTAAAAAGAAGAGAAAACTGCCAGCAAGGATTGTTTCTTTACTTGAGTGTTCTGAACCAACCACACCACTACACTAGTCACCAGGCTTTCGTGATAATAGTGATTCAGATTAAGTTATTGGGCATTTAAAATTATTTTTAATTTAAATATAGTACAAAATTCTTGTGAAAATGAAAACAACTTATTAAAATTCATTATTTTTATAAATTTTTTGTGTGATAAATATGTTTTCATTGTTATTCCAAGTAAAAAAAAAAATTCAAGTTATCTAAAGTGTAAAAAATGAATTGAATTGAACTTAAACTTCATGAAGTTCTTGTGGAAATGGTTACAACTTAATCTAATTAATTATTTTTTCACTATATTGTGATAATGATGTTTTCAATGTTATTCTATTATTAAAACTATTACATTTTAAGTTGTCAAAAATGTTAAAAAACAAATAGATTTTAACCAAAAAAATTATTTAAAAGCTTATTTCAAGCTTTTCTGACCACTGTGGGGGAAGGGAGGATGGAGATTGGGAAATTTTTTGACAAATTCCCATTTTCGTGATACAAAACACGCTAACCAGGAATAAATTTGATACAAAATTGTGTATCAAATTTAATCCTGGTTAACACTTTGATATATATATATATATATATATATATATATATATATATATATATATATATATATACATACATACATATATATATATATATATATATATATATATATATATATATATATATATATATATATATATATATATATATATATATATATATGTATATATATATATATATATATATATATATATATATATATATATATATATATATATATATATATATATATATATATATATATATAGCAATACTGAGAAGTTTTACTATTGGAGTCAGAGTCACAATTTTGTTTTGCGACTCCAACTCTGCTACAAATGTCGCAACTCTGACTTCACAACTCCAACTTCACAGCCTTGATATATATATATATATATATATATATATATATATATATATATATATATATATATATATATATCATGACACAATTTTAGTGTCATGATTTGTGATTATTCTTACTCACTTGCTGTGCGCTTTTAATATTTTTAAAAGCAATAATCTTTTGGCAAAATCATACACAAAAATATCTAAAAAATCTTCATAGTAGTAGTACTCTTTGACATACATTTAAACTTTTTACAGTTTTTAGAAAATATGAGTAAATGGGTAAGTTAAATAGAAAAAAACTTTAAAAAACTTGCTTGTGCCATTTTTTATTAAAAGAAATTAAATGAATTAGAATTGTGCAAAAGTTTGTATGTTATTTACAATAAGTTATTAATTTATGTATGTTCTTTATTGACACAAATACTGATATAAATATGACATATTAAAGATATATAAGTATGACATAAATAACAAGCTTATTAGTAACAAATTAAGATCATGTAACTGTGCATAATAAGCCTGCATTGGACCTTACATAAAAATGATTTTTAAATTTTAGATAAATTAATGTAACTGTTAAAACTGCTGTAAAAGTCATATGACTATTTTTTTCTTTTAGTTAATTATTAGCCAGTACGCCATAAATCACATCTCATTCTGCGCTCAAGATCCTGATGACATGAATGTGTTTGCTTATATCACACGAGATGAGCATACAATGCAGAGTTATTGCCATGTGTTTAGAGCTGAAACAACGGTTTGTTTTTTTGTTACATTTTATTTCAAGCCATAGCTTACAGGTTAAGGTTAGCATTTTGGATTACTTTGAACAATTTTCCAACTTTAAATTCTCTCAAAGAGATGTAATAGGATGGAAGAAATGTATAAAAAATCTAAAATTTTATGCTGTTTTTGTCATATAATCTTATATATTGCTAATAAATCAAAAGTCTTATTTGATGTAACACATTTTATTCCTTTTTCTTTATTTCAAATCAAGCCTCATTCTACCCCATGGTTATTCCTTCTCATCAATTGAAAGCCTTCATTCTACTCCATGGTTTTTACCTTCTTTTTCACTATCTTGTGCAGCTGCTATATCTAATCGTAATCATTTTTTTCATCTTTTTCACAAGAACAAATCTCTTGAGAACAAATGCATTTTTATTATTACAAGAAATCAATGTAAAAAGGTGCTGTCTAATGGTAAGCTCCATTATTTCCAGTTTATTAAATCTTTCATCTCAGAAGTTAGGTTCTAGAAACTAGAAGGCCAACACTCTTCTTTATTTCCAGTAACTTCTTAAGATTCTGTTCCTTGGTCCTGTATTGTTTCTTATCTACATTAATGGTCTTTCTGACAATCTTGCATCTAAAGTGGCTCTATTAGCTGATGACTTAACTTTATACTCCTGTCTACAGTGGGATGGTTACATACAATAAAGTGGCCAAGTTATTTTCTTAATAACTGCAAGTTAATATTATTTTATGTATTTTTAAGGTTTGACTATGTCTAAAATTGTTATATCTTCATTTTTTTTAAAAAACCTAAATTATCTAAACCATGAAACCATGAAATGGCATAAATGGAAAAACAGGTTTCACAGGTTTAATCTCATGAAATTTTCCATAAATGTATATATGTATAAATTAGTCCAAACATCAAATATAAAGTTTCTCTTGAATTACACTTTTGACCAAAAATTTTAACTTTGTACCTAAATAACTCGTTGAAATTTTAAAATTTTTGATATTTTAAATTATTTATGTTGAATGTGTAAGCTTTTGAATCCATTGTATAAACCAATAAGTAAAAAAAAAATTAATTTTGGCCTGCTTATATCTCACTGTGCTACCTTAACAAAAAGTCTTCTCTTTTCAATTGCTTAAAACAGACAGCCAGTATTAAATCTGATTTCTTTTCTGTAACAGCTCGGGGTTTGTAAATTTTAATTCCAACAAAACTCAATTATTTTCACCAAAAAACTATTGCAATATTGCTGACATTCTTATAATGATGAATGGCAACTCTCTCATTGAATCCTCTTTTTTATGTTTTCTTGGATTACTTTTCATTACTGACCTCTCATGGAAACCTTTCATGTGATGGATTGCATTGTTAGCACCTATTTTTTTATTGTGGTTGTCTTTATATTAATCCTGATTTTATTCTCTACCTTTCTTTCTCAACAAATATGATTATTGTTATATATATATATATATATATATATATATATATATATATATATATATATATATATATATATATATATATATATATATATATATATATATATATTTATTTATATATATATGTGTGTGTGTTCGTGTATATAAATATATAAATATATATATATATATATATATATATATATATGCACACATAAAGCTTTCAAGAACTACATAGTTATTCCTGATTTAACACCTGAAAAGCAACTCGATTATTCACTACACAAAGACCGCCATACTTGTAATGATAAACTTTGTATTGATAACCCTGGTTCACCCTTTCACTGGGGCATCTGTGATGAAGAAATCATCAAGATTCGTGGTCCCTTACTCCCCGCTCCATGCCAACCAATTTCCTCTAGTATCAATACCATTTGCTTACCAACCATCTGCACAATATGCGCTCACTCTGTAACAAAGTTGAGATTTTTAATCAATTTCTTACAGGTACAATTTCTGACATTGCCTGCCTGATTATCATAAACAAAAAGTACTCAGATAAAATAGAACAAATAAAATTAATGACAGGCCAAGTGTCTAACTCTGAGTCTAAACAAGAAATTGAATTAACAATCAGTCGTGTATACCCGAAATACCTACCCCGTGGATACTCCTGCTGTCTAGTTATATGTGCCTATATTCCGGTATGGTCTCAAAGTGACTATATACATATTATATATGCATCTTATCAACTTACACAACTTATTGAGTCAGCCATAACTCACTGTACATTGGGCAACAAACCACTAATATTTCTTGCAGGGGATCTAAATGGCTGCCCTACTGATTTTTTTTGTCAATCTCACTAACTCATCAACCTTAATGCACATTCTACCCAAAAATCAGCTAATCTTGACATCATGCTCCTAATCCTATGTGTCCAATACCCTTTCTAGCTTTGGTAATTCCAATCACTTAGTTGTAGTTAGTCAGCCTCCTCTAAATCTTAATAAATCTACTTGCCCAGTTCCTTGTAATTTTTATTATTTTATACTCTCTGCTTAAGACATCTGCCAACTTTTAAAAACAATAATGCTTGGTAACCCCAAGCCTTGGATGGCACCATTTATTCAAAACTTTATGAAAGAGCATCAAGGACTTTTTTTTTCTAGGTACTACAACGAGTGGAAAGAACTTGCCAATCGAGTCAGTAAACTTAATACCAAAACAAAAAGAATCTATAACAGGTGATTCTCTTCTGAAAAAAAAGATTTTTCGTGAGAAATTAGGCTAGCAGACGAAGGAATCACCACCCATATCTCTGAGATGTTAGCAAACCAATTAAACGATCATATTCAAAGTGTTTGGATTGGTAAGAAACAACCTAAACTCTCATTCTTCATCAAACAAAAAGTAAATTCACCTATTACCCCCATTTTTACACTCAATAACTTTCTCAACCAACTCAACAAACTAAAGATAGGATCATCAGAACCAAATGATCTTTCTCCACTTTTACTCAAATCTTCTCGCTTTGAAATTGCTCCATCAGTCTGTATCCTATTTACCTGCTTCATAGAAAACAGTTACCTACCTGATCAGTAGAAATCAATAAACATAATACCGATTCCTAAAATATCTAAGCCACTCTTATCTAATGACTACAATCCAATCCATTACATTCGCATTGTGCAAAGATTTTGAACACATTATGAGCAATTTTATTATCCATCACACCAAGCACATATGGGTCTTAAACAAGCAGTTCAGTTTCTTTCCGGGAAATTGTACAATCGATGCTATTATTCAAATTATCGAGGACTGGAGTTATGTTAAAGATAATAACAAATCAATTTTTGCAACATTCTTTGATTTTGCAAAAGCATTTGATCTTGTCAGTCATGACAAATTACTGCTAAAGTTAATAAATATTCTACCTAGCTGGCTCACTAGGATTGTAACTTACTTATCTAACTGTCACCAAAGAATTAAAGCAAATGATCTTACCACTCAATGGAAATGTATTGAAGCCTGAGTACTTCAAGGTAGTGCTTATGGTACAGTTCTCTTAATTTCTGACATTAACTACTATCTCTGACCCGAAACCATTCTCCAAAAATATGCTGACGACATGTGTATATATATATTTTTGTATATATGTTTATACAAATATATATATATATATATATATATATAAATATATAAATATATAAATATATAAATATATAAATATAAATATATATATATATATATATATATATATATATATATATATATATATATATATATATATATATATATATATATATATATATATATATATATATATATATATACACTTATATTTACACACACACATATACATTAATATTTTAGGAAATTGCTGATAAAGTTGTTGTGACAATTGGTCAATGTTTTGAGGTATTTTTTTTTTATCTTTACTGTTTTTCTTTTAATTAGTAGCCAGTAAATTAGGAAACAGTATCTATTAAGAACCACTTACATTACCTAAAATAGATATTTCTTAATATGCTTAGATATTTAAATTATTATATTGATAGACAATTACAGTTGGTATTTTAACAAACACTTCACTTATCTCCATACCTATCTTTTGCCCAAATATTAACTACAGTAATAACTTTAAATTATGGATCTCTTATAGCAGGGATTAAATCTTTTTCCCACTTTAGAGGTTTTCCTGGTTTATATTCAGTTTAATATTTACAATATTAATAATAATAGTTGTTGTATCTAAGAATGTTATTAGTATATTGTTCTATGGTTTTTGAATATTTAGCTAGCTTATGAACAACATCTACACATGCAACAGATTAAATGGACGAATAGTGGAGTATAATTTTTTATATTTTTTGGAATAAAAAAGTGAGTTTGTTGAATTTTGGAAGATCTATTTTGAAGTCTTGATCACCCATATCTTGGTCTCAATTCTTTGCTACAGCTTTGAAGAAGAAACTCATGTTGTTGATCAAATGTTTTGCAAATACTACATACATATATACAATATCAAAGTAAATTCTGTACAGTATTTAAAAAACAAAGTAAATTCTGTTTATTTGGAGTTCAGTATTTAAGTAAATTTAAACGTAAATTGACGGCATAGATTTACAGGTACATTGACAATATAAATTTTTACATAGAAAGTCAAAATGAATACGGTGTCGTTTCCTTTTTATGTTTTAACTGAAAATAATTTTATATGTAACATTTTTCATATTAAAAACCAGAAGATGTTTTTGAAACAGTTTAGACATGACAAATTTAGTTGAATTGTCATAGAAAAAAAAACAAAAGCAAATAAAAACGCTTTACATTGCAAAATTTAATCTAAATGCATTGCAAGACCCGTTATATTTTGTCTTTCAATATGACAGCCTTTACTATAGTGACAGGTAATATTTTCGACAATTTTGTTATAAATTTTTGTTTGAAATTAAGGTAACATTCGATTATGTGAAATCAGGTTCTTTACATTATTTGTGATATATTCAGTTTCATTAGTTATTATAATTGTAAACAATTTCATAAAATGTTTTAAATTAAAATAAGATGCTCCTGTATCTTATTAAATAACTGTATCTAATTAAATAAACTCCTGCGATTATTAAAATTGCGTATGCGCGTGTTTATTAAACTCCATTTCAGATTAGAACGCAGTGTTTCTGCAAATTTTATTTTTATAATTGTTTTTTTTTTTTATATATATTTTTATTGTTATTTGGATACTTTATTTTGAAACTCTATTTTTTGAAATAAAGGTTCGCTTAGTTATGGATGTATAAGATTTGATTGCGCTAAGTTTTTTTTTTTTATTTTATTATTTCCATTTTACTTATATTTTCTATATATCTAAAGGGTTTTTTACTTTTTTAAAAAATTTTCTTATTATTTTTTACTTTAATATTATTACTTTGTAATTGTAGTATATATTTTTTTATATTCATTTTTGTGACATATATTTACCTTTTTTGTAAAATTAAAAAACTTTCTTAAATGTATACTTTTTCTTTCAATGTTCTCGCCTGATGTTGTAATATGTGTTTCTAATTTGTGTTTAATTTTAGTTTGAGAGGTTTTGATTTTTAGATGGTCAGTTTTTGAACGCTGAGAAATTAAAGAAAATTTGAAACCTCCCAATAAAAAGAAATTTAGTTATAGTTAATAAATAATATTTTTTTGGCCGTCACATTTGGAGACATTAATCGTATTTCTCGATAAATCCTCTTAATTTACTAGCTTTATAAATCTCAGCGATTTAGCGATAATTATTTAACGAATAACTTATTTATATCTAACCCCATAATTTTAACCAAAAATAATTTAAACAACTGAATGCAAATGCTTTAATTCAACATGGTGTAAATTTTTTATTTAGCACGAAATATTTCTAAATTAGACGGGCATTTCTTTTTTAAAGTTACGTTCTAAAGTCTTTTAAAGTCTTTTAAATGTTCTTTATGTAAGAATGTTTAGAAGACGTTTAAAATACATTTAGAACGTAACTTTTAAAAATTAATGCCCGCTGGGTTGTGTCTTGCATGTCTATAACAAAGTCTATAACAAAAGGTAAGTCAAGAAAAATACTTTCTGTTATTTTTAAGTGTTAGAAATAGCCTAGGTTAAAATAAGGGTTTCCTTTTTAATATTCTTTTACATGTTCACATATTTTTTAACATTCACGTGAAAAACGGTGAGATTTACATTCGCATATAGTCTACACTAGAGCTATCAACAAACAGGCCTATAGCCTTATTGACAAAGGTTCTACTGACTGGTATTGTAGTGACTGCAAAAATTTGCCATTCGCTTTCTGATTTTGAGCTCTCTTTTACTTTGTCGTCTCAAACTCTCGTACCAACCAATCAAAACCAACCAATAATTTAAAATCTCTAGAATCTCCACCTCACTTCAAAAAGTTGTTCAATAATATAAACAAAATCTCCAACAAAAGTATTAACTGTAAATATTATGACATTCTTGAACTTAATAAAGTTCTTAATAATTGTAATTTATACCTCCATCTAAACATTGCTTCGTTCCCTTATCACATTGACAGTCTAATAAGCTCTTTTACCACTCTTCTAATAGTAGTTGGTATCTTTGAATCAAAATTAAATATTAATGATTCCAGTAAAACTGATGTTAATATAAATCGTTTTAATATTGAGTATAGTCCTACTGAGGCCAAAAAAGGTGGTGCTCTTCTATATTTACGCTCAAACTTTAACTTTTTTTTTTTTTTTTTTTTTTTTTTTTTTTTTTTTTTTACATTTTTGTCGTTGTTTACAAAGATAAACAGAAAAGGCTTCTGAGAGAAGATCAAAATGATCTTATCATCAGAACCTTTTACAAGTTTTTTAAAATTTATACATTAACAAAACTAAAAAATTACAATAAATCGTGATATAAATTAGAAATATAAATCAAACCACTAATGTTATATATAATAAAAAGTCTGATCATATCATCAGATCTTATAAAAACGTAAATATATAAATACATATATATACAAAGAAAATACAGTAATACATCTCTTTTTAATAGGCAAGAGAAAATACAAGTCTTACAATTAAAAAGACAAATACGTGTTTGTTATAAAAAGACAAATACGTGTTTGTTATCTAAATATATCATCAATAAATAAAATAAAATTTTTAAGTTTACTTTTAAAGATCGGAAATGTATTGGATATATCAAAATTAGGTATAACAATTTTATTCCATAGATAAGGTGCTCGAAATGTAATGCAAAATTTTTATTTCTAAGTAAATATTTATTAATTGGGTTTAGAGGAAAAAGGTCTTTAAAGACAGGTAAAGTTAAATTTTTTTTTTTTTAATTTAATATATATTTGCTATTTATATATTAAGAAATATAATTACAAAGAAACGTTTACATATAAAAAAAAGTAAATTTATAATAAACAGGCAGGGGCTCAAAGAAGATACGGATGACTAAAGTCACCACAATCTTTTCATAGAGCCCCTAGGTGGGTTTTACAAGTTAAAAAAAAATAGTATCTCCAATATAGTAAAAAGGTTAAAGCTTGCATAAATATTTCCATTAAATCAAGAAAGTAAATAGCATCATATAGTTTTGTCAATATTCATTAAAATATATTAGCAACTCTGTTAAGTATCAAAATAAGAGCCAATTAACAAGTAAAAAAACTAAGAATAATGGAACTCGTTTTTTATTTCAAAAAATCAAAAAAACTATTTATCTAATTTAAAAATTTCATATATATTCATCATTTTCATGTCTTCCATTAATGGTTTTGCATGTTCATATTTTTTTATATATATATATAAGTCTGCATGCATGTTTTTGTAGAGAAAATATTTTTTTAAGTTTTGTTGGTTGAGTACTACCCCATGTGATATTGGCATAGTATATCAAACAATGTATTAGGCCAAAATATACTAATTTCAGGCTTTCTGATGTTACATATGGACAAATACGGTACATTAGACCAATTGTTTTACTAATTTTTGATTGAATATAATTAATATATAATAAATCGTTTTTCCACATGTAAATAAAGCATAAAATGTTATAAACATTGAGCTCGTAAATAATAAGTATTTTCATCTCCATAAATAATGGTTTGGAATGAGTAAAACGATCCGCAAAATTAATCAATCGGATCGCATGCTTCTGACGGCGAAAAAGGCATTTTAGCTTATTTTTTTCGGTGCTTCCCCACGCAATGTTGACATAATTAATATAGGTGTGTATAAATGAGTAATAGATTTGGGTTGAGGCTTTTTTGTTTAAATATGATCTGGATTTACATAAGACTCCGTTACTTTTAGATATTTTTGAGCAGATATATTCTATATGCGGTTTCCATGTAATGTTCTCGTCGAGAACCACTCCTAAAAATTTAGTAACAAAATCTCTTTTTATTTCAACTTTATCAATAATTATTTTGGGCAAATTTTGGGGTAAACAGCGTTTTTTAGAGAGTGAATGGAAAAGAACCCATTTTAACCACTTTATTCGTCGTGATCTTATAGTATATTTTCCTAAATACCTGGAATCTATCTTTGTTGAAATCGTCAATCCCCTGAAACAAAATATTATTGTTGGCATTATATATCGGCATCCATCAATGAACTCTAATGAATTACTGATCATTTTAATCCCTTACTTGAGAGGCTTAGTTCAGAAAATAAACAAGTTGTCCTTATGGTTGATTTCTATATGGACTTCTTAAATTATAATAAACCGAAAGTTATCTCTAATTTATCTTGATACATTATGTTCTTATTTTTTTTTTCCTTCTATAATTCAACCTACACTGTTACATTTAAGACACTCATTGATAACATCTTTCTAAATTTCCAAACTCCTGATTTAATTTTAGGCAATATTACAATATCGATTTCTGATCATATGGCGCAGTTTATCTGCATTTCTTGTCCTCCTCCCAAAAAAACTAAGGAGATAATATTCAGACGAGCCTTCCAAAATTTCGATAATGAAAAATTTAATAAAGAATATCTCTAATGCAGACTGGCAAATACAAATTACAAATAACAATAATGTCAATGAATCCTTGAACTTTTTTTTAAAGAACTTTCAACAAAATTCTTGATCAACATGCACCCTATAAAAAAACTAACTGCTAAACAAATTAAACTTAAATCAAAACCTTGGATCACTAATGGAATTCTAAAATCAATATCTATTAAAAACAAATTATATAAACAGTATGTAAAAGCAAAAAATCATAAAATTAAAATTCATATTTTTAATAACTTTATATGGTACAGAAATAACATTAGCATCTAACTAAAACTTTCTAAAAAATCATATTACATCTACTTTTTTAACAATAACCTTAAAATACATGGAGTAGTATAAAAGAAATTATTAACATCAAGCCTTCTTCTTTTTCCAGTAAATCTATCTAATCTAAAATTTAATGGCAATACAATTTCAGACAGCAATACAGCTTTGCTGTCTGAAAACATAATTAATAATTACTTTGTATATACTCAACAAACACTGTTAACAAAAATTGTTTCTCCTTTATGTAATTTTTCAGACTATTTAAATAACCCAAATAATAACTCCTTTTTTATAGATCCAGTCACTGAAAACGAAGTATCTTTTAAAAAATTTACAAAGTAAAAAAAGTTTAGGTACCAATAGTATTCCTAGTATTGCCAAGCCATCTGAATCCGAGAACCTTCCACTTACACTATCAGAACTAACTAGCAACAATATTAAAATAAAAAGAGTTTTTTCAATGAAAATACTTGGAATAATTTTCGACGAGCATTTAAATTGGAAAAGCCAAATAAAGCTAGTCGAGAACAAAGTCTCAAAGACTTTAAGGATAATGTATAAGACTAAACCTCTTTTGAATAAAATATGTTTAAAAAATTTATATTTTTCGTTTAAACATTGTCATATTAACTGTTGTAATATTGCCTGGGCAAACAATCACTCACCTTTCCTAAAAACTATTTATACAAAACAAAAGCAAGTCGATTAGTTTCTAGCATGGATAGATACGAAAGTGCCGAGCCGTTACTCAAGGAAATAAATGCCCTAAATGTATACAAATTAAACATCTACCATAATTTGTTGTTTATGTTTAAACTTTAAAACGAATTAATTCCAAAACAATTTTATAAAAACTTCTTTCTTATTAATCATAAATATAAAACAAGACACTCAATAAATAATTACTACACCCCACTAACATCACTCAAAAAATCTGGCTTCTCAATTACATGTTGGGGACCACGCTTGTTGAACTCGGTTCTTGACAAAAATATGAAAAAAATAAAATCTATTGACATATACAAATTTAAACAATGCGTACATTCTTTCCTTTTTTTATATAAATATATATATATATATATATATATATATATATATATATATATATATATATATATATATATATATATATATATATATATATATATATATATATATATATATATACATGTATATATATACCCTTTTTGTATATTTATTTATATATTCTTCTTGTTTATTTTTGTTTGTCTGTTTTAATTTTGTTTTAAAAAAAATATGAATAGATGAATTTAAATCTATGAAACGTTCGAAATCTTTTTAAATTCAAAATATCTTTTGTATATTTAAATAAATATTATTAAGTTTATTGGATATGTATACGCTTATGTACCGATTTGTAAATTATTTTTTTCAAACTTTTTAATTTTTTTTATTTTTTAATATTTTCAAACTTTTTATTTTTTTCAAACTTAAAAATTATTTTTAAAACTTTTAAATTTTTTCAAACTTTTTAATTTGTTTTTTTAAACTTTTTTTAATTTCACTCTTTTATATATTATTGGAAGTTGTAAAGTTTTCTTTTATTTTTTCTATTTTCACGAAGGGGCTTGATGATAAGACATTTTGTCTTTTACTTGCCCCAGTCAGCTTGTAATTGTATAAATTTATTTGAATGTAAGGTTAACATTGTAAAATGTGTCAAATGACGAAAATAAATAATAATAATAATAATAATAGTTCCCACGTTTCTTCTCAAACTTGTTTCCCATATTATTTCCAAGACTCTTTGTACAATGATAAATAGTTCTTTTAAAAATAGACTTTTTCCAGATGTCTTTAAAATAGCTAAAGGTATTCCACTTCATAAAATAGGCTCTAGAATAGACCACACTAACTATCGCCCAATTTCACTACTGTAAAACAAAAGTAAAATATTTGAAAAAGCTATGCGCAACAGACTTTACAACTTTCTAGATAAATATCAATGTCTTTACAAACACCAATATGGGTTTTGAAGCAAACATTCAACAACTCATGCACTTATTGAAATCACTGAGGTTATCAGAAAAGCTCTTGACAATAAGATTTTTGCTTGTGGTGTGCTTGTTGATCTACAGAAAGCATTTGACACTGTTGATCATTCTATTCTCCTAAGTAAACTGGAATACTATAGTACTAGAGGAATTTCTCTCTAATGATTTACCTGATATCTTTAAAATAGATTTCATCTTAAATCTATTTATGGTAACACGTCTTTTTAAGTAAAATGCACTACAGGTGTACCTCAAGGCTCTGTATTAGTACCATTGCTTTTCCTTGTTTTCATTAACGCTCTTAATTTATAACTAAAATATAAAACTTTCTACCATTTTGCTGATGATACTAACTTGCTTTTAATTAAAAAATCATTAAAAAATAAATAAACAAATACATTAATCATGATCTATCTAATCTAGCTCAATAGCTTCGATCTAACAAACTCTCTGAACACTAGTAAAACTGAAATTATCATCTTTAAATCAAAACAATCTAAAATCAGTAAACACCTAAATTTTAGGCTGAGTGCTCAAAAAATCAATCCAGTTATCTACCTAAAGTATCTTGGAATCAAAATTGACTTAAATTCTACTTTCTCGCATGATCTTAAGGACTTATCATAAAACTATGCAGATCAAACGGGATGTTAAAATTCGTCACTCTGTCAATCTTAAAACTCTTATCAATATATACCATTTTTGGATCATGTTTTAGGTATGGGTGTCAGGTTTTGGGATAAATCCGTACTCAAGAAAGTTTAAGATTATCCAACTTACAAAACAAAGCATTAAAAATAATATATTTTCAGCATTATCAATCTAACTCCGATCATCTTTATTTTTTATCCAAAATACTTAAAATTGATGATCTAGTTTAACTATAAAACTGTCAATTTGGGTTCTATCGTATACAAAAATACCTACCCAGCTAGTAGTAATAATAACAGCATAACCAAATATGTTGTTATGCTGTTATTATTACTACTCTCTTAATACCTACTAATTTTATTATTAATTTTTTGTTCTCATATTTTTATGGTTATTGTTAGTATTGATATTAATAATATTCTTCTTTCTTTATTAGTAAATTGTTATTTTTATTTATAACTTAATAAGTGTTATTATTGCTTTTTTAATTTTTTCTTAAATTTATTTACTACTTATACCATTTATTTGTTATTATCACTATTATTGCTATTATCTAATATTTATTGTCTAATATTTTTATTGCTATTGTTAGTATTATTATTAATAATATTCCTCTTCATCGTCAATTTATTATTATTGTTATTATTATTTTTATTATTATTATCATTATTATTATTATTATTATTATTGTTATTATTATTATTATTATTATTATTATTATTATTATTATTATTATTATTATTATTATTATTATTATTATTATTATTATTATTACTTTGATCACTTTTATTGTAATGTTGCAGGTTTTTACTTTAGATTTGTACTTGTACTATTTGTAAAAGTCCCTAAAATTATACAACTTATTTCAAATTAAATTGAATTGAATTATATTGAATTGAAGTGTCTATTTTTATTATAAAGGTAGATTTTCACCTTTTTAAAAACCAATCAATCGCCATACAGAGTAAAATTAGGCATACATATACTTTGTAAAAAAAAAAAAAGGTTTAACAATATAAATTAAGAAGAGTTACAAAAAGTTTGGCTCTGGAAACTAAAAATATATTTTTGAAACGACAGGGTGGCTGGTCATGGAAATCATCGAAATGTCAAGGAATTTTATTTGGTCATGGAAAAAGTCATGGAAGTCCTAAATTTTCATTAAAAGTCATGGAAAATTCATGGAACTTTTTAAAATGATATTTATTTTCTTCTACTTGTGATATTTTTAAGATATTTCCAAAGAAAAGTTCTAATATGTCTAGTTTAAATTTTAGTATTCATCAAAATAAGATATCAGTTTAATTTTCCTAAACACAATAAAAATACTTTGATCTCCAAAACAAATTAATAGCACGATAGGCATTCAATTTTTGTTTCTTAATACAAAATATTTTATATTGATTGTTTTCGCAAGACTTTGGTATCCCTTTATTGTTGACAAGTTCATTTTAAATTAAGACAAAGTACATTCTTAAAAATTTTTACATTTATAATTTTTACATTTATAATGAAAAAAAATATGTTACTAATAAAACATGAGACTAGGACATATGGACAAGGTTACAGGCTTACCCCTTAAGATACAGCTAATTGCATAAAAAGTATACCCGATTTATTGTTAAATACATAATGTTTTTGTATGGCCATCTATGTGTGATTTTTGCATTGCAACACCCCTGGTTACAGGGAAATTGTTAATAAAAACACTCTAATCATTTTTTTTTTTTTTTCAAATTTTTTTGCAGTTTTGTTAAAAATGGTTTCTGCTATCTCTGAAGCAATTTTTTAAAACCTTTTTTTGAAATGTTTGTAAAATAAATGTCTGTAAAATAAATTGTAATGAAAATACATCAAAACCTCTAATAAGATGTCAATTGCAATAAGTGAATGTCATTAGTTAGTAGCAAAAGCAAAAGATAATGTGGTTATGAATATAGAAACGCAAAAAAAAAAAAAAAGCAATAATATCTTTTTTGACAAACAACTACTTCGAATAGAAAAATCTTGTTTGTTTGAAGCACCTTCAAAGATTCCGAAATCTATTGAATTCCACATTTTTCCTACCTGCACTCAATGCAAAAACACTGTGGACGTTGAAAGTTGATGTGTCATACTATATACTTAGATCATGTACTGATTTGAGTAAGTTATTTAAAGTTATGATTATCCTCAAGTGTTGTTGAAACTCATTATTTTGATAAAAAATTTATAAAACGACCTAATGCTGAAAAATGTACCACAGAATTAAGTAAAGAATTAAAGGAATTGCCAACAAAAAAACTTGCTTCAGCTCTCCACTCATGTGTCAAAAAAGCAAAATTGCCAGCTACCCCAAAACACCTTGAAACAGCAGTAAAATTTATTTTACACTCTAAAAATGTGACAGAAACTGCAAAACACAAACTTAAATAAAATAACATTACTGTGCTGGTTAAAATTGTTGAAAATTTGCAAGAAAGTAGTCCTTCAAAGTATATGTTGGTGCGAAATGCAGCATCTCTACCCCCAAATAATATGGTAATACCAAATAAGTTAGGTTTGCTTGTTTTGGTCAGATAATTGATAAGTTATATTGATTAAAGTTGATATCCTCCCAAACAGCTAATTCTGCCAAAGATCAGTTTGAAGAATTAACAAAATTTATTGCAACAGTAAAAAAAAGGAAGAGTTCAGGCAATTCAATTGCCTTTAAATGTACCTCCACATGTGTGCTGTTGAGCAAGGTTTTAGTGTCAACAAAGAACTTTATATTAAGAACATGCAACAAACTTTTTTGAATAGTCAACGCACTGTTTATGACCATGTAACCATGTTTATGACCACATAACCTCATTAAAACAGGGTGCTCATAATTTCACAATCACTAATAAATCACCAAAAAGTTGAAAGTTAACTCATTCTCGATATGTGCGTTATTTAGATGAAAATAAAAAGGAAAATATTATTATTAAAAAAACTGAAAAAAGAAAGCACATCACTGAAGAAATTATTGGTGTAAAAAAGATTAGAAAGATATTCAATCGTGTATCTTTATCCTAAACGAAGAAATTGAACGCTTTAGCATTCAAGCAAAAAAAATCTAATTCTATGGAATTTTTAGTTAAAGCCAATATTTTCAGGCTAAAAGTAAAAGAAAAGCAAACCCTTTTTGAACAGCTGAATAATACTATTGTTAAATTAGAAACAGCAACAAACTTACTCTTTTGAAAAAGAGTAAGTTTGACTAGGATTTATACTTATAGTTTATTTTATTCAACAAATCATTTATAAACTCATTGTGCTTTGCACTTATGATATGAAGACAGCTAACAATCTTAGTTTAAACTAAAAAGTAAAATTGAACATCTTGTTGTTTATTAGTATATATCAATTATTTTATTTTAGTGAAGAATTTGTATTAACAAACAAACTGAATTTATTGTATTAACAAACAAACGAATATATTTTGATCCAATTTCATCGTCAAGCAACCGTGGCGCAGTTGTTAGAGCGCTTGCTTTATAAGCAAGAGATCCAGGATTCGAAGCGAGCTCTGGGCATATTTTGCGCCATCGGTAATGAAGGAGGCGTGAACTTCCTATAAGCGGTGCTCTGTGATAAGATCGTTAGGTTCTTAGGCACCTAAAACAAACTAAAAATTATTTACCTTATATGTTGTATTTAGATAGCTCACTGCGTATCTGTGCAAATAGCAATTAATAAATCTTTGGAACCAAAAGTCTGTGGTTTGATGACCGTTTTCGCCATAAAAGAAACATTAATGGAAAAGGCAAATTCTTTGCTACTTCATGTTGCTCTGTGATAAGTTGATTATACCAAGTAAAATTAGGTTTAAAAAACAAAAACACTTGAAGATTACTCAATTTAGAGCCATTAATGTTATTGATTTACGAAAATGAATTTTATAAGGCCTTGAATCTATCAACTTAAAAAATTTATGGTAAAAAAAAACATGCATGCAGCATCAGCGCCAACAACACCGGGGGAGCTAGGGGGCCCGTACCTCCCTAACTTTTTTTCTAAAAGACCTTTTTATTTTTTTTAAGAAAGTTCTAGATATAGAAGACTTTTTTTAAGAATTAACGATTGTGCCCGCCCACTTCGAAACCCGTGTCGTCGGCCCTGAGCATTCAGGATTATATTTGGCGTTAACAGAATTATAATTGGAGAATCTCTTTAAAGAAACTTAATGCACTCAATCTTTATAAACTAAATATTTACCAAGTTATGCTGTTCATGTTTAAATCAAAACATGGTTTATCTTCTATTATCTTTCACTCTTACTTTACTAAAATTTCTTACAAATACCCCACAAAAATTTTCATATGATAAATTTATTATTCCAAGGTCTTATTTAAAACTCAGTACATTTCAAATTCAATATCATGAACCATTTCTTTGGAAAAACTTCTTTCAAAATAATATTAAAACTCTTCTAAACTTTTCTTTAGAAAAGTTTAGAAGAGTTTTAAACTTTTAAACTTTTCTTTAGAAAAGTTTAAAAGAGAATGTAAACGTTTCTTATTAGAAAAAAAATTTGAATATAAATATTTTTTTAAAACATGACAAAAACTAAATTAACTAAATTGAAAAAATCATCATCACTCACTTATTTTTGTCTTGATCGTCTCAGGGCCGTCCTGAAGAGGTCTTCTATGAGGGAGGGGGGGTGTTTATGTATTTTTTTGCCCACTAAAAACACCAAAAAAAAATCCTCAATATTTGCAATTTGCCAACTATAGTTCAAAACTTGCTCAATTTGCCAACTCAAATGCTTAAATGACAGCTTTAGGGGGTGGGACATCCCGACACCCCCTCCCTTCGGGACGGCCCTGGATTGTTTGACCTTTTATTCGAATTAAAATAAAAAACTTATGGTATTGTTTATTTTTTATGTCTTATCATACTGTTTAACATTAGATTTGTAATATCTGCGTAGAATAAAGTGTGATAATGTTGAAGGCGCTCCGCGACAAGACAATATACGTTTTCTTCTTGCTCAGATTATTTATTTTATAATTATCTTAATTTAACTATTATTAAACGGCAAAGAAAAAAAAATTAAGTATTATGTTTGCTGATAATATCAATCCTCTCTAAGGATAATATTTACCTACTCACCTCGGCTTTTATAGAAAATGGTAAAAGACCATCATATCTTTTATAGAAGATCATGATGGTCTTATTACCAGAATTTTTAAATACAAATAGCAATAATTATAATTTTTTTTAAAAATATCTTGTTATTTCATTATATATATATATATATATATATATATATATATATATATATATATATATATATATATATATATATATATATATATATATATATATATATATATATATATGTATATATATATATATATATATATATATATATATATATATATATATATATATTAATTAATTTTTTTTTTATTCAAAGGTGCTCTAAGAAATAATAGTCTTAATAGTCTTGTCACAGAACAGCATTAAAAAGTTGGTATCGGTCTAATAAATGCAAGTATCATCATAACTGCCAAGAACTGTATGATCATTAAAGTAGTTTTTCTTAGCCATCATACTGAGTGTAGCGCTGTAAATGATAAAGATATTAATAAACTAAAGCATTTAGCTATTAGAAATTCCATTGTGTAACTGAAGGCCTTAGAATGGTAAGACCCTAGATTATGCAAGCTCTTTTGTTGTTGGCCTTCTATTATGGCATTCATATCCGAAGATGAAGGATTCTGGTCAATAATTGAGACTCACTGGCCAACAATCAAAAGGCCTTACTTATTACCAATGTATGTACTTTTTTTATTACCAATGTATGTACCAAAACCCCTCCTATACATAACTATTATAATAGCTAAAAATCAGGACCCAACCACGTTCAAAGGCTTTTAACATTCTTTTTTCATATACAGAATCAAAAGGTATACTTGATTTTGTTAGAGAAATAAGTTTAAAGTGGTTGGATCCTTATTTTTTTAATTAAATTTTAATGAAAACTTCAGAAAATAATAAAAGAAAACTTTTTTCAGAAATAAATGATTTTACAGTAACGATAGATAGCAATAATTTTAATAATAATAGTGTTAGACATCATGTAAATTCCGAACAAAATCTTTCACAAGCTTTTATATTGACATGCTTCACTAGTATTTTTCTTTTTTCATAAGAAATTAGAGCAGCTTTGTTTTCATTTTCATTAATGAAGATTGCAGTACCGTTTTTTTCTTTTAAATGAAAAATTAAAATTAGTAAATAAATTAAAGTAAATTAAAGTTTAAGGATATAAACTTAAATTCTTCGAAGTTCAGATTTAAAACAATCTTGTAAGCATACATTGGCTTCCAATGTTTTTGGAATCATAGAACTACGATATTTATCAAGAACTCTACCACCTGTGCTAAAGAACTCTACCACCTGTGCTAAAGACTAATTCAGAAGCCACAGTAGACAACAAAATTGACAAAATATCTCTTGCAAAACATAAAATATCTCTTGCATAACAAAATATTTCTTGTATAACTGGAAATCTGACTCCAACATGTCTCTAGCCTTTCAGTATGTTGAATCCTTCTTGATCAACAATCAGTGGCTCATCTAAGTACAACTGTTATTCATTTTTTAGTTTCAAAGAAAAATATTTTAAGGCTACATGTTTTTTGAATTTCTCAATCCTTTTTGAATATAAAAATAAAACAGAAGTAGACTGGTTTGAAATACTTTCCTTTAGCACTGGAGTGTTTACCGTGTTGCAATATTTAGCAGCGTACTCATTATACAACAATATTAATAGTTCATTATTATTTTCTAATTTCTGTTCACTTGCGGTACCAGAAATTTCCCTAACGTAGTAATCAACGCTGATCATTTTATAACGCGGGTCCAACACAGATGCAATGGCTAATATATTGGAACTATTTTTCCAATATTATGAAAGTTTTGCCATGATTTTTCTTCCTATTTCACAGATAAACTGAATATGATTGCTGCACTAATCAGTTATTTGTAAATAAATTTCCCAAATATGATTAAAATAGTAGTTTGCTGTTGGGTTTATTGTTGTAGAGAAAAGGTTTGTTACTTAGTAAAAAAATTTTTAAATAGTCACAACAACTTTTAATATTTGTCCACTCCTCTTCATTTAGCAAATATGTGTAAATTTTAGACGAATAAAAGCATTTTTGAATTCAAATGCAGTATCCAACATATAAGTAGAGTTCCATCTTGTTTTTACATCTAAAACAACATTATTACTAGGAGATTGTACTTGGGATGCTACTTCTTTAAACTGTTGCCATTTCAAAGTTGATGGTTTGACATATTTCACGCTGGTCAAAGTTGACATATCTCACATTTTCTCTAACATTTACTATTATATGTTTTATGCTTTCAATTGCTTTTTGAACAAAATGAAAAAAATTACCGTCTCTGACGAGTTTAGTATTCAACTTCTCTTCAAGAATTCTAACCATTGCGTCATTTGTAGAACAGTTATCGAGAACAACGCACATGATATTTTTTATTAACGCTCCATTTGTATAACTTCTCAGGTAAAGTTTTTTATAGTACTATTGCAGTATGAGGCGCATCAATATCAATAAAGTTAAGTATATGTTTTTTTTTAGTCTCAAACTATAATCAATATAGTGGCAGGTAAGGGCAATGTAGGATTTATTTTAAAAAGACGTCCACAAATCACTTGTGAAATTGATTAAAGCTTTTCCATTACACCAATAACTTTTCCATTTCATCCTCAAAGATTTTCAAACAATTATTTGTAATTGTACGTCGACTAACCATTTTAAAACGAGGTTTTAGATTTTTACTATACTCTCTAAAAACGCAATGTTCAACAATTGAAAAAGGATATTCGTGAAGTGTAATCATGCGGGCCAAGTCGTTTCTGCTTGTTTCTTGATTAAATTTGAAACTTTTGGACTCCAAAATACCATCAACTATTACTTTACCACTCAGTAAAAAAGTTTGACCTTTTATTGAGGAACAAATTCATGGGTGTTTAGTCCTCAAATGTTTGACCAAATGACTAATTCCATTTGTAGGTTTTTCCGATAAAGAATGCAAACAATAATTGTCTAATCATAAATAGTAATACTTTGTTGTAAAAAAGAAAAAATATTTGCAGGGAACAGGAAATCTTTACTTAATATTTAGTTCTAACTATGAGCCAGTTTATTAATTTAACTCATATGTTTAGTTTTAGATTCCCATTCTCTACTTGGTAAAAAACGTTTTTAATACAAAAAAAAAAATCGACAGAATAGGCCCGCAGTATTTCTACGGACACGATAATTACATTTTAAAGTAAAAATACTTCTGATATTTCTCATTATTACTCTGATCGCTGACATAACGTCAATTGTCAATTTTAACGTCAATTTTATTGACATAACGTCAATTTTAGAATTGTTAAACATATGGTGACATCTGCTGCTTCATATTTTACTCATGATGGTATGAGCGAGAGTTTTTTTTTTTTAATCGAGAAAATTGAATTATTGGAAAAAAGTTGTTTTAGGATATCAAGAAGTTACATACATGTTATTCTCATATTGTAACAGAAGGAGGACAGTGATATGCAAAGATGTGCAGATTGTCCTCAGTTTTTCCGCAAGTTTTACATGTTGTTTTCAACAATCTTTTGTCTTGTGCTTTTGGCGAGCAAGGCAGCACCATAGGTAGGCTATTATGAAGAAATCGGAAGAGGATATTTTGTATCGATCCGGATGCGTGGGAGGTAACGTTTTTTTTCCAAATCTGGGTCCACGGCATTGTTGTTTTTGTTGAACTGTTCCAGAAAAGTTCTGCTACCACAAATGTCATCATGTTTTTTGCAACTTCTAAGTAAAAATTAAATGTTAAATAGGGACTTGTATTTGCCTAAGATTTCAATTGTAGTTTTGTAGTACTGAGACTTTTGTTGTCCCATGTTCGAATTTTCGATACAAAAAACACTCCATAAAACCTGTTTTTTACTTGTTTTATTTTTTATAGACAACTCCCAAATCGAATTTTAATTTAGCTCAAAATTTTAAGACTTTATGATAAAACTTGTTTATACTTGTTAAAGACAACTCCAAAATCGAATTTTAATTTAACTTGAAAAGCCTTTTTCTTAAAAAAATCTTTTTAAAAGAGTACATAAATTGGATTTTATAATCTGGTTTATGAACCTTTTTGAATATTTCAGAAATCATTGTTAGTTTTCATTGGCATACGCCTTATTAGGCGTATATTAAATAAGATATAATTAAAAAAGTGTATAAAAAATTATAATAATGAAAAAATATTAATTTAAAAAAATGTTAGTCGGGTCTGGGTATAACGGGTCTGACGGGTCAAGCTCTGCCGGGCTTCGGGCCCGAAAAATGAGACCCAGACCTGGACTTAATTTTTTGATAAAATTCTAGTAATAAGACCATCATGATCTTCTATAAAATAAACACTTAAAACACAAGCAGGGCCAGTTCAAGAATTTTTTTTTGGTATATGCGAGATTAAGATTTTGCGCCTTCTATCATAAAAAAAGTGCATTCTTTGAAAGTTCTGAAAAATTTTTTTATGAGTTTTTAAATAACTGGATAAGTTTATGTGAATGTTTCTTAAAAATTTAAATGAACAATCAAATATTTAGTAAAGTTGCTTATATAAATAAATCAATAACTTTTTACGAGAGTAATTATAAAAAAATCAATATATAATGGTATGTTTATTATTAACTTATCATATAATATGTTTTGGTAAATAGCGCTTGTTTATTAGAACGCCTAAAATAAAGTAAAAACATAATTATGTTTTTATTGTATTTTTAGGGGTTTTATGATAGCTCCCCTAAAAACAACACTGTCTTGTGTTACAAAAATACATTTGATTGACATCATTCCTAATGTGTATGTAGCATTGAGAATTTTACTTACCCTCCCGGTGGCTAGCGGAGAAAGTAGTTTTTCTAAATTAAAGCTTATCAAAAAAACCTTCGATTGACCCTTATGACCGTCTATGTTGGTGGCCACACTAACAGTTGAACACCAAGTCTTATTACGATTCAAACCGAATCATTTTTGAAAAAAACTTTGTTAAACTTAAGGCAAAAAAAGTTTTTTACTTGATGGTTAGTTATATTTAATTGGTTATTTTTATATTTTGTCAATATAAACTGTACAATATGTATTTGTTAATTTCTTTATTCAAAAATGTATTTTATGACGCTTACAATTCTCTAGTCAGATTTTATGTAAAGTACGGTAAATATTTAATAGGATTTTATAATATGCTAATAAATATTTGGCAACATTGGTGCTAAGATTACAATTTCACCAAACAGTTCCTATCGACGTCACTCTTGTCATCAGCTGTCAAAGTTGAATGCAGGTTTTTTCAATTTTCTTTAAATGCATCTGTTTCACTTTTTTTTTTTCATGTTATAGGGGAATTTAACTAGTCTAGAAACTACAAAAACAAGAAATTTAGTTTGAAACATTCCTTCGCCGATTTCACAGGTTCATAAAAAATTGCGTTTTGATCATTCTAAGCCTGACCACAACTTCATCAGAAAACTTTGGATTGCACAGTTTTTTGACCAGTTCCATTGCATCTGTAATAACCTTATACAGCCCATAATCTAATTTCATGTTCTCCAAAAATGTCTCCAAACATTCAATGAGTTCCAAATCGTTCTGCAGATTTACAGTTTTCACCTGAAGTGTTTTACTTAATAAACTAAATTTGAAAAATACATCATACCAAGTGAACGAACAGCAAAGGAATTTGAAATCTGTATATTTCCTGGCAATTCCCATAATGGAACATTTTCCAAAAGCATCAATCTTGGAATCTAACGTAGATTCATAGACAGCGTCATAAACCACAACCATATGGTAATGTAAAGATTCATGGGCGTCTATCCTGCTCTTCCAACGGGTTTTATTTAGAATTTTTTACATTCAAACTTGTTACATAATTTGTTAAAATACTCTATTTATGGGTTGATCTAAAAAAAAAGTTATAATATTGCTAGAAAAGTTAACAGCTACAATCTAGGAAAATGATACATTATTGAAAAAAAAGGTTTAGTAAATGGTTTCCACAAGAAACAAAAATAGGCTTTCAAGTTAAGGTCAAGTATCCTTTTTTGTACGCCTACATTCTTTCCTTTCATGTTTGTTACATTATCATAACCTTGGATATGCATTTTCAGTAAGGGTTTTCTGTTTTTTAAAAGCTCGTCTAACAAGCGAGCTGTCAACCCTTGCCCAAATAAGAGACTTTGACAAATCCAAGAAAACGTTTCCTTATCTTTACTTCTTTTCCTGAAACTGCATATACAAAGCAAACTACAAGTGCCATTTGTTCTATAAAACTTCCGTCAGGAGTGCAGCTTAAAATTATAGGATAAAACAAAGTTTTCTGAGATAAAGATAAACTTAAAGTAACTTTACAGGAAAGAAGATAACTAAATTCACTTTGATTTTTTTTTGCTTAAATAATATACATGGGTTTCTAAATTTAGATGTTCAGAAAGAACATTGTCAAATTTTGAAATGTGCTCAAAAATTTTTAAAAAGTTTCAGATGTTTTATTTGAAAACTTGTACCACAAAAAGGTTATCTTTGATTAGCAAGAAATTGTTCAATACAAAGAGAGGAGTTAAAACTAAAGATTTTGCTTTAAAAGAAAACTGTGTACTGTATTTGTATAAAATATTTTTTCAAAAAAAGGCTGAAACTTAAATGAAAATGGTGAACTTGACGAACCCGTACTATTATTTGGTTGTAAATTAAAGCGATATCGTACAAAAAAAGCTTCAACTGCTTCATCAAAATGGCTTCTAAATCTTGAAACTGTGAATTTTCTCCCAACATTATCTGTTCCTAGCTTAATTGTTTTAGTTTCTGTTTGTAATGATTTATAAATTAGTTGAAAGTACACCTAACAGCAACAGCAGCATCAACAAAAAAATTTTATAAAAATAAAGCACTATAGTTATTAAGGCTTAAATAACATCAATTATTATTTTTTATTTACTAACTTGATAGTAATGAAGGTATTCTTATATCAAATCTTAACTGCAATCGATGCTGATTATCGTTTGACTCGTGTTCTTCCAATCTATAAAAAATTTATTTAATGTCTTTGCTTGTTTTTTGTCTTTTCTCTTTATATCTGGTTTGCGTTTACGATAAAGGAAACCTAAAGGTTTTTTTTTATCCGCCATGATAACTCACAAACTTATTCTTTTAAATAATTAACTAACTAGTAAATTTTTCTGTAATTATTTTTTAATTGATGAGCAAAGCAAATACATACAAATCAATAATTTATAATATGAACTAAATGTAAATTTATGATTACAATAAACATTTAACATGCAAACATCACAATTTAAACAAACATATATTTCACAAACTTGTGCTTTCAAAAAATAACTAAGGGGCCATCCATAAAGGATGTCATCCAAATAGGGGGAAGGGGGTCAAGTTAAAAAGAACAAAAAGGACAAGGGAAGGGGGGGGGGGAGGTTTTCAGAAAAGGACGTCACTTTATAGATTTTTTATTTTAGTTTAATTAATATGGAAAACTACGTAAACATGTGTTTTTGAGAAGCCACACTGGTGCCCAATGCGACCGCCTAATTTGCATGGCCTTTGCGCCAGCTTTAAAGATAACTCATCTTTGTATCTGTTGCTTTTACTCTTATTTTAGATGAGTTAGTTGTAACTTTGATGCGTCAAATTACTTTTTTAATCATATCTTGTATTGTAAACAGTAATTGTTTTAAATAGTAATCTAGAATAATAATATATCTAGAATTTTTATCAAAATTTGAAATGGTTTCTATTCTAGCGTTAGTAAACCTCTGTTAACAAGACAAAACTGGTAAGGAGGTTGGACCTAAACCTTTTACAAGCATAGCAATATTATATGTGAATGTAAATAAATAATATTTGTAAATTTTTAAATAAATTGACCAATTAAAAAGAATTGTTGTAACAACTTGATTTGCAATATTAGATGCTTTTTTTATTATTTATTATTCACTGTTGTAACTGTAAACAAAAATGAAACTGAAATTCTCTCCCTAAAAGATCCCTTTTCAGTTAAAAGTTACTTATGATCAACATTATTGTGTAAAAATTATAACTATCTTCATCAAGAGCTTTGATTACGGATTACTTGATAAAAACTCTTTGTCTGATAAAACAAAAAAACCAAAATTAAACAAATTATCCATAAATCATTTTGAAGCTAATAATTTATCAGCTTCTATTCCGAAAATTATATGGGCAAATATTGATCTTGGTCTAGTTACTTGTGCAATGTATTGCCCAATTACAATTAATTTTATATCTGCAGATGTGAGATGACCATTTGATATGATCTACACATTATGTTGCATTTTAAATCTTTGGAGTTGAAGAAATAAACTAATTGAAGTTGTAAATTAAATTTTTAATTTGTTGAGATAAAATGGTGATATTTTTTTACTATGAATAACGTTTGATATACCTGCCAGTTCTTCAAAATATATCTTTTTTTTGTGATGCTTTTTTATTTTTATTTTAAGATGCCATTGTGTAACGAGGTCGCACCCACTTAGCTTTAACATTTTACGATAAACTTCTCCTAATGTATAATGTTGTCTTTTGTCTCACCGCTGATAAATGCGCTTTCTTCGTCACCACCTGGATCTAAGAAAATGTAGATGCTTTTATTTCTACTCCGTGGTTTTTACCTTGCGCAGCTTCAATATCTTTTTTTTTTTCTTTGTTACAAGAAAAACTTTTACAAACACAAAAGCGTGGTTCTTGTATCTTTTTTTTATTACAGAAAAAAATCAAAGTAAAAAGATGCTGTATGATGCTCCAGTTAATAACTCTCATTTTTATAAATCTTGTATCTTTTCTTAGAAGATTGGCTCTAGATTCACGGATATCTAAATCACTCTGGCTTCCATTGTTAAAGTAGTTTCTCAATTAAACTCTTTTACGGCTCGTGGTCCAGACAACACACCTGCCATCTTCTTTCAAAAGTGTTCTACATATCTCTCCATAACAATAATTTTGACCATCTTCTGATTAGTAATCTCTCGATTATTCATATAGTGTATCTGGGAAAGATTTTAAGATTATTAAATCTTTTCGTTCAAACTGCAGTAGACTTCCTAGAATGTCAGCACTCCTTCTCATTCACTGTACTTTCTGGCGTACCACAAGGTTTAATTTGGGTACCACATTAATAATCTTTCTAACAATCTAACGTCTAGAGTCTAATTGCTGACAACTTTACTTTAAACCCCTGTCTTGGCAAAAAGTCTTATTTTTTTGATTGGTTAAACATGCAGCCGATTTTAAATCTAATCTCACTTTTGTAACAACTTGAGACTAGCATTGGCTTGTGAATTTTAACTCTAATAAAACTCAGTTACTTGCAAACAACTTTCACAATATTTTTAATATTCATGTTTTGATAAACAGCAACTCTCTCTCTCCCTGGGTTCTCTTTTTTTACGTCTGTCTCCTTTACGGATTATCATCCCCAACTCTCTCATAAATATGCAAAGTTAGCATCTGCTTAGGTTGCTTCTTTTTATCGACATTATTTTGCTCTTTATTACATTCTCTATCTCTATCCATCTCTGTATGAAATAATTCTGTCATATTTTGACTGGTTTTTTCAATGATGCTCTTTCTCTTCCAGACAAGGTCTGAAAATGCATTAAAAATGCAGTTGAATCTGCAACACAATGCTTAATAATACGTGCTTGTTTGGCCTTAGCAACATCCAAATAATACGACGTTGTTAATTCTCTTGCTGCTCTATCTTAGAACTAGAGCAACCATGGCGCAGTGGCCTCAGAAACAAAGGATTCGTGGTTCAAACCCCACCTCTGGGCAAGTTTTGCGACATCGGTTAGGAAGGAGGCGTAAACTCACGATTAAATGCTCATCCACGATGCTCTTTGATAAAACCGTAAGGACTTCTTGGGGGCACCTAAATAAAATTAAAAAAATAAATAAAAAACAAGTCAGCTTTTCTTCATTTAAAAATATTTCCATGATTCTAAATGCAGTTCCATTATCGTAAAAAACTCCCCAAGGATACCATAACCTGCCTATCTTTTCACAGCTTGCTAATTTTGTCTTTTGGAAATGACTTTTCTGAATTTTAAAAAAACCAATGCTTCGCATCATTGCATAATTCCTTACTTTGCCATCCAAGTTTTTGCTAACTTGTGTAAAACTCGACTACACCTCAGTCACCTATGTGTTGTAGTATATTTTCTACTTTTTTAGAAAACTATCTTTCAATAATAAACATCTAAGTGTTTTGAAAATTGTCAAGGTATAGTTTGCTTTCTTAGTGTGAGCCGTTTTCTATCTTTGTGTGAACGATAATATCTCAAAACAAGGAGGTAAGTTGGTAGAAAGTGTCAAAAGATTGTTGTGGAGTTTCATCAGATTTTTTATACTTATGAAACACACAATGTGTAGCCTTCTATATAATTGCTATTAAATAAATACTTCAAAGTTTGTCAAGGTTGGCATGCTCACCGTCGTGCTTGTATAAACTTTTTCAAAGCCCCAGCTTGATTCTGTAAGCTGCGCGCTTCCAGGGCTCACCGATTTCTCGCTTGGCTACCGAAAAACAAATCAAAAACCATGTTGTCAGCTTTGTGAACTCGTCAACCTCGTACTACAAGATTAATATCGCTACTATAAAAGATGCTATAAGAAAATATTAGACGGATTCTGGGCAATTTAATTCAACTTAACAAGGTATTTCATGGAATTGAAAAAGTAAATTTAACCAAGGAGATTTTGCAAAAAAGAAATAAATCAGCAAAGGGTCAAAAAATGAAATATAATCACAAAATACACGATTTTTTTTGTATAAGCAACTCGTTTATAAGCAACTGAACTCGATGTGAAAAAATATTAAGCAACTTCAGTTCTCAACAAATGTTAACATAAGCAACTCATAAATTGCAATTTTTTCCTCTGCAATGTAATGACTTCTTTAATATAAACGATTTCAAAAGAAAGTAATCACAGTAGTGTTGACTTCTTTTAGATAAACGACTTCAAAAGAAAGTAATTACAGTAGTTGTTGTGTATGTTGTTGACAACGCTGTTAAGATCATGAGTAAGAGAAAGCAGACAAATTTTTTCAACTTTGGTTTTACCAAAAAGATTTGTCATCGTGGTGAGTTGGTAAATGTAGTGCCAAAGGAAAAAGAAGATAACTTGTTTGAATGTATTGTTTGCAAAAGCAACCATTAACATAACCAACCAAGCTAAGAAACTTAAGCAACCATTAAGCAACTCGAGATATAGAAATTGGCTGAAAAATAAGCAACTCGAGTTCTGACCAAAATTCTAAGTTGCTTATACAAAAAAAGTCGTGTAACATATTTTGCCTGGACATTATTTTTTGAAAAACTAAACATCCCAATATTGGAATCGGCTCTTTTGACAAATGAATTTTAAATGTCGTAACTATGTGAAATAATGATACCGCTGTCTTAGAGTATTTTATACACTCTCCGAAATAACTGTTTTTTTCATTACGCTGCAGTTTTTTTGCAGATAAAAAAAAAACTTTTTAGATTTATTTAAATTTTTTTCTTTATTTTTTCTGTTAAAAAAAACAACAACTATTTTTTATGTTTGTTTCATATGTTTTTGTTTTGTTTTGTTTTTTATCGGAAAAAATAACGAAACTTGATAGTTGCGCTCTGTTAAATTTTTGCTTAAGGATCATCCATAATTTACGCAATGCTAAATTTATTTAAAATATAAAATTTTCTATAAACTTAATGCGCTATTTTGATTTTTGAATTACTTTTGAAGGCTCTACGAGGGAAACTTCTGATCATTCTTGTTTTGTTAATTAGTGAAATTTAGCGTTGGGTAATTTATGGAAGATCCCTTACGGGACAATTCCTTTAGGGGCTCCCCTCTTGCTACGTCACTGTCTTTTTAATGGTGTATTTAAAAAGTATTATTAACAAAATCAATCTTTTCTTGATGTCCCATATTTTGTCCAACTTTGTTTCCCTTGACTCAAATAACACGGCTGATTTTTTAGCAATTCTTGATATAACTCTTGGATTTCTGCGCTACATTTTATTTTTATTTAAATTTTTTACGAGTTATTTCTTATTTCTATAGTACTATTAAAGCTTTATCTAGTTCTTTATATTATAACAAATAATAAATAAAAGAATCGATTACCTTCAATGAATTTAGAAAGTAGAAAAAATAATTTAAAAATTGTTTTTTAAAAATTTCGTTTACCGTCAACATATCCATGACAATTTTTCAAAATTATTTTTTACTGCTATAAACAAGAAGCAGTTAACGAAAATGAATGTGATTCATCCTTCTCACCAAAAAGTGAAATACTTGTGGTTTTTTTATGACTTTATTGAAAAAACATTTATTTAAAATTTCTTGTTGTCTTATTTTCCGTCTTCAAAATATCTTCTAAATGAGTAAGCAAAATCTTTCTGGTAATGTTTATGAAATATCAAAGTCACATGTTAGAGACAAAGAAATCAACATCGCTGAGAGCTTTGCATCACACCTTTTAGAATGTATACCTTATTTTAATTATTATTTTTATAGCAAAATATATTTTCATTATATAATATTAGTTTTCTATTAATAAATAACTTATATGATGTAATAAGTATTTGTAACTGTAATAGTATAATTAAAAATCCATAAAATATCAAAGCATAAAATCATGCGACAGTTTCTCTTCTCCATAAAAATCATTTAATTCTATTGATAACTGGGTTAAAAAATTTGGGGATGTTATCATTATTACTGTTCATTTAAAAGTTCTATTAGTTCAGCTAATAATATCGGTAATATTTTTATTATTGTTATTAATACAACTACAATAATAACAACAACATCAATAATAATAATAATAATAATAATAATAATAATAATAATAATAATAATAATAATAATAATAATAATAATAATAATAATAATAATAATAATAATAATAGTAATAATAATAATAATAATAATAGCAATAATAACAATAATAATAATAATAATAATAATAATAATAATAATAATAATAATAATAATAGCAATAATAATAATAGCAATAATAATAGTAATAATAATAATAATTATTATTATTACTATTATTATTGTTATTATTATCTTTATTGTAAAGTTGTAGGTGCAGTTGTTAATATTGATATTGTTAACTTTATTGTAATTTTTAGGTTTTTACTTTAAATTAGTGCTTGTACTATTAATAGTCCTTGTAACTTTACAATTTATTTCATTAAATTTGAATTTAAAAGCTTGATTAAAATGTTTATTATCAAAGTAGGGTTTTAAAATTCTAAATTAAAATTTTGAAACACATCAAATAACATTCAACTAATTGTTGTTATTCTTAAAATGGTTTTTATAATTAAAAAAAAAGTTTAAAATAAATGTGTTTTAAGTTTAATGACTTTTTTGAGATTATAAAACTACTGTTTCCTTTTAATTACGAGAAATTAATTAATAATTATTTTTATATAATTGTTTGAGCATTTTTAATTACAGACAGTTAATAAAATGTTATTTAAATTCATAATAAGAATTCGAGAATATTTTTTTACAATTATAGTGTGAAGTAAGCTCTCAATAAGATCTTTTCAGAATTTCAAAAAGCTTAAATTTTGTAATAATAGAAATAGAATGTTTTTTAAAACAATTTTTTAAATTAAAACTTCAATATAGTGTTATTCAACAACTAGTTAAGAACATATTCATAATCATAGTCATCCAAAGAAGATAAGGGGAGGTGCAACTTCTTCCCTAACCCTCCTCCACTCCAAGCCCCACTGGATTTGGAAAACAACAACAACAACAAATATACTAAGTTACAAAAATTATAAATAAAATAAATGTAATTTATTTTATTTAAATTTTAAAAATAAAATTATTGTAAATAATAAATGTAAATAAAATTACAACAACATTATTTTAAACGCTTATTTTTTCAACATATTTTTGTAACAAACTTCATAAATCTGATTTTTATATCAAGTTCACTTTCATCATCAGCAATCTTATTCCACCTAACTTCATAAAAGCATACAATATATTGCATGTTTTTTAAAATATTATTTATAATGTTTAATGAAATCTCTGTGTCTTAGTGTTTTGAAAAAATATCAAATGCTTCAGTATGTGTACAAACGCATATTTTTTTTATAACATTCTATTTGAACTAATAGGAATAAAATTATGATGCAACCTTATGCCAGAAACTGTTCTACCATCTAAATATCTTTTTTCTAAATGCTCAAGACAATTTCTTCCTTTGAAAATAACTTTAAACAAATTATTATTATTATTAATTATTAAATTATTATTAATTATTTTAGCTTTACACAAAGATTACATTGACATCCAAATTCTGCCCATTAGTTACTTTTAGACTTTCTGGACAAACTACTCTTATAAACAGCTCCATCAATACCATCACAGAGGGATTTACCATGGCTGGTAGCAACGAGTATTCATTCAGCATTTAAATCAAAGTCTGTGACTTGATTTAAATGCTGAATGCATACTCCTTGCTACTGTGATGACAAAGATTGATTAAAATTTTTAGATTGTGCTGCACAGTCATTAGAAAAATACTTCATACATGATACATCAAGTAGATTTTCTTTAATATATTTAGTTATATCTTTGTGAATCTGATAAACAAACCCTGTGATGTGGTCAACATTTTCTGACAGATATCAAAAGGTTTTTGTTTGAGAAATATTTTCTCTTGAAAATAAATTACAATTTGTAAAAAGTGAACACTAACTTTTTCTTCAGTGATAACTTTGAACTTGATCATGGACAACCAAATTAATAATTTTCAGCAAAATATCCTAAAATTAAGCATTTGTTTTGGTTAGATTTTCTTTAAAGTTTTTCAAGTATACACTTTGCATTTTTTGTTATAAATGAATGTGTGTTAAGGTTGTCAATGCTGTCACTTAAGAAATCATTAGAGTCATTTAGTGGCAATAATTGCACAGTAGTGTACAGCGAATACACAATCATACAGCCAATACTCTACTATCATTTAAATACTACATCTTTTTCTAGCTCATGATCTATAAACTCTAAACTAAACATTTTTTATTGTTTGAATACCTTATATCGATGCAGCATACACTCTGCGTTTTCAAGAAAATAAACAATTAAAGTCATAAAATTTTTATAACTTTTATTCCACCTAATTGCATCAATTAAAATTTTTGTATTTTGATGATCAATGCATACACATACATTGTGAGTACATGATGTATTAGTTATAATGCACCACTTACATTACAACTAACATCTTTTTTTCCTGGCATCCTTCTTGGAAACTCATCTTTTTGATCAAAGTTAATCACTAATTTGATTGTTTCTGGTGAAACAGGGTTTCCAATTTTTTTTCTTGTCATTGATAGAATCCCTTGCTCATTTTTAACATGACCTGAAGTTTGAACAAGATACTCGGACACTAATTGGATATCTTTTTATGTGTCTATGATTTTGGTGCTAGCCATAAAGTATTAACATTTGCACTTAATGGCAATAAGAGTCCTTTACATAATTTTTTTTTTAGATTTCATAAATTAAAATGTTTAGATCAAACTTTTGTTTTACTGCAGGTATTTTGCTGTTTTTCTGAAAACTTTTCAATTTGACTGGTGAAATCCTAAGCAATTCTACAGAGATTTCAAACTTAACTTGTTCCCTCTTTTTGATGTCAGAGATGTCAAATTTAACTTGTTCCCTCTTTTTAATACTCATTGCAAACTAAAATCTTTATCAGTTTCTACTGCTTTTTTATAACATTTAATGCAACCTGGCGTTACATATTTTTTTTGTAAAACCTTTGTCCATTATACAGAAATCTTTACATTGCCTTAAGAAAACAAATTTAAATAAATTTTAAGTTTAACTGAAAATTTGAATAACTTATTTTTATTATATGAATCTTGATAAGGTATATTTCATTTAATTAATATACTAGTTCTGCTGTAACTAATAATAACTATGTAATAAATGATAGATTATTACATAGCTATTAATAACTATGTAATAACTTTTTTTACTTTCCTTGTGTGTTCCAAAAGGGTCGCAGCACTAAGTAATTTTTCATTTAATATATTTTTCATAGAATTGCTAATATTAAGAGCATATAATTCTAATTTTAAACTTTTTCTTTGCTGTTCACAAGAAAGATTGAGTTGAATAAAACCTTGTTTTCTAGAAAACACAGTTTTATGAAAATGAATGTTGAGAATTTCTCAAATGTCAAATTTCTCCATATTTTTTTATTTTCGCTTTTCAGATGCCCAGCAATCTGTCCTAATTTTTTAATAGACCTAAGATAAAGTAATGATATACAATTAACATTTTCCCTAGGGATTAAGTCTACCTTGTAATTTACTTTTTTTCATGTTTGCAGAATAATTAAATAAATTTTATACATAAAAGTTCTATTTACAATAACTGTTGTTTTTTTAACTTTCTTAAATATTTAGATCATCAAATAAGCTATGCAGACATAAGTAAACATTCTGATAAAAATGTGCGCATCTTGAATGGAAAGCAAAAAATCAATGTTGTACCTTTAAAATCACTTCGTTGGCAAAATAGAAGCAAAACAAGAACTTTAAATGAAAATTCATCTGATGAGGATAATGATGGTGATGATGAAGGTTAAGTATTGTATTTAATGTGTCTAATTTTGTGTTATTTATTTTTAAAAGTAAAACTTTAAAAATGTTCACTATGAATTTAAAAAGTTTAAGTAATGAAAATGATACAGTTACTAACATGTTTTATAATTAAACAAGTTGTGAACATAGTATAGTTACAATATATTTTTATTATACTAGAGTTAATATATATTTTAAAATTAACACAGTCTTATATTAAAATCTATTTAATTTATTATAAAAATATTTTTAGTGTTAATATAGTTTATATAAAATGTCTGATATATATACTTTAAAGAGTAAAAGATATTTTATATATATATATATATATATATATATATATATATATATATATATATATATATATATATATATATATATATATATATATATATATATGACAGGTAATTATTATTAAAATTAATTTACAGTTTAAAAATTTTCAAAGTGGAGATGGTAAATAATCTCTATAATGGTAGATCATCAAAATAAATCTAAGGTAGAGATTTAAAAAAATAATGAATGAAAAGTAACTACACAAAATTACTTTAACATAAAAATTTTAACATTTTCAAAGTAAAAAAAAGACTTATTGATCAAATAGTTTTTATAGGAAGAAAATAAAAAAATCTGTTTTTTAATAAATAAACAAAAAAAAAATTGCAAAATCAACAATAAAAAAACATCACAAAAGAAAAATCTCAGGAAAGCATATTGTGAACAAGATAATATAATAAATAGAATAAGAGTAAAGTATTTTTAGTTAATTACAAATCAATGATGTTATTTGTAATTTGACATTGAACAAGATTTAATAACCATTGAGTATCTTTGAAATTCATTTGCAATCAAGTGTGTAGTTGGGTCTTTCACTGTTAAAAACCTTATTTTTAAATGAGTTTAAATAAAAGATGAATGAGTCTAACATGAGTTATCTATCAAACATTTCTTAAATCATTTTTTATAACTAGATTTTTTTTATGTTTAAGGATGTTAATAGAGATTTAGATTGGCATGACACAAATATAATAATGCTAGTAGACTATATTACTGTTGTGTCATTCTAAGTTAAATAAATCAATTTTATAATTACTATTAATAAAAAAAATTATAAATGATTTTGACTTAAATCCAGACAGAGAAAATTAGCAGAATATATATATATTTTTTGTCTTTGCTTTAATAAACATCCTCTGTACATATATAATGCCTGGCCGTACCTAAACTCTTAGTTGATATATGTGCTAAAGTTATCACTGATGGCTACTTATATGTATGTATTATAAGTATCATGCCATCACTTATCATTTTATGTCCAGCCAAATCTGCAATTATTGATATAAGTTTATATAAGTTTATTTGTATATATATATATATATATATATATATATATATATATATATATATATATATATATATATATATATATATATATATATATATATATATATATATATATATATATATATATATATATATATATATATATAAAGCAAATAGCATGTATAATTATTTATAAATCCCTGAATAAAAATAAAATTAAGCTTAGGAAGTTGATACAGAGTGTAAATTTTTTTTAGAATATATATTTATGCATTAAATATGTTAAACTAGTTTTCTCTAAAAAATTCTGTATAATAATTTTAAATTTCAAATTTTGTTTTAGTTTTGAATTTTAATGTTTAATTTTTAAATAAAAATTCGATTCATATTTATAAATAAATTTATAAAACCAAATATAAAAAAGCGATTCATCAGTGACATTTCTTAGATACTATGAAGAATACCTATATATTATTTATTAGCTTCATTTCATTGAATGAAGTAAATTTTTATTTAACAGTTCTTTTTTTTGATTAAGTTGAGAAATTTTTTTTAAATTATTCAATAATTGTAACATTTTATTTTTAATGCATTTTTTTTTTTTACATTTTACAGTTGTTTAATGCAGGACAGTTAGGCTTTTCAATTGAATATTAGCTTTCCATGTTGTAATGGACAGTTAGAGTTTTAAATTGGCTTGGAAACTTGGTTTTTCATAAGATGTAAAACAGTTACATTTAGATTGAATTAGACAGTTGAGTTTTTATAATAAATTAAATAGATTTTCATATAGCATTGTTTAGTTTTTAAAATATTTTCGCATAAAATAAACATTAAGTAACAATATTATTTAACAAAGTTAGTAATATAACATCACAATAACAAATATTAATAGCAAATGTTATATAAAATTAGTTAAAAGAAGTTTTGTAGGTATTTTAAGTGAAAAGCATAACATACAACAGATGTAAACATAACAGATGTTCACAAGAGATTTTTTGTTTGTTTGCTTAAATGTACAATGAAAGATTTATTTAAGGTTCTATAAATTTTGTGGTTTTATAATGGGAGATATATTTTGTAGCTTATGTGTTTAAAGCTTTTTATACAATGTTATTTTATTCAATGTTTTTTTAAATTATTTTTATGCTTTTGTTTTTTGTTTCTATAACATATAGTTTAAAGAAAGTTTACCATTTCTACTATGAAATATTCTAAAACTAGAAATGATGAGTCAAAGTGAACAATGAAGATTTTTTTTTTATATTTGATTGAATTGTGTTGAATTGAATTATATTAAAAAATTTAAATTTGAATAAAAAAATTGAATTTAAAAATTTGAAAAAAAAATAAAATGTCTTAATAAAATTCTTCTTCTATTCTCAATAAATTGATTTTACTTGATTACAATTAAAATCTTTTACTTAAAAATAAATTTTATTTTCATATTAAAAAATTCTCAATAATTTTCAGATATTTTCCTTTTGTAACTTCATAATTCTGTAAATCATTTTACTTTTTTATACAAAGTTTGTAGTTTGCAGTTCAGCTTACTGTTGCTGTTTTTGTTTGTTTGATTCTTTTGTTTATGTGGGTTGTTATTCTTTTGTTTGATTTTTTTTTTATGCATATTGAATTTTTCTACTTGAACTTATAACTATAAATGTTAAATTAAAGGTTTACTCAAAAAGTGTTCATATAACAAAAAGAACCTGTTAGTTTTTATACTTGAAATTTTTCACATAATTTATTAATTTAGTATAGTATAAATTAACTAAGGCATAATATTTTTGGTTAAAAAAAATATTAAAAATATTATTAATACTAACATGATATATACAATATTTTACTTAATATGTTATTTACTTAATACTTAATACTAAATTTAAAAAATTTCAATTTATTGTAGCAAAACAAAACAAAAAAAAATAGAAAAAACTATTAGGTCATACGTGTGTTGCCATATTTAACATATTGTCATTTAATAATGCTTTTTTTTTATTTCAAAATTAGATTTAAAAATGTATACAAGGCCTAAAATATATTATTTTTGTTTTCTACATTTAAATTTGTTCATAAACAATTGTTACTATGATAAAGAGTATTAACTCAATTAAAATGCCATAGTAAAGAACCTTTGCTCAAACACTATATTGCTTATACCATAGTATTGTCAAATTTATTAGATATGGTCAACATACAAATGTCAAAGTTTACTTAGATATAAGTGTAACATGACTGAATGTTTGTTGATTCGCAAAATGGGTTCAAATTATGTCGGTTTTAATTTTTTATTTAGTTAAATTGCTAGTTTTTTGAAATCTCTGTCTAAAAGTTTGTTCACATAAAGTTGTTCATAATTGGCACTCAAGTCTTTGATTAGCTTGGTTGTTCTTTTTATGACCAAAACTACAAGTTCATTTTATAATTATTATAACAATTTAGATATGTCTTCATCATAAGTTATGTTCAGATTTTATCTTAATTATCTAATATCTCCATTATGAAATATTTAATATTCTCCATTATGAAATATTTAATATTGTTTAAAACATGAATTGTCTGATCATAGTTAATAATATACCAGAAATATATTAGGTTAATTTTTTTTTTTATTATGGTATTTTTTAAATATTACTAAAAATCACTTAATTTCTTTTTTAATAGTCAATTATTGTATTTTTTTAAATTTTCATAAAAAAACTTGAAATCTTTTTTTTTTAATAGTTATTTAAAAGTTTATAATATTTTATAAAGTTTATAATATTTTATGTTTTATAGTTACTTCTCATACTCTAGAAAACATAGTGAAAAGTTTGTTGTTTGTTTCATATCAGCTTTTTATAATCAGCTGGCTTGATTTATTCTTTAGATTTGTTAGATAAGGTAAAATATAAGAATAGAAAGAATGTTTACAGTAAACACATAGAAATACAATTTTATCTGGCCCTAAAAGGAACTATAAAAAAAACCCTAAAAATAATTTTTTTTTGTTAATTATGGTATTTAACGACTCGATCAGTTTTTTGAACAATGTTTGCAACCAAAATAAAAGACAGCAAAAAATGTTTTGGCTCAAAGGTGGGTTTCAAAATGGTATTTTTATTATGCATAGTATAACTATGTATGGTTTAGTTGCTTTTGTAAAATAATACTATTACAATACTTGTGGTTGTAAATGTTAGGTTTACAATATTGTTATGATTACAATCTATTGTTGTTTTTGATATTAATTTTTTGCTTTATAAATTTTAGGTGATCAAGCTCCTCAGACATCTGCATCAGAAAGAGTAAAGTTTATCTTAGGGTACAGTGAAAAAGAAGATGGAAAACCTCATGAGAACCCTCAACTTTTTACAGAGCTTGAAGAGTTATTTGTTTATGTTGATGGCAATGAAGAATGGAAAGAAACAGCACGATGGTTAGTTTTTTAAAATTATTATTCAATATATAATTATTTTTTTGTAAGGAACAATAAGTGCCTTAAATCAAACCTAATAATTTCTTTTCTTTGTCTCAGTCCCAGTTATATATCAACATCAGTCCGGGGTAGCATTTTATCTAACTTTGTTATTTTTAAAAAAGGTTTAAATATGAAGAAGATGTAGAAGAAAGTGGAGATAGATGGAGCAAGCCACGCGTTGCAGCTATTTCACTTTACAGCTTACTAGAGCTTAGGAGTTCTTTAATGGCTGGTACAGTAATTCTTGACATGGATGCAAGTACACTACCAGATATAACTAGTGAGCTGCATTACTTATATAAATAAAAAAATTTTTTTAGGAATGTTTTATTACCTTTTTGTCAGTTTTTTGGGTATTGTCTTTTTTAGACTGCTTTTCTAGGGTTAATTTAAAAACCACATTGTAATTGTACCACAGAATGATTCAATTGTGATTGTAACTTGAGTCTATTGTTAACACTTTTAACACTATGCATCATTTAAACATAATATTAGTAAAAATAATCAGTTATTATCTAATAAAATATTATCAAATATTCTTCATCAAATAATTAAATTAATGTGCCACAGAATGGTTCAATTGTTGGATAAATAATAGTACCACAATAGTAATAATAGTTCAATAGTACCACAGAATGTTGCAATGGTTGCAACTTGAGTCTGTTGTTAACACTTTAACACTATGCATCATTTAGATATATAATATTAGTGAAAATAATCATTTGTTACCTATATCAAATATTATCAAATATTTAATATCTTCATCTTGTCTTTATTAATCAAAAAATATTATCTATGTATTATTATTATGTAATAAATTATTATTAGGTAATAAGTTATTTTTATGCATTATATTAGCGAAGTATTAGAACAAAGTTGATAAATTTTTTTTTAAAGCTGTACTTAAGAAAATATTTAGATTTTTACAAAACCATCAACAGAATTTACCTAAATATAACTTTCTTAATATTAAATTATAATTAAAAGGTTTTTAATTATAAGATTATTAATTATATAGCCTTATTTTGTCGTTAATATTAAATAATAATTAAAAGGTTTTTAATTATAAAATTATTAATTATATAGCCTTATTTTGTTGTTAATATTAAATAATAATTAAAAGGTTTTTAATTATAAGATTATTAATTATACTAATGTCGTTAATGTCATATTCATAAAAAGCTTTAAAATACGTTCATAGAACAAAGAGAGTAAAATTTTGTCAACACACAGTTACACTACTATTGTTTATTGATTTACTATTTGTTTATTGATTTTATTTTAACAAACATAGTAGATTTCTTATTTTTGTACTAGTAAATTTTACTTGTTATTTTTTTGTTGTTGTTGTTAAATTTATTATTTTAAACCTAAAATTATGAGTCTAATTTACTTGGCACTTTTTGTTTGCAAAAATTGATATATAAATTAAAAAAAAGGATCCAAATTCAACAGCATTTTTTTTTTTCTTGTTGTGCTATTTGGTTTTTGTTGTTTAAGATTTGAAACTTTTTTAGGCAACCTTCTAAGCAATCTTGTGGCAAACAACAAACTTGATGAATGCGTTAAAGATAAAGTTCAAGAAACACTTCTTCGAAAACACCATCATCACAAAGGCAACAGTTTTCGAAGAAATCTCAGTAATATTATAAGTAGGCGATCATCGCGACCAATACATAGTAACATATCATTATCTAGCAAGTTAAATCTTTATGCAAATTTACCTTCTGCGCAGTTGAAAATGCAGCATTTTGATAGTCACTCTGATGTATCTTCAGTTCAGATAAAAACATGTCATGATAATGACACATGTAAAGAGTTTTCTTTAACAGAAACTCAATATCATAAAAAAAGCTATCCAAGTTTAACGCATACAACAACTGAATCAAGTTTTATATCAGTTTGTAATCAAAGGGTCTCAATACAGGGTCATCTTGTTTATCCTTCCCCAGGAAATGACTCTGATGCAGATGCAAATGAGAAAGTGAGTATAAATTATGATAGCATAATAAAATTGTCTAATGAAAGCATTAAGTTTAGTTGGTGAAAATAACCATACCTCGTGTATGGTTCAAAAATAAATTTAAATCATAAATTTTTTTAACTATAAAAGTCTCTTTAGCTTACTAAGCAAAAATTATTTTATTTTTGATGTTTTATTTTTTTTAAGCCATCTCGATTGAAGAATTTGCTTTCACCTAATGCAGAAGCATCCAGCATTTTAGTTGGTGAAGTTGATTACTTATTACAACCTGTCACAGCGTTTATTCGCCTTCATAATAGCTCACTGATTAGAGATCTTACAGAAGTTTCAATTCCTACTAGATTTTTGTTTATTATGTTAGGACCACGACTAAGCTATGGGAATTACCATGAAATTGGACGTGCAATATCCACATTGATGTCAAATGATGTAATAAGAATTGTTTTTTATTTCTTTATAGTTTTGTTTTTTTATTATTATTTAAAAAAAAAGGTAACTATTTTTTAATGATTAAATTATCAAATAATTATTCATTAAGTTATAATTTTTAAAATAATTTTTTTATAGAAATTTTAAAATTAAGTTTTAGGAAAGTTCCTTCACCCCTTTCATCATCCTCGGTTTCACCCCCTTCATTATCTTTGGTTTCAAATCCTAGTTTTTATCAAATATACCAACATTTTGTAAGATCACAAGGTGAGTGTTAAGAGCGAAGAAAAAGATTATCTTTTTTTTTTTGCTAATCTTAGATTTTCCATGATGTGGCGTACAAAGCAAAATCTAAAGAAGATCTTATTACAGGAATTGATGCATTTTTAGAACAGGTTTCTTATTTTTTTTAAATAGTTTTGTATAAATAAGGTTTTGTTTTGTTATTTCAGTGTATAAAAAACTACTATGTTGTTGTATTACTGTCATCTGGTCTCAAAGTTTTTTTTTCCTTGTTGTTCTAGTTAAAATTAAACTAATCCAGATTTTAATTAAAACAAACAATTAAAAATGTTTATAAATTAAGTTTGATCCCCCGTTAATACTGTGCTCAACTTGTTTCTCCACGCAGCGGCCTTGTTTGTCAAGGCTCGTGTTTTGGAGTTATAGAGTTGAGAGTGTTGTAACCACTAAAGTAGCCTCAACTGTAATGGCCTTGGCCTTGGGGAGGTGAATAATTAAAAAAAGTCTTCTTAGTTGGTATAGAGTGTATTTAAATTTAATTGCAAAAAAAAAAAAAAGATTTATAAGAGAAACTTTTTAATTAACTTGAATCAATAAACATTAGGTTACTGTTATTCCACCTGGTAATTGGGATATATCAGTCAGAATTGAACCTCAATTAAACAATCAACACAAGGAATCTAAGCGGTTGTTATCAGAATCCAACAAAGCAGAAATTTCCATTGATCAACTTGGAAGCGTTGGTTCTACTTCCTTAGCATCTGACTTAGCAACAGAAGAAAATAGTAGCTCTAACACAGGAAAGCACTCAGTTATTGGAAAACAGTGTAGTGGATTGGTATCTGATTTGTGTGCAAGGAAAAAGCGTACAAATGATATTAAAGATGGTTTAAACATAAAATGTGTTGCTGCTTCAATAAATATTTACTTGCTTCTATTAGCTTTTATAGCAACAGTTGGAGATCACGAAAAAAAAACTACTAATAATTTCATAGTAATTGCTTTTATTTATTAATTTTTAAAAAAAATATTGTTTTCATAATTTTTTTATATTCTATAATAATTTTGATATCATTTCAAATTTTTTAAATCCATTAGATGATTGCTAAAATCTTTTGTTGAAGTAGTATATCATTTTATTTTTTATTTAAGGGTGTGCGTGAACATTTGTTATCATTTGGTATTAATGGCCTGTTATTTGCTTTGTTTGGTGGTCAGCCTATGTTGGTTATGTGCTATACTCTCCCCATCATGGTATTTGATAAGCTTTTATTCTTAGTTTCTCAAGATTTGGACTTTGAGTTCTTATCTTTAAGACTATGGGTTGGCATATGGACAGCTATTTTCTTAATAGGTTGTGTTATTCTCAACGTTTCTACTTGTATTCAATACTTGACACAGTTTACATTAGACATTTTTGCTGTTGTGCAACCTCTGGTTTTACTGGGGTATGCTGCATATTATATAAGCATCATGGTTATAGATGTATCTAATAGTCCTGGTATGTTTGTTAATCAAAGTTGTTTTTGCTTACACAACTTCTCAGACTCTAATGTTATAAATCTTTTTATAAATAAAACTGAAATTATGGATAATATACACTTTCGTGATTGCGTTGGCAATGGTATGAAACTAATCGGGAATGCTTGCAATCATGGTGTTTCTTCGCTAACTTTGCTTGTGCTTGTTGTATCCATTTTTTTAGTCCTTATTTTGGCATCTTTTCAGCATTTTGGCTGCTTTCCTAAATTGGTATTATTTTTGTTTAGTTTTTATATTTTTGTTTTTTGTTATATTTGTTGATTTATGTAAAAATCAAATAATATTGATAATAAAAAGTTGTGAAAAATTATTTTTTAATATTTTTTATTGACAGAAAAATATTATTCATGTTTTTTTATTTTTCTCTTTTACTTTAAGATTTTTTTTGTCTATATAGAATGACAAAAAGATAAATATTTTTAAAATTTTTTGAAAAATGGCTACAAAAATTTTTTTTGATATTGATACTATTAAAAGCCAATAACAGAAATAGTTTACATTAATAACAGAAATAGTTTACATTAAGGAAATTTACCAGTAAATTTTAAGTAAGTTATTAAAATTAGTTAACTTGATTGAAATAAATTAGTTAAAACAATTATTAGTTAGAAAAATTAAAGTTAATATTAATTAGTCATATTTCTGTTCAATTAGCCCCTTTAATATACAAAGAGAAAAAATATGTAATAATTTTTATTTTTTTATTTTTGTCTACTAACTAAGGATGTACCAAAATTCTGGCTGGAATTTGTGTCTTTTAGATCTTTTCGCTTCTGACTGGAGTTAAAAAAATTTTTTCTTTTTTTTTTTCTTCTGACATGTGACACAGGCTGTGTAATTAAATCAAAAAATCATTATCCTACACAGCAATGAAGAGCTATTGGTAAACCTAGGCAAAAAATACAAATGTAATTTTATTTGCAGAAATAGTAGTACTGCTAATACATTGTCATGTCATTAAAAAAAAATTTAAAAAAAATTTTAATTCCAGCCAGAAGCGAATTGATCTAAAAGACACAAAATCCGGCTGGAATTCTGTTACATGCCTACTACTAATTTTGAAATAAAATTTGTGGCCAAATTAACTTATTTCGGACAAACACTGTCTGTTGAAAATAAATTTTAAAGCTAATTTAGATGTCATATAGATATTATTAGGTTACAATAATATTGTGTTATGTTTCAACAAAAAATAAATTACAAATCATTATCATGCAAGAAAAAAAGTTTTTTTGCTCTTTATTGATTTTGGAAAACTTAGATGTATGATTCATTGTATATCAAATTCTCTGTGCCTAACCACTATAATAACTGAATCAAAAATGTTTTTGTTTGCAATTGTGTGCAGTGAGAATTTCTCCAGGTGGTGCTGCATTATAATATATAATTGGATTACATTAAAAAGTAATCCAATTATATATTATACCTCATTATGCCATATTTTCTGAACTCAGAAACTAAATTTGTATAAAAAATTATATTTTTATTTTATCCACATATTTTACAAGTATGACTTTTTCAGCAATAAAGAATGTCTTTTTTATTAGTGAAGCCATTCTTTGAACTGGCTGTACTCTTTGAAGTTATCTAATTTTAATAGGCTTTTCATTTTAACAAAGCGCACCATCTAGTTTTTGGTATGAGTTTATCGAGAAGTTAAATGAGAATTTATTGGAAAGCAAAATCAATACTATTGTCAAATTGTAAATATTGTTAATTCATGTTCATTATTTTTTGGTAAAGTTACAATTAAAGTTGATTAAAATAGATGCACTTACTACTGTAAACATGTTCTAACCTTCTATAGGAAAATGTCACTGAACGATGAACCATGAATTAAAATTTTGGTTTAATTTGATGAAGAAAAATTGGATGTGATGAAAATGGGTTTAGGCTTGTGTATTCTTTTTGGAACTCTGTAGAAATCCCAATAAAAATAGATTTATTAGTGATTGGGAATTTGGCATTGTCATATACTTGATTGATCAAAATATTTCATAGTCAACTTTTAAAATATTTCATATATTTCATAGAATATTGTATTCTATATGGTGTTTGTAATGTAAACATAATCTGGATTAAGCAAATATAATAATCTAAGTTTATTCAATGTTTTTGTCCAAAGTACCCACTTGCTTTTTGCAAATTGAGTTTACCTGATTTTTTTATTTTTATTTACTTAGTATTTATATTTATTAATTTTTTCACTATTTGATTTGCAGATTCACAGATTTCTTCACGATTTTTCATCCCTGATCACTGTTTTTGTGGCATCAATGTTTGTAAATCAGTTTTCAGTTAATATTTTGTATATGCAAGTACCAAAGCATTTTCACCCTGAAGGTGCTAGAACATCTTGGGTTGTACCCTTTTTTGGTTCAAATCAGATTTGGAGCATATGTGTGGCTATTATTCCAGCAATATTTTTCACAATCTTGCTATTTAGTGAGCACCAGCTTGCTAGCTACTATGTACAGAAACAATTTATGCTAAAGGTAATTCAACATTTGAATTTGAAATAAACAAACATTACTTAAAGGAATATACAAGTGTTAAGACAAGTTGTGGCTAAATATAATATATTCTTACGCAGACAAATAATATGGAATTTATTAAGATGTGAAAGTATGCTAACTTTTTAATATAAAAATCTATGTAAAGATTTATACAATTGTTAAAAACAAGTTGCGTTGCGTTATGTTAAACACAAGTTAAGTTTACTAAAATCTCAAAACCAAATATAATATTTTATTTTTAAATGTATCACAAAAAATTTTTGGAATTAACTTAAAAGTAATGCAAAAAAAAAAAA
>NC_061161.1:17938693-17966193 GCF_022113875.1 Hydra vulgaris
TAACCGCAAGGTAGTTTTACAGTCGTTTGAGAGTTGGCGTATATTTCGTAATACAAAAATCATTTAATATTAATACCTTATATTTGAGCATTTCTATTACCGGATTCGGCAGAAACTAAAATTATGATGTAATTTTAGTACTTTTGGGTTTTCTGTTTGTCACCTTCTAGAGTTGTTAATTTTTTTTTATTAAGTTTCGGAATATAATTTTTTTTCTTCATACTATCCGGTACTTATTAGGACTCTTGACCAGTTAATTCTCAAGAAAATTTCAGTTTGCATGTAACAAAGCTGTTGTGCGAATCGCTATTTATTAACTAATTAGATATTAGTAGCTGTTTAAAAAATATTTAGAATAACCGCTTCATCTTCAATGGAACTTATTAGTTGTTATCTATTACTTATATAAGTTTTGCAGAGATATAAACAGATATAGACAATTACTTGAACACTTTATGATTAAAACTAATATGAACACTCAATGATTAAAATACTGTTATTTTTTCCTTAATTCCATAACTCCAAGCCACAAACTTTGACAAACAACAAAAACAAAAGGTTGTATAATTAAGTATGTTACTTCCAGCGACATAGTTTGTTTGAACTTCACTTACAAAGTTCTACACCACTGCTACAATTTATATTATATAACTTATTATATAACTTTTATTATATAACTTATTATATAACTTTTGGAATATTTATATTATATAACTTAGAGGAAATAATGTTTAATGTTGTATAGTTGTTATAAATTATCTCAATTTAATTTAAAATTAAAATAAATAAAATAATAGCTAAAAATGCTTTTTATTTTAACATTCGAAATTAATTAACGGAAGTAAATTAAATGTGAGCTTTTTTAATATTGTGTTATGAAAAGGGTTCCTCAAAATGGGACATAGATTTTAAGGATGTTTACGCTATGCATATGAAGATAATTCAAAACTATTTATCTCCTAACTGTTCTAATTTTAATCCTTACTATATCTAAATAATATTTTTAGATTTTTTAAGCATATTTGTAGTCATTTATGTATTTTTATTTCCATACTTATCTTGACCACATAAGGTATTGATTTACATGATGTATAAAAACTTAAAGTTTATGTTTACATTTTAAGTATAAATAAATGCTAATATGGCTCATGTTATTTTTTACTTAAGGATGCTGGATTACTTTCACATCCAAGTAAAATGATTATCGATATTGGAGACGAGTTGGCGAAGACAGCAGCGTGGAAGCAGCTTACATGTCACACTAAAAATTCTTTAGATTCAAAAAACTTTCCAAATACAAGTAGTGGGGAAAGTGGTTCCAGACGGCGTAGAAGGCGAAGCCGTGGTTCTTTAACAAAAAATAAAGATGGAAAAGAATGTGTTGCGTTAAATACAAATAATAGAGCATCTCGTAAAGATTCCAAGAATTCAAAATCCGATTATTTAACAGAACAATCATCACAAAGTGATATCTCAAATGGTAAGCGCAGTCGGAAAAAAAGTAAAAATACTAAAGATCAATTACCTCCTTGGGAACAGCCTATTGGATCACCTCCAAGAAAAGATTTAGGTCTACTAGAGATTTTTGAAGATGCTTTAAGTATTGATCCGGCTTGTACCAGAACAGACTCTCCTATTCCCGCTTGTCCTGTAATAAAACTTGAAAATCAAAAGGATCAAGTAACGAATTCTCCCACACCAGAAACATTCACCTTAAAATGATTACCGCTTGTTAAGTGTTTTTCCTACTTTCTAGTCTGGTTGCCACACTTTCCTACATTTTAGCCTGATGGCCTCACTGTCCGATGAATGAATAGTTGGAACGAGTGAGAAATGCTAGTGATTATTTTGATCTTGTTGAACAGGAATAGTTAGTTTTAAAATGAAATTAGTTCTATTTTAGTTATTTGTCAAATTATTATTTAAAAGTTACCATAATTAATAATAATTTGAACCTATTTATATAATTATTTATAAAATTATTTATATAAGTTATACAAACACATATTTATATAGAAGATGCATAAATTTTTAAATAAAAAAAAGTTTTAAGAACTTGCGTTTTTCATGTTTTTTGTTGATTTATTAACTACTTTTTTAAAATTTAATTTTAAAACTCATTGAAAGTAGGATACAATACCGCTCCCCAAATCTCTCAGTCAAATCAACTGAGCAGTTTCTTCTTTTTTTTTTTTTTTTTTTTAATTATTGTTAGCGATTTACAAGAAGTTGTCTTTGATTAATTTTAATTCAAGGTTTGATTTGTTTATTTAGTACTATTACTTTAGTACTAAATTATTAAAACTTATTAAATTATTAAAACTTATTAAATTATTAAACCAATTCTAAATTTAAATGAGTCCTGTTTTAATTCAATTAGTAAAACTATCTATCATTATCGCTAGATCATCAGGAAATTTCTTTATAGGGTCTTTAAAATTTTAAAATGTTTTAAATTTATTGATTGTAATTTCATAAAATACACAGTATTTCTTTTGTTTTATCTAATGTACATATCAATACAGTTGTTAGCACGTAAATTAAGTTGTAGAGGTAATTGAATGATCACTAACATAAGTGTTAAAAAGTTTAATATTAACTCTTCTCAAGGTTTTTTAATGTAAAATTGTGAATAAAGTTCTTTACAAAAGAAACAAGTTCTATCAGACACAAAATCAATTTTATTGGTACTTGTATTATTTGCATCACTACAGGCTTTTTTTTCAAGTAACATTTTTCTTTTTCTAACAGTTTCTTCCTTTTTAACTATACTTTTTTTTTTCTTTTTCCTTATTGTCATTTTCTTTTTTCAATTCTTGGATGTTCGGAGTAGAATTCAGATGCCGTGTTTTCTATCATTTTCTTGTTCGTTTAAATTCAGTTTTAGAAGTTGCTAAAAACAAGAGAGACAACTTTTGTATACTAAGTTTTAATCCTCGACACGTAGCCAGACAACGCAGCTAGGCACATCTGATGCTTCTTTCTAAATATGTTGATTATTTAGGTTCTTGTTTTTTATCTGTTTTTGAAGTGCTTATTACAAAATGTGTTAATTTTTTAAATTCTTGCGTTAAATCTAATGTGATTGAGCTTATTTCAAAATGTGTTGATTTCTCAAGTCCTTGTGTTAAACCTAATGTGGAAGAGCTTATTTTAAAATGTGTTTTTTTCTAAATTTTTTGTGTTTTTTCATTGCAGTTAACTTTCTCAACATGTTCTGTTTTTAATAAAGCAGCAAACATCCAGTCTTCAAAAATATTGGGATTGAAAGGATATATTCCAGTTTTGGCAAAAGCATGCACAAAATTAGCCAAAGTTGCATTGTTTAAAAGTCCAGGAACCTGGAAATGTTTCACAACTCTACCGGTTGGATGGACTCTTAGCCATGTTTGAATCTCTTGATCATAATATACCTGTAATGGACCAAAAAGTCCAATATCAAGTGGTTAGACACGGTGCTAACTACGTGTGCGGGAAAATAAAATACTACAACATCATTTTCTTTTGCATACTTCAAAACTGCCAAGCTTTTATGCCATCTACTAGATGAAGCTTTTTTGCTGGTTTTTGACTCACTAGAGTGGTGCCCAATGGAGCGTTATCCATCAACTAGTTTTTTATTCTTTTTCTAGGAAATATTGGTGGCACTAATGTTCCTATTGCATTCATATAACACACTACAGTACTTAACCCTTAATTCGTTAATGTTGTATACATTTTCAGTAAAGAATTTGTACTGTTCCATAATTAATGATGGTGCTGTGAAATAACAGTGGATATTTTTTAATTAAAAGTCTGTACTTTAGCAAACGATGTATTTTCTGGTGCTTTTAGAGAGACTTTTGTATTACGTTGTAAATATCCAGTGAACCATTTTTTTACCTCCCATTCTAAAATATTTATTAAAATTATGCTTTAAATGATTTTTTTGATTCGCAATTTAGAACACCAGTCGTCCTAGATCTTTTGTTGTTAGACCAAAAAACTTTGTCTCCGTATCAACTATTTGCATATTTAATTCTTCTTCGATGGAATGACTTTAAATTGTTCTGCAACCTCTCAAGCCTGTTTTTTTAGAGCCTATGTCTTCTTTATATCTTTGATGCAACGTTGTAGCTGTTGCTTAATAATTCTTAAGGCATTTTTCTTTGCCACTTTTTCCCGTTGCTGTCTTTTCGTTTTATTGACAACCATTATACTTTTATGAAAAGAATTCATTCAAAGGTGATTTTGCGAAAATAAAGGTAGTAATTACTACCTTTATTTTCGCAAAGTTTTGTCATTAATGACAAAACTAGTTTACTTGTACACTTAAAAAATTATGCTACGCCTTTGGAAAAATGGGCCAATGAGAAGCTATTTATTTTTTCAAAAGAAAATGACTTGAAGCTTAAATCTAAAACATATTTTTCAAAAATTTGTTTAAGTTATTTGACTGAGATCGAGAACGATCAAATATTAAACAAAATGATTTAGCCTCCTCCATCACAAGATCTCTCTCCTATCGGATTTTTTATGGGTGGACTTAAAAGTAATGTCAAAAACTAATGCCAAATGATGCATAAGATGTGGACAAAACAAATTAGTATGTGGCATAAAATTAACTTTGACAAATTTGATAAGTTGTTTAATAGAATGCCAGGAATATGTATTTTAGTCGCTAAGATTGATTCATTAAAGATTGATTAAAAGATTAAAAGGCAATATAAATAATCTTATAAATTATAAATATTATATTATAAATTATGTTATATTATAAATTATATTATATTATGTTATAAATTAATCTTATCGGACTTTTATTAACTTTTTTATAAACCTAATAAAAAGGAAGATAATTCAGGTTGACTTTCCTTACAGTTTCTCTCCCAATAGTAAGTTAAACTATGATATCTTATTTGGAAAAGTACGACCATTCGAATAATTATGGACGGTAGTGTATATATATATAGTGTATATATATGTATATATATATATATATATATATATATATATATATATATATATATATATATATATATATATATATATATATATATATATATATATATACATCTAGAAGGAGCCTACGAGATGTGGAAACACTCACAGAGCTTGTTTAATAATCCATATGACATATGTGTTCTATGTAGTTATGTCACTCCCTATTTAGTTATGTTATTTACCTTCTAGCATATTACAGAGAAGGATTAAGGATTGAAAGGTGCATATAGTGATTAAAGTTTAAAATTTTTTTATATAAAAAAAGAAAGAAACCCTGTAAAGCTATTCAGAAATATTTTCAATGATCTAAGTTTTAAAAAAAATATTTTCAATGATCTAAAATTTCCAGATGTAGTTACATCTTCCTAAAGAAATTTTTAGGGGTCATTGAATTTTCAGATGATATTGAATAAATGTTGTTGGAGTAAAAAAAAATACAGATGAACTTAGACAAAATTATACAAATGATCTTGAACTACACCACAGATGTTGTTGAACAAATGTAGTAATCTTTTACCATAATTATTATTTGATTGTTATATAATATTATAATAATTAAATTATATGTTGTTAAATTAAATTTAACAAAATATAATTTTTTACTTCACTATATATTTTCTTACTTGATTCTAATTTATATAACAATTTTTACAAGTTTAATATGCTGCGGACCGGAAAAATTGTATGTTTATAATCACAGAGAACAAGCAAGTTAAAAAATATGATAATTTGTGTTGATAAGTTAGAGGTCGTCCATAAAGTACGTACGCTGTTTTTTTCGTTAACCCTCCCTGCCCCCTCCCTCGCATTTTACCATACGCTTTTTTGAGTACCCTCTACTCCCTAAAAGTACCAACGCTTTTCACCTACCAAACCAACATTTTATGATAAATTTTTTTAAATTTAGTGTCTCCATACTTTTATAATTGACCTACTGCCCCCCCCCCCCCAACCTCCATCTTATTTACGCCATTTGCACATACCCTCTTCCTCTCCGAGCGTACCTACTTTATGGACGATCCTTTAATTGTTGAAAGAATAAGTTAATTTTTTCTCAGTTAATTTTTTATTTAAATTGAAATTTTTTTATGCAAAATTTATATTATAATTGTAAATTTACTTTTAGGGGCGCCATAATTTATATCTTAAATAGTGTTGTTACGACTAATAAATAATTCGACTGTCGACTAAATCGACTAATATATTTTCTAAAATTGACTAAAATTGACTAATACGTTTTTAAAATTGACTGAATCGACTAAAAGTCAAAGTGTGGGAATAATTTATTTTTTAAAAAATAAATAATAATAAAAGTAATAAAGTAATTTATATTTGCTTTCTATTTTTAAATATAATATTATTTTTATAGTAATGAAGCAAAACAATATAAGAGAAGAGCAGCTCCAACAACGGGAAAATCAATTTCCGAACCCCAATGACTTAGATACATGTTATATATCAAAAAGTCATTACAATCATATTTACAATGTGATTGTATAGATAATATTTAGATTGTGAAGCTACATAACTTAGGTTTGCCCTAGCGCTCCGTGCCAACTTAGAGCGGCCCTTTGTAAAAGTATTTAAGAAAATCATAAGCATCGAGTAAACAAAAGAAAAAAAATATTAATGAAATACATAATCGAATGTTTAATTAAGTATAAATAATACTAACATGCCTTGTAACCTTGGTAACATGCCTTGAATTAGATAAAACTTTAAGAGAGTAAACAAATAGACAAAAGTTATAATAGAACACTGTTATTTAATAAACAAACAAAAATAAAAATAAAAAGGTATAAGAATGAAAAGATATATAAGAATTTTAATATTTTTACTCGACTAAATCGACTCGTTCATTAATTCGACTATTCGATTTTTTAAAGTCAACTAGTTTCGACTTTCGACTAGTCAACTTTTACTTGATTTAGTCAAAGTCGATAACAACTCCAGTTTTAAACTATTGATTTTGTATGTATTTTTTCTGCACCCCAATAAAAAAAATAATTGCAGCAAAAAGTAGTCATCTGTTTATTATTTTAATGAATAAGTTGTGGAAAGAGGAAAATGGGTGTGCTGTGACTCATCTGATGTTTGGTACGATATTAAATGCACAGAAATTCCAGATGAAGCTGATATTGAAACCATTAACTGGATCTGCAAGAATTGTCTACAAATAATATTAAAATACATGTTTTGTATACTGGAGCTTATTGTCCCCATTTTTTAAAGTTTGATTCAATGTTAATTGTTACTTTTTAGCTTTTTACTTTCACTGCATGACTTATATGATATATATAGATGTAGGACTAATTAATTTTTCACCAAAACTAATATTTATAAGCCATCATAGGTATCTTTCCTCTATAAATAAAAAGGCAAAAACATGAACACGTGTTATTTAACGGTGTTTTCAGATGCAATGTTTTCAAAGCAGTGCTTTGATTCCAAAGTCCCTTCTGATTTATAATGCCCAAAAGTGAATTGAGATTGCTCGCTTTTGATGCACGTGGAAAGTTAAAACTTAATGAATTTGAGTTTCTAATATCATCTTCTAGACCTTTATGCAGAAATTAAATCGAACAACTGCGTTCTTCTTGCAATAATACGCTGTTTTAAAGTACTCAGAAACTCAATGCTCAATGATGACTTAATTTCACATAGCCTGTCAAACATAAATGTCAATGCTGCATCCGCAGAAATTAAGTTAGCATCCTTGCAACAAAGTGACTCAACGGCTAGTTTTACCGGCAAAAGTGCTAAGATAGTAGCTAAAACTGTTTTAAAATCAATTTTTGTAAAGTTTATATTAAGTTTTAAATCTATATCTGATATTTGAATGCAAGACTTTAAGTTTGTATAAACGATCGAGCATTGCTGATAAGCTATTTCATCTAGTTTTGGAATCTGCAATTAAGAAATATTTATTACGAAATTCGAGCTTTACATAATTCTGTAGTACCTCATTTTTTAACGGTGAACGTTTAAATAGTTGCACAATTTTCCTTACTTTTTGTGTATGGGTTCTTGTATATCCTAATTCATAACTAAACCTTCTTCGCATGTATTTGATATATTTTCAAAGGCATAATAGCCTTCGTACTCTTCGGCATCTGAATATGAGTCGAAGTCTATTGATTCATTTGAGCAAATGGTTCTTTCTTCGGTTCTTTCTTTTTTATATAAAACATCTACAACTGCAAGTTGAATTGCATGGGCCAAACACAACTGCTGAGCAGCCGGTATCAATTTGCCTACTTTTTGCGCAATTGCTGCACCATCATTTGTTAAACAAACGATATTCTTTTCTAATGAAAAACCATACTGATTCAATTTTTCACTTAAAAGTAAGACACATTTTTCTGCAGGGAAACTTCCATTGATTTGGAGAAGTCCTACACTCCAAAACTTTGACTCCGAGTGAAGATTCACGTTTATGTACCGCCGGTTTCTTAAGGATGTCCACTCATCAAAAGTAATATAAAACCTTTTCCATTTAATTTTATATTCTGATATTTCTTTAATTACTAACTGCCGAATAGTTTTGCTATAGCTAGTGACAATTTTTTATATAGTCGTGGCGGATTTTGGAAGTTCATCACTTAAATTTAATGTTTTTAATGATTTTCGAAGATCATCGGATGTTATGAAAATTCTGGAAGCCCATCAAGTGCTGTCATTCAGATTGCTGCAAGTGAGTCTTCTGTAGTTTTTTTAAAGTTTTGTAGTTTTTTTTAATATTTAGTAATTTTTGGAGGAGGCAATTCAGATATTGAACTAGATTCACCAAGAGGTTCAATAGCATCTCATTTTTGTAATATTACATCATGCTTTGTTTTTAAATGTGTATGAAGGCCACTTGTTGAGCCACCTGCTGTTTTTAAAATTTTTGCGCACTTCTTACACTTTGCACTATGCCCTTTTTCATCTTTGAGAAAAAAAACCAAACAGAATATTTATCTTCGCCTTTTGAATGCTCAATAGACTTTTTAACTTCACTCTCCATCGGCTCAATTAGAATATAATCTCAACTTGTAAATATGTGTTAGATATTTTATCCTCACAATGTTTATATCAGTCACATAATGTGACTGATAAAAACATTAAATAAAATGAATTCAAATATTTAAATTTAAACTTAAAATGTTAATTTTTGAACTTACCAAAGTTGTTCTTGGTAATTATTTTTAAAAAGTATCAAAGAAATAGGTATATAAAGATTTTGTAATTTGTAAAAAACAACAACCTATAGTTATAAACCTCCCGGGAATTTGAATGATTTTCAAAACGATTTGCGATGAGTTTCATCAAAGAGTTGTCTATAAATCAGAGTTTGACAACTTTGCTTTAATATTTTTTTTATGGTTTTTACTCAAAGAAAGAGTTTAAACATATGATAGAATGAAAAATATTTTAAAAATAAGCAACAAATGTTTACGAATTTTCGTATATTTATAATCTGAAATACGACAATGCTGTATGTTCAAAAATAGTTGCATTTTAATATCTACTTAAATGTTATAACACTTTTTTAATTTAAAAAAGTGCATGAAGTATACAAATATTGCTACAAATAATGAAAAAAAGCAACAACCATTCGAATACCAAAATACCGGTATAAATACCAAAATACCAAAGTACCGGCCTTTTAATACCGGTTTCGAAACTAGACAAAATCGACCAAAATTCCAGATTTCGGTATCCCGGTATACCGGTATTGGATTCCCTATGTACAACTTTAAAAGATGGTTTTCTACAAAAACTTAGATTGGGAAACAGTTTTTTGTTTCAACTAAACAATGATCCAAAACACACTGGTAAAAAAACTAAGACCTATAATGATGAAAGCAGCGTAAACATTTTAAAATAGCCTCTGTAAAGGTCACTGGCACTGATTTGAATCCAATAGAACATTTATGGACTTTATTAGATAAAAAATAGATTATAGATCATTTATTAAAAATTTGAAGAAAGATGATTTGAAAAACGCTGTTGTTGAATCACGGTTTAACATCGACAATAATCAAATCAAATGTCTAGTTGAACCAATGTTAAAACGCTTGTTAAATTAAAGCCAAAGAAGGACCAACTAAATATTAAAGTATATTGATAAAATATAAAAAACTTAAAACTGTTTTTCATTTGTTTTAATAAACTGGTATCTGTAACGCTTTTTTTGTGCAATTAATTTATGTGCAAGTGTTTCTATGCCCTTTTTTCAGCTTTAAAATACCCTTTAAAAGGAAATTCAAAAGCGTCAAGAAAAATGTTACTTTTTTTTGAAGGTTTTTTAATAAATTAAAACTTTTTCAAAAAAATATTCTTTATAATTAATGCATGGTACAATATTTTATTCAAAGGTATTAATTTTATTGAAAAATTACTTTATACAATTAAACAATGTTGTCACTGTATAGATATAAGTAAGTTAACTTTTTTGGTGTATTCTTTTAACTGCTAGTATCAACGTCACTTTCATGCTCAATAACTTTACGTTTAAGAGAATTGTTGATTACTGCAGCAGCTACAAACATTAAATATCTATCCAATTTACAAGATTGATCCATGAGCCTGGATAACCCTTGTAGTAATTTTAGAAATTTTTGGCTGAACCTTCCGCACTTTCAGTTAGATAAGGATTTCTTCAAGTTGAATGCTCTTTTTGCTCAACTTTTAAATTACCTTTTTGCGAACGCTCAAATTTTTATTATTTAAAAACTTTGGCATATAAAATTCGCCGAATGGTCACACACGAGCAGTGAACGCCTGAGGGAAGAAATGAAGTACATTAGAATAAAGGAGAATTATTTATTAGACAAAGCATATTTTGACAGTTGTCAAGACAAAAATAAAGATTAATAGAGGAATATTTAAAAATAAATGAGACAAGCTATACAACCAAAACAGTACTCAACCATAATAACAATAAAAAAAATTAAAAAAAATAATAATAAAAAAAAATATATATATATATTTAAAAAAAAAATAATAAAAAAAAAATAAAAAATAAAAAAATTGTTTTATAAATACCAATATGAACTAAAATATACAAGAAATACATAACCAGTCAACAATTTGTAAAACAAAAAACCATTCAACAAATTAAAAATATGGTAACAACAATGAAAGGACTAATAATGGAAAAAAACATTAATACTAATGTGTAAACATAGTTAGTGTAGTGATAAGTAATAAACATCTCCTCAGAGTCGCGTCTATTATTACTGGCGTTTCAATGAGGATCAGCATTTATAACTAGTTTATCCCGTCAGACAAACGTCATCGCCACTTATGCTTTACCCCGCGACTTACGCCTATTTCATACTGCAGTAAAAAAGGACTCACTACAAATAGCCAAAACCCAACCAACCCCAAATTTGTAAAGCACCAATATTTTTTTTGATGATATGATATAAAAAGTATAGATTTACTGAACAAACAAAAATAAAAATAACTAAATAAAACACTTACCGTACCACCAAAAGAAAACATGAAAACAAAATAAATTAAAATTCTAATAGAAACATAAAAATATTAATCAATTTATTTTAAGAAATAAAACCAAATAGGTATTATTAGCATAAACAAGCCCAAGATAATCAGAAAGCAGTATACCTCATTAAAAATTTTTTTTAATAAACAAAACAATACCCTTAAATAAACTCTAACGCTGTCATAGATACCTCATTCGAAATATGATAACCAATCAAAAGTGTAGGAAAATGAGTAACCCGCGAAACCCAAAATCATAACAATAATAGAATAATATATGATAACTTTAATCGATAATTTTTTAATTTAGATGAAAAAAAAATACATTAATACTTTAATGTAAAAAGTCATAAGCAGATAATTGTTACCTAATTTTTTTACCTAATTGTAACCTAATTTTTTTTTTAAAACTCTTTTTGCTCAGCTCTTGAATTACCTTTTGCGAACGCTCAAATTTTTATTTCAAATACTTACCTGAATTTTATCAGGAGATTTAATAGTATAAAATCTCCTGATAAATAATATATATAACAATACTAGAGGATTTTCTCTTATTATTTTACAGCATGTTTCCCTTTTGCAGAAAAAACAAGATCAGCAGGAGTACCATCAACACCAAAATTGATGAACTGTGGTTGTTCGTCGTGATTAAATATTCTCCCGATGTTAATTTTTTCAAACTAAGCTTCTTTTGCTCTGCTTCATTCATAATGTCAGCTTCAATTAATTCTTCTGCAAGAGTCTCTAAAGGCAACCATGAAAAACATTTAATAACTCAGTTTTGCTCGAACTATTTTTAATGAATGTAAAGTACAGTAACAATACAGAAACTAATAATAAAGTGTAGCTCTGTGTTAAATTTTAAATAAAGTATGTGTATTTAATAAGATGTAATCAAAAGTACAATATTTACTCACACCAAGGTGGGAACATGTCATTTCTCTTGGGCAATTGAGAGCTCTATTTCTTGATACATTTCTTTGTTGCTTGAGTGTTAAGCTTGGATTAGTTGCTTTAAAACGCATTCAGAAAGATTTACTTGATCTGCATTTGAAACAAACAAAAAATATAAAAAAATAAAGCAAAAAAGCTTTTCTAACAAAGCTACAACTCCTGTAACTATATCTTTTTATATCTTAACATATTGTTTTACACTACCTTTTAAAATATATATAAGAAACAAAAATACTAGTTTTTTTGATGCTGCAAATTTTCTCCCACCTTTTAACCTTTTGTATTGTGTTTGTGTATTGTCTAACTTTCAGAACATCGAGAAGAAGTTTTGTTAGTTCTGCTGTATTTATGCTTTGTATTGCACGATTTTTATTTTTATTTTTTATGAAACAATTGAAAAAAGTTTTGCGCAGTATTGCCAAAAGAATTGCACAGTAATGCCTCAAGACTATTGCACAGTAATGCCTCAAGACTATTGATAATTTTCCGAACTTGAAACAATAAACCGTAGGCCTGAGTCTACTGTTTATTGTTTCCCAATCTTTAATAAGTGGGAATTGTCTTTTTTTAATTGCAACAAGTCTTCTTACGCAATTTTCTTTACACCATTGAACAGCAACTTCAAGTTGTTTGTTTTTTTTCTAAAGTTGCTTTTCTCATTATAAGTGTTTCAACCTAAGAACTTGAATTTGACTTTATTTGTAAGCGTATTTTGAATTTGCTTACTATAAATGCTTACTATAATTACAAAAAATCGACTCTAAAGATTGATTTTTACTAACATCACTTAGAATTTTTTTAAAACTAAAATAACTCATTTAGTTTTTGAGGTCTAAACCATGTTGTATTGTAGATACTTCCCTAAAATATAATTTTGCAACCAAAGTACGAAGTGAAATTTAATATAACAAGTTTATCCAAAGTATGGAAAACAACTAATATCAAAAAAGTTATGAACAAGTTAAGCTATGTGTTTTTTAGGTCCTAACCACCTAAAAATATCCAAATATCCAAACCCCGTAGAAGAACTTTTACCGTATAAAAGCATATAAAAAAGCCAAAAAAAGTTTAACAGTTTGTTTTTTGCAAAAGATATGACAAAAGAAAAATCATTTTTGGGGCCCATCTACCTGTAACATTACAAAGTCTAGTAATTATTATAGTGTTTTTAATGTGAACCTTCATAAAACTTATAACTAAACACAATATTAGTGTTGTGAATAATAACATTACAATCTATAGATATGAATAACAATAAAATATACCTAGTATAAAATACATACTTATAACTTCATTGATAATAAACTTACACACACGATGAAAATGTTAACCTCCACAAAACTTACAACTAAATACGTTTGTAATGCTGAAGTATTAATACTATTGTTATGAATAATGTTGTTACAGTCTATAAATAAATATGTAAAAAAGTAGGCCACACATTGTTGTTCTCAGATGTGATTTTACTACCTTGAATTGGCTGAAAGAACGCTCATTTGATGCTACACCTTAAGCAGCTGTGATTACAAGAATGCATAATTTGTGGCCTTGTTTCAGTATGTCCTTTTATTTCACAGCACGATACAAAATGTCTTGCAGCTTCTTAGCTGGTGTTCTTGATGACATAAAATCTTCATCACCTTCTTCTAAACAGATATCTAACAAAACTTACATCTGGTTTTTCAGCGTATGAAACGTGAGGAATTTGATCCTTGTATCCAGGCAGAAAAATTTTGTTTGCTTTTGTTGAGGTTTCAATAAGCAAGTTGTCCTTATTCAAAGGACAACTTGATTATTGAATTTGGTGATGAGGGCAAATATTTTCTTTAAACCTACTGAGGTTTCGGTTAAACCCATGGCTAAAGAGTTTATGACCTCATTGAGTTCTTTCAAGTAAAAAACTTTCATCTCCAGGGCTATTAATCTATGGTGTCATCTGTATTTTTTTCTGCATCAATGTGTAATTTCTCAGAAAATATCACCGCACTTTTAATCAAATCATTCATAGCACCTGTGTTATTACTGATATTTTTAAGGTTCTTGGCAGCATTTTCAATTAAATTAATACTGTTAATGACATTCAAATTTGAACCTTCTAAGATTTCTGTTATATTTTTATATCCTCAATGATGTTTTTTATGAAGACAAGAGTAACAATTAAATCAAAAATTGTTACTTTTTTCAGAAGCCCAGAAGCCTTTGTTCTCGAGTGTTGCTCTTAGTCCTCAAAAAACTTATTATTTGATGAAGATTATTGATCTTGTTTAAATGCTCTGAACAAGATCAATAATCTTCTTTAAATACTGATTTTGCCTTGACAGACTTGGCTCGTGCTAGCTTTAGAAGCTTTCCTTTAAATGAATAAACTTTTTTGTGTTTGATGTGAAGAAAACATGCAACTGTTCAAGGACATTAAACAATTCTTTTATTAAAGTATTAACATTGCAGGGATGTTCAAAAGCAGTGTTAGTTCTGCGATCTTGACAAGGTATAAGGGCATATAATAACCAACTTCCTTTGTTATATACTTTAGTACACCCTAAAATTGTCATAAATTGTTATAAGACTGAAAGGCCATCATTGATGTGTCAATGCCTTCTTTGTATAAAGAAGTTAAAATTAGTTCAATTATCACTTTTCCAGTCTTATCAGTACATTCAACTGATTTCAAAAATCTTTGCCGAATCTACCTTTTTCACCGGCCATTCTCACAAGTATATTTATTATGTCCTTGTCCGACATATTGGGAATAGTGCAGGTCATCACAGAAAAAAATATTGGAGCTGTTAATTTTATCAACAATCTGACTCTGAATTTAGTTGCAATTAAACTAATCATTTAATTATCAGACAAAACAATATGCGGCATCAGTTTGTTGTTTCATTGCTTATTTCAGCAGAATCCAAGTTGTTTCATTGCTTATTTCAGCAAAAATGTTGATCAATTTGTTGTTTCATTGCTTATTTCAGTAGAATCCAAGTTAATAATATTTTTGTCACCCTTTTCTTCTCTGCCAGAAAATTAGGGTAAATGATCTAGTTCATAATTCATAATCTGTAATTTCTTCTGATTATTTCTTGATGACAATATAACCCGGGTTTTCCCTTTTTGCGTCCTTATCTTGAACTTCTGAACTTGCGTCCTCTTCAAATTTTTTATCAGAAGATGTTGTTTCTTGTTTTATGGATATATCACATGTTGAAGTTGATGGTTCAGTTATTATTAGGTTTTTCTAACTTTGTAGGTTTACTACTTAGTATTTTATCATCCACTTCGACATTGTTACTAGCATTCTGATTTTTGATTTTTCGTTTTTTTTTTGAAACTAAGGAGGCTATAAAAAGATTCTCTGGGGCTACCACTGTTTGTATATGAATCTTTTTACTACCATGTACAGATCTTTCATGCCTGGTTTTATAGCCGTTATTAAAAACTGCTTTACATATGCAACATTGTACCTGATATCTTTATATCTCTTGCTTTTTATTGTTAGTGCTCTGAAAAACAAACGCAGATTTACCGTAATTTTTAAATGAGTCACTTTTTATAAAAGTTGTCACTCTTATGATAATAGAATAAGAATAATAATCTCATTATATTCATATTAGGTAATTTGCAACAAACCTAATTCCGACCATTTTCTCCTTTGAGAAATTCTTAACTGTCCCAACTCAGAAAGAAAATTCTCAACTTTTCTCTTTCCTAGATTCTGGGAGAAGGCTATTCTCTACCCCCTCGCCCATGGCGATTATCCATGGCGATTATTGATTATTAAGACGCGAAGCTGCATATTGAACATACAAGATCCACAACGTGAATACACAACGAGACAAGCGAACCGACTATCTGTTTAAAAAACTATTTAAAAACGTTTATATACAAAACTATTTATACACGTTTATATACTACTTCACATGCACTCGTCAGCAATGTGTTTCCCACTTAATGAACTTAAAAGCTATAATTATAATAAATATTATAAATACTTGATAAAATTTAAAAACTACCTATTTTGCGAACGTTAAGAATACAAATAAAATATTAATACACTACAAGTTTTCATTTACAATTTGAACGCACGCGTTTTCATTGGCTGTTTGTTTGCATAAAAAATAAAGAACTTTTTTAAAATTAATGGTTTGTTAAGTAGGTATTTATATAAAAAGTAAACTTTGAAATTAGTTTTATAATTTCTGTTTATTGAACTGTTATTTTTCTTTTATAATTGCAATCTTGTAAACACTTTTTTCTGCGTTTTGTACGCTTTCGATTTGCTTGCATTTCGACAACAAGTAAACAAAGAAATACATTCTTACAACCAAAAATATATTTCGACAAGAAACTCATCTTTAGAGGATTTTAAATTGATAGAACCGACTTTTGCTCCTCGATTTATGTTAATAAATTAATTCTAAAATTTTATTAAATTATACTCAAAGATATCCGAGATTGAACCAGTTGTATGAAGCTGCTGGGAAAAAAAGAGCAAAGATTCGAAAATAAAGTGAAAATAAAAATAAACATTTAGATTGCCTTCGTTGGACAAAAAAAGCGTGAACAGTTAAAATATTTTTTAAATCTTGTAAATTTTAAGTAAAACTAAAATAATTCTGCTAATCAATTTGCTTGATGACGTAGAGATCAATATCAATGCTTGATGACATAGAGATCAATATCAATGACTCTAAAGAGTAAGATTCCTAAAGTCTTTTTGTTAATTTTTCTTGTCAAAGACATTGAAGACTCGCAGAAAAATCAGTTAGACTTTTAAGTTGATTGTGACCAACAAAAATATAAAAGTGACCTCGATACACAAACTAGATTAACTTCTAACATTCCGGACAGTGGCGGATCCGCCACTGTTCGGAATGTCCGGAATGTCCGGATCCGCAACTGTCCAACACAAACCTCAATCGATTGAGGATTGTGTTGTGTTGTGGGAGGGGGGGAACAAGTCAATGAATAGGGTTGGGTGTGGTGTTTTAAACCCTATAAATTATTTTTATAACTAAAACACTTTATAAGTGTTTTTATGTGACTTTTATTATACATATTACATACATATGCACTAGTTATTTTTTAAGTTTCTTTTGTCTATTTTAGTCAACAACTATCTTTTATAAAATAAGAAATATTTAATATTACTGAAATAGTTCGGTCATTTAAAAATGTAACTAGACATATTACAAAAATAAGCATTTTGAAAAAAAATTCACTTTTTAGGTATTTTACAAAAATTCTGAAAATTTTCATTGAAACTAAACGATTTATCGACCAGCCAAAGTCAATGTTTTCATCAAGCTCACGTTCAATAGAAATTAATGTTGATCCAGAAAGACGTTCGTTTGTCATTGTTGATCTAAAATAATTTTTTGTAATTTTTTGTTTTCTAAAACTTCATTTATCATTAGCAGATGTAACGGAGTCAAGTAGATTTTGTAAAGTATAGAAAAGTTAGGGAGACCGGGTGCTAACTGTTTCTCAATCAAAAACTGAAGTACATCTTTCAGTTGTATGTCAGTTGTCAGTGATGGGAATAATGATCCATACACTTCATTGAAAGTCTCATACCCTACAACTGTTTCTTCAGTATTTACGTCGTTACAATAAATTTGATATTATTATATTTTCTTTAGATAATTTGACAGATCAAGGCAATCAAAATGTGTAACTGTGTTACTAAAGTTGTGAAATTGTTTATTTTTTTGTTTACTCTTTCATCTCTCCACAGCTCTCCTGTCATGCGTTTCTTTTTGACTGGATGTTAGGCTAACTGAATATAAAGAAAAATGAGTTTTCTTTAAATTTAGTTTCTACATCTAGTTCGGCACATTTTTCACTAATAAATGATTTGACTGCTAAATTTAGAACTTTAAAAACTTCATCGTTTCACATGTCTACAAATTTTTTTTGTAACTTCAATCAACTGTTTTGCAAATAAAACATCTATATTTTCTCGTTGTAAATAGTTAGATAACAAAAAAGATTAACAACTTTGGCAAAAATAAACAAATGATTGTTTTTTTTATTAAAACTGATAGTCCAATAGCTTCTGCTCTAACATTTCCAGAATAATCTTTAGATTTTCCTAGATTTATACCTTCTAGAGTGGCTAGAATAGCTGAAAAAGATTCAACATCAGCATCAACTGCATGCTTCGTACTTGCCCATCTTGTATCAGAAAGTCGATTCAGAGTGTCTACTGTTGATTCATATAGGCGTTTCTGGTACTCTTGGAGAATATGAAGTCGTGTTAAACTAGATGTAAGGTACTTATCCAATTTTTCAGCTGTGCCTAAAAACATCTGGACATGGTTGTTTACAGACATTGCTTCGATAGCCACCAAATTTAAAACATGAGCACAACAATGAACATAGATGGGATTTGGTGAAAGCGTTTTTATTCGAGTTTGAAGACCACTTTTAATTCCAAAAATTACATAAGCACCATCATACGCTTGTCCTCTGCAGAGTTTAATATCAATGTTTCTCTTTTAAAAGTTTAATATCAATGTTTCGAAAGAAAATTTTTTAAAACCTCTGTTTTAAAATAATTCCTCTCATTCATTCTCTTTTTCATTTTTTTATGAATTTATAACTTTTTTTTAATGTTTTAGGGGGCGCCGTTTGATCGTTCTAGGAGGTGCGGGGGGCAAGCTGCCCCCACCACTGAGTCCTGTTCAATGGAAATCAATATCAGATACTGATTGAACAACAATCATTTTGAAACTCTTCTTTACAAGATCAAAAAGAACGCAAATTTCCATTTTTATGGAGGAAAAACGAAACGGAGAGAAAGTTAGAAGAGATTGGCTTGTTGGGAGTAAGACTGTGGCATCAATTTTTTGTTTTCCGTGCTCCTTTTTGTATTCGTCTTTTAGTGTAATTTAACTAGTCCCGGTGTTCAATCCAGCTTGTTGTCTTGAAATGGAGGTATACATGAAAGTCGAAGAAAACTTTCAGATTGCATTAAAAGCCATCAATAAGGCAATATTTACCGTAATTATTATATTTAATGAAATATCTTAATTGAATGAAAAATAGCTATGAATAATAAGTTAAAAGTCCTTGGCATTAAAAGTTTTTGTGTTCAAAGCTACAACAGTTGGGCAAATATGGCAGGTATTTACAATGGAGTTCAAACTTTCAACAGACAATCATTCCTTGCTCTGGTTTTAGTTTAAAATTACGTGATTGACGCAGGTCAATCACGTAATTGCAATTGACGCAGGTCTGGCCATTTTTGCACAATTAGAAGGAGGCGTTAACTTCCTTTTTAAATGCTACTCCGCGGAGCTCTGAGATAATACTGTTAGAACCTCTTGGAACACTTAAATAATTAAAATTTAAAAAATTCAAAAAAGTTTATGCAGTTGTGCGGCATTAATTAGAATTCTGGTTTAGAACTAAGAGATCAGAGGTTCGACGCCGGCTCTAGCCCAATAAATAACATTGGTAAGGAAGGAGGGTGATCGTCTTTGTTAAATTCTCATCCGTGGTGCTTACTAGTTAAATAAGAACTATATTTAGATAATTGAAGAGGAATGTAACAAGTTTTCTTTCCTTCTTCTTTACAAAAATCTCAAACAGACAAAGAACTACGCAGTTTTTATAAACGTACACGTTTATAAGCTGAAAATATTGTTAAACTCTGCACAGTAAAATTTAAGAAATTAATTTTCTGAGAAAGTTTGTCTTTTATTTTTGTTTTTTTAGAAGAAACATTTAAGGCAGAGAAAAGCTTGTTGAACTTTTAAATTAGGTTTATGCAAAGGAACTGCGTTAATATCTCTAAGTGTGTGTTTTAATAAGAATCATTCTAGCCTTGTCTGTTTCAACTTCTAAAGGCAAAAGTTCTTGACAATAGCTAGATTGCTGAAAGCTGGAAAAAAAAAAAAAAAAAAAGGAAAATGATGTTAAAAAAAACGAAACGACGTTAAAAAAAAACAACATCGGAAAATAACGTTACTACAATAATATCAACGTGATTTTAAATTTTTTTATGAAAATAAATAAAAAATAAGTATACTAATTAGTATGCTTTTTGTTATATTAAGATTTGGAGTATGATAGAGCATCCAAAAAACTTTTTTTTTTTTGTTTTTTGTTTTTTAGTTGCCCCAAGAAGACCTAACGGTCTTGTCACAGAGCACCGCGGATGTGCATTTAACCAGGAAGTTCACGCCTCCTTCCTTACCGTGACACGAAAATATGTCCAGCTCGTTTCGAACCTCGATCTCCTGTTTCTAAAGCAAGCTCTCTAACTACAACGCCACGGCCGCAATAAACAAAGTTTTGGACTCGGACATCACAAAAGCTCTGTGCGGACCTGTACTTATTTATTTCTATATATAAACAAATAAGAAAATAGTAAATACAAAGAGCTAGATTTAAATTTAATTATAGTTGTTGCAATTTAATTTATATAAACGTAGTGCTTTTTAAATTCATAAATTAAATTTAAAAAGCGTAAAATTCATTTAAATTTAAATTTTTTTCTTTTACTTCTCCGTCAAGTGCATGCATTATCTCCTCAAGCGCAGAGAATGTTTGAATGTGGCTTTATTTACGTTTTATGTTTTTGCAAATCAGAAATCTTATCAGATATTTCCGAAACCACTCTGATTACCTCTTGATATGGCCGCTACAAAAACTTGTGTGAAGTTCTTTTTATTTGGTTTTAATGTAATATTTTGGGTAAGAATTTTATTTTATTTTTTTTAATTGAAATAAAATTGTAAACAAGCATCAAAGTGAACGATCTGATTCATAAATCTTAGTTCATAACACGCATTATTATATTTAACAAATTAATTTATACCACTATATATACCTATCTAATATGGTTTAAGTTATTTTTATTTTAGTATGTTTGCATGATTATATACATGTGTATATAAAAATATACTGCATTATTCTAATACTAATTTTTATCATTGTCTTAAAATATTACACTTTTGTTTAAAAAGTTTTTTTTTTAAATAAAAAAAAACTATACTTGTTTTATATCTATAACAATGTAAAACTTTTATTTTATAGAATTAAATAGAATATTTGAAATATTTATTAATATTGAGATTTGTTATGATTGCAGAGTAATATTATCTAGCCTACTTCTGAGTCTCTGTGTTTATTGTTTGAATTTTAGTTTTTGTCTTTTTTGAAAAAATGAAAAGGTTTCAACAAAGTTCAAAATGATTTTGACTCATTGTTTTATAGAATTGTATTTGCGTTTTTATATATTTAATAGCATTTTTATATATTTAAAAATGTATAGTTTATTATTATTCATTAAGCTTGCTGGAGGAGCTGCTGCAGCCATTGGAATTTGGATGTTGTTTGATGGTGGTCGATTTAATAAATTTATTGGAAATTATACATTTACAGTACCTGCATCGATACTTGTTGCTGCTGGACTTTTTGTTTTCTTTGTTGGGTTTTGTGGGTGTTTTGGTGCTGTTAAAGAACACAAATGTTTACTTGGAACTGTGAGTTTTTTGATGTTTACATTTTTAATTTTCATATTGTTAGTTTAAAAATGATAATTTATATTGTAATAATGATAAAAAAGAAAAAGAAAAAAGTTTAGAAGAAAGAGGAAGCTCCATTAGTTATAAATATCAAATAGTGCAAATTAAATGTAAAATAACTTCTGTAAAAAATAAAATATTTTCAAAATTGGCAGACACATTGATTTCTTTTTTTTTTGATTTTGTTGATTCTTTAAGTTGAGCTCGTTGATATTTTAACTATGTAGTTTACATCCTAAGTAATTATCTAAGTAAATTGCAATTAAATATTTTTATATTTTAAAAAATTGAATATTTGGTGCTAGATTGAGGTAAAATGTTATTTAAGTATTAATAAAAAAATATATTTTAGCATAAATTAGAGGGAGGTTGTTACTATAGTTACTATTATCTCAATTTTGAAAAAAAAATTTAGTTTTAAAAACAAGTTTTTATATTTTATCAATTTGACAATCAACTAAATATATATTTTTCTCTTTATTTTTTTACATTTTTTTATGTGCTGTTGACTTTTTACAACTGAAGTGAAAAAGGGGTAGAGAGCAGAGTATGTCAGTGGAGCTAAGCAGGAAGAATTTGTGCTCCATGCTCAAAGCATTTAATAATTACTTCACCCAAGCTTCACTCTGGGTGTAATATTTTTCACTCTTTACTTTTGAGGTTATAATCATCTTTCTGTACTCCTGTTCTCCTTTGTCATCTTTTTTAAATTAAATTTTTTTTTTCCCTTTTTCAGAGTAATATTTCAATAACTCCATTTTTCTCTCTCTCATTACCCAAGCTTTACAAACTTATAAAATTGCTATCTTATCATAATGGAGATTCGCCAGCAGAAATTGCAAAGGGGTTGATAAAAATATAATTAAAATCATGTGATAAGTTAATTACATGATATATACTTTATAGAATGTTTGTAAAAGTAATAAAAACAAATGGTAACAAATTTAGTATATTATTAGAAACATTTTGAGTTCCTCTGTGCCACCTGAGCGATAGTGGTATAGTTATTTTTTTAACTTTGTATTTGTGTGTTTTTTTTAGTATTTTACAATGTTGTTGCTTGTATTCTGTGCAGAAATTGCAGCTGGTGTGTTAGCATTTCTGTATCGTGACAAGGTAAAAATTTATGCTTTTTTGCTTTTACTTTTATATTCTATTTTTTGTTGTTGTTGTATTGTTTTAATTATTTGTATTTGTTCGAATTTCTTAGATTTATGATGAAGTAACGTACCAATCAAAACTAGTTATAATAAATGATTATGGTACTGGAATAGAAGCATTAGACTATTCAGTTAATCTCATGCAACAAAAGGTTTTAAATATTTTTATTTATTTTTTATTATTTGTTTGCATGGACATCGATTACAGACACAATAATAGTTTATTTGCTGATTTTTCACTTTTTTGACCAGATTGCTTTGTATTAATTAGATGTTTATATTTTTTTTAGATATATATATTTTTTATAAATATTAATTTTATAGATGATTGAATTTAATTTTTTGTGATATTCTTTTTTTATTTTTCTATTTATATATAAATTATATATTATATATAAATATATATATATATATATATATATATATATATATATATATATATATATATATATATATATATATATATATATATATATATATATATATATATATATATATATATATATATAGATATAGATATAGATATATATGTATATATATATATATATATATATATATATATATATATATATATATGTATATATATATATATATATATATATATAGATATATATATATATATATATATATATATATATATAGATATAGATATATATATATATATATATATATATATATATATATATATATATATATATATATATATATATATATATATATATATATATATATATATATATAGATATATATATATATATATGTATATATATATATATATATATATATATATATATATATATATATATATATATATATATTATATATATATATAGAGAGAGAGAGAGAGAGAGAGAGAGAGAGAGAGAGAAAGAGAAAGAGAGAGAGAGAGAGAGAGATATTAATATTTTTCCATATATCTAGCCTTTCTGCTTTTTTTATACAAAAATTTCTATACAAGATTGACACTTTTGTATAGAAACTTAAGAACTGTATATTGTGAAAATCCAGCTATTATTATCAGATATCATATGGTGTTATCCATATTTGTAATATAATATAAAAAATGCTGTACAAACTATTTAAGTTAGATGAGTCAAAACAATATAGTGTTGACTATGTTATTTTGACTTACCAAACTTGAAAAGTTTGGTGAATTAAAACCACATAGTCAACAGCCTTTAAATATAAGATTTTGTTAATAAAAATAGTTTATGAAAAAAATTTGGTATCAAAATTTCAGAATTTTGTCTATTCTATTTTTAAAAGTGTTTTTGTTTGAAGAGTTCATTGCATCTTGTGATAACAAATTCCAATCGTCTACCACTCTATTTGTTAAATAGTAAAAAAAAATTTTTAGTAAATTCTCGATGAAGTCTTCTATTGTGACAGTTTCTGGACATATGGTTGTAAAATCTCAAAGGCTCCCTAAATCTAATATATTCAGTTGAATTTGATATTTCAAACATTTCTATCAAGTCTTCTCTTTTATTCTCCTTTCTTGTCTTTGTCTTCTCCTTTCTTGTAACGTTGGTAAACCTAAAATTTTTCTCTTTTCTTCATAACAGATGACTTTCAGTATTTTAATCCTAGTCAATTTACGTTGTACATTTTGCAGTCTATTAAAATCTTTAATACAATATGGGTTCTATACTGATGCTGGATATTCAAGCTGTGGCCTAATAATTGACTTGTATAACAACTTTAATATGACAACATCAAGATATTTAATTCTATGTTTTATAAAACCTAGTGTTCGATTAGCTTTATTTGCAACACTAAAAAATGATTTCCCATTTGAGGTCATTTGATATTATAACACTCAAATCTCTTTGTATTTATGTCTTTGTAAAACAAGATCTTCTAATTTGTAGTTCAATTGAGGATTCAATTTACCAATATGCATAACTTTGCACTTATCTCCATTGAACTTAATCAACCTCTTATTTGACCAGTCTAACTTGTTCAAGTCTTCTTGAAGAGCATTGCTGTTACTTTCATTGGTAATTGCTGACACGATTTTAGTATCATCTGCAAATAATTCTAATTTTATTATATTATTATTTAAGTCATTTATATAAATTAAAAATAGTTGTGGGTTAAGAACTGAACCCTGAAGTACTCCACCTATAACTTCCTTCCAAAATGTTTTACACCATTACTGACGAATGTTTTATACCACTGTAAAATATGAGTGAAAACCATAACCATAAAGCTTGCAATACAATTTAGATAAAGAAACCGAATCAAAAGCTTTTGCAAAGTCCAAAAATATTATATCAATATTATTGCCATCTTCGATTTCTCTTGTAATAAAATTAAAAGTATCTAACAAATTTGAACAACAATATTTACTATTAAACATGCTGCTCACTTGCTAATAATTTGTTAAAAGTCAAGTGCTTCATCATAACATTGCAAATAATTTTCTCCATAATTTTGCAAATTATTGATGTTAATGATATTGGTTGATATTTTGAAGGATCTAATTTGTTTCCTTTTTTGAACAGTGGAATTATGTTGGCAATTAATCATTCATTTGGTATAACACCGCTATAATATGACATTTTACAGATCAGTGATAACAGGTGAGAAATTGATTTTGTGAGAATTGAAAAATGTCACATTTTGAAGGAAAAGTTACAGGGTCTATAAGTTATCTTTTAAAATTACTGAAACAAAATACTCATTAAAACAATTTTCAATATCTACCTCATTTGTGATAATTGAACCATCAACAGTTTTAAGTACTTTAATTGAATCTTTTATAACTGTTTTACTATTTAAATATGAATAATTGCTTTTAGGGTGTTTTTTTTAGTTTTTAGCCAGATTTAATTCAAAAGCTCTTATATCTTTATTAACTCTTTTTCTTTTATTTTATTTATGGTTTTATAGTCAATTACCATGTCAGTTTTTTTAAATTTTGAATGCCTGCATTTGTACCATAAATTTTTTTAAACTTTATCGTTTTCTGAAGCTTTTTAGTCATCCATGGAGCATATTTTTTACTTGTATCTTAATTTATATTTGGAATAAGTTTATTACATCCAGTATGATACATATTTTTATTTTTTATTTTATATTTTATTTTAGCCATTTTTTATCGACTTGACTAGCATTTAAATCCTTAAACTCATTTTCCCAAACAAAACTTGAAAAATAATTTGAAAGTTCTTTATAATTTTCTTTAACGTTTAATAATTTTGTCTTTTTTTTTTGGTTTTTGATCAAGATTGTTATTTTTATAAAAATAATTGAAACTCAATATATGGGCCCATGTTCAATTCCACCTAGATTAGATAAGTGATTCAAACAGAAAACCCGATTACTACTTTCTGATAAGAACAAGTCTAACAAATTTGTATCTAACCCAAAGCTAACTTAAAATGTTTGCAACAAGACATTTTGATATAAGAAGCAACCATTTAAACATTCTATAAATTCTAAGGCGCTTAAATCTGAATCATTCTCAAGTTTACATGAACCATCACTAAACCATTTTATATTTGAAAAATTGAAATCTCCAAAATTTAGAATTCCTATGTATTTACCATTTTTTTAAGCTTTATAAGCATGTTAAGTTGATTTAGTTATTTTCTGACAACTTAAAATATCACTAGCACCAATTCAATATATACATCCACATAAAACGTTTTCCAGACCAATCTCAACTGAACACCATAATTGTTCGATAGCCTTATCAATTAGAGAGTTTTTAGTAACAGGATAAGATTTTATTGTATTTTATATATATATATATATATATACAAACTCTGATATATATATTATCTCTGCCTCTACTATATTCACAATACTTTTTAAACAAGTTAAAACCCTCAATATTTTTTGCAGATTGATCAGTCCACCTAGTTTCACAAATTATAATAATTTGCATCAGATTATGAACTATTTCTTCAATTAAATCTTCAAATTTGTTAAACAGTGTGTTATAATGTGGCATTATTATGTGTGTTATATTATTATAATGTGTTATATTAATGTGGCATTATTATAATGTGTGTTATATTATTATAATGTGTTATATTATTATAATGTGGCATTATTATATGTGTGTTATAATGTGGCATTATTATAATGTGGCATTTGTGTGAAAACAGTTTAAAAAATATTTTATACTTGTATCCATTTCTTCACTATTATTTATTGAATTACCCAGTATTGTTTTAATGTTCAGTGATTCATGGGGTTGGCAACCAGAAATACTATTATTGGAATTTATATATTAATTTAAACAATTTTTATCATTATTGTTTATTATTGGATTATTTTGCTCTGACCTTTTTAACTTCGTTATTCCTGATTCCATATCCAAAGGGATTGTTGAATTGATCTTTTGAATTAATTTTTCATTTAATTGATT
>NC_061161.1:17971193-18003693 GCF_022113875.1 Hydra vulgaris
GGATTTTTTTTTTTTTTTTTTCTGTGAAAAAAAAAAATTAAGTAAATGATGTCATCAGCTTGCTCAAAAATTCGATCTCTCAAAAGAATGGTCACACACGCATCTTGAAAATAAGTTTAAAGGCTGTACAAGATTTTAATTGAAAATTAATTATTGAAAAGTTTGAAATATAAAGCTTAAATGGTTTAAATCCTAACTTAAAGTTGAAAAAAACTTTTTTTCTCGTAACAAAGTTCCAAAAATAGAATCTCAAAATGGCTAATTTTACCATTTGATTAGATTATCATTGTCACAGTCTGCAATCATTAAACGTCACTATCTGTAATAATTAAAAATAGATTTTGAAACATTGATTGTAGTATTAAAAAATAGTTTTATCATTTAATTTGTTTTTTTTTAAATATATTTAACCTTTTGTAAACAATACTCGCTTTGCTTTCGTATGCATATGTGAATAACATCTATCAAGGAATCAAGCATTGGTTCAAAAACTAATGTAAAATTTTTTTATTATAAAAGATAAAGTATATGATTGAATTGAGGCTTATCAAATTTTTACCTTTTTTTTTACATCAAATTTAACAATATACTCTACAACACAAGACACGTGTAGTGATATATAATATTTGACAGTTTATTTTAGTGACTTTATTATTTATAGTAATTATTTATAGCATATTCATAGTTATTACCACTTGTTACCATAGTTACCACTTTTTTTTCTTCCTAGTGACATATATACAATAATAAACAAGCTGAGTCCTGTTCTGAAAGTCAAACAATCATCGTGGTTAAAACTGTTTTTATTTTTGAAACTTAGGGTTAAAGCCTTTTAGTCACACTTTTTCCTCAGAGAACCTAAATCGTCTTTAAGATAAAAATAAATAAAAAAATAAATTTATTTTTTTATTTATTCTTGAATTTGATGATTCTAAACCAAAAAGCAATTTTTTATTGCCAAGATGCTAACTTTTATTTTTTTTTAATGACCTCTACCATGCATACATAGTAAGCACACCTAAAGGAGAAGCTTTCTACCATGCATACATAGTAAGCACACCTAAAGGAGAAGCTTTCTACCATGCATACATAGTAAGCACACCTAAAGGAGAAGCTTTCTACCATGCATACATAGTAAGCACACAGGAGAAGCTTTCTACCATGCATACATAGTAAGCACACCTAAAGGAGAAGCTTTCTACCATGCATACATAGTAAGCACACAGGAGAAGCTTTCTACCATGCATACATAGTAAGCACACCTAAAGGAGAAGCTTTCCACCATGCATACATAGTAAGCACACAGGAGAAGCTTTCTACCATGCATACATAGTAAGCACACCTAAAGGAGAAGCTTTCTACCATGCATACATAGTAAGCACACAGGAGAAGCTTTCTACCATGCATACATAGTAAGCACACCTAAAGGAGAAGCTTTCTACCATGCATACATAGTAAGCACACAGGAGAAGCTTTCTACCATGCATAGATAGTAAGCACACAGGAGAAACTTTCTACCATGCATACATAGTAAGCACACAGGAGAAGCTTTCTACCATGCATACATAGTAAGCACACCTAAAGGAGAAGCTTTCTACCATGCATAGATAGTAAGCACACCTAAAGGAGAAGCTTTCTACCATGCATACATAGTAAGCACACAGGAGAAGCTTTCTACCATGCATACATAGTAAGCACACCTAAAGGAGAAGCTTTCTACCATGCATACATAGTAAGCACACAGGAGAAGCTTTCTACCATTCATACATAGTAAGCACACCTAAAGGAGAAGCTTTCTACCATGCATACATAGTAAGCACACAGGAGAAGCTTTCTACCATTCATACATAGTAAGCACACCTAAAGGAGAAGCTTTCTACCATGCATACATAGTAAGCACACAGGAGAAGCTTTCTACCATGCATAGATAGTAAGCACACCTAAAGGAGAAGCTTTCTACCATGCATACATAGTAAGCACACAGGAGAAGCTTTCTACCATGCATACATAGTAAGCACACAGGAGAAGCTTTCTACCATGCATACATAGTAAGCACACCTAAAGGAGAAGCTTTCTACCATGCATACATAGTAAGCACACAGGAGAAGCTTTCTACCATGCATACATAGTAAGCACACAGAAGAAGCTTACAAGAATTTCTTTCGAGAAAAGGAAGAGTTGTTTTTGCTTAGGATATTATTTTATTATTAGAGCTTTTGAAAAAAAATTTAAACATAAACACTTCTGAACAAACTGTAGAATGTAGGCTTTACTCTGTTGGGTGTTATGGGCCCCATGTCACTAAAATTTTCTTTATTTTAGAAAATAATGAAATAAAAACGCCTTACTGTTTTAAAAAACCATTTTTAAAAGCCACCAATATTTTGGAAATTAGATTTATGGTCTTAAAAAAAGTAAATTCGATTTCAAGTGTTCTAAAAAAAACATTATACAAAAAACTATAAAAGCAAATACATAGATGATTATGTATTTTTTGGAGCTGTTTCCCTTATAATATAGATGGTAACTGGGTATGTGAATATTTTACAAAACAATCTTATGTTTTCTGAAAATGTTAATGAATATTGATACCATCAATTAACTCATTAACATGCTAAATATTAATTAAACTAATACTATTATTATTATTAATATTATTTTATTTTAATTATTTTTTAAATTTACCTTGCCTAGGTTCCAGAGAATCACTACAGTTAAAGAGGCCGTCATTTTTATTTCTATTTACTCTTACTAAAAACACAGAAACCTTTTTAAACAATAATAGATAAAGTTAATAAAAACTCTGAGACGCAAAGTTAAACATTAATAGATTAAGTTAGTAAAAAACTCTGGAGCACGAACCTTGTTAATCATTAATAGATGAAGTTAGTAAAAATAAAGAATACTTTTAACCCTAATATTACAGCTTTCATTTTTTTTTTTTTAGAAACAAAATATAGTTTTTTTTAATATTATAGTTTTATATTATTAATAGCAATAAAATGTTGTAGATACTTTTATATAATATGTTAAAATGGCTGACATTTTTATTGATTAAATGTTATTGCATAACATTTCCACAAGTAGTTTATGGGTAGTTTTATCCTATACTTCTATGGAATATCAATTTGTTGATAGGTACAGGTTCATCTACTCATGCTATAGAAAATGAAAATAAAAATAAGAAAAACATTTTTTGAATTTTTTTCCTTCATTTTAATAGACTTTATTTATCTGGCCTGACATATTTTTTCAGTCTGTATATACCTTGTTTTTGTGTAGTAGCTGTTGATTACTTTGTGCCTATTTATTTACATTATCTTTTTTTTACCTAATTTTTTACCTTTTTATTACTGATTGACCTATTTCCCCCCATTCTTTACGTTCATATAATAATGATATATATAATGATAAAAAAAATACACATTCTTCCCTAATTGTTTTGAAGAAAATCAAACATCTGTTTTTTTCTTAAATTGTTTTTTAGTTTATATAACCTATATGACAGCGAAATAAATAGAAGTAATATTAAAAAAATTTGTTTTTAGCTTCTTGGTATGTGTTTTTCTTGTTGCCTGTTTTTTGCTATCGACGATTATTAAGCAGAGTGTTATTTATGAGGGCTACATTATCTTATACAACACTCTCTATTTTTCTTTTACACTGAACGTTAATGTTGTTTCCACCAATCGTATATATTAATTTTGTTTGCACCAATCGTGAACATTGCAACATTGAACATAGATCGTTGAATTGAACATAAATCATGAACGTGAATCGTTAATGTTGTGTGCACTAATTGTATACATTAATTTTGTTTACACTAATCGTAAAAGTTGATGTTATTCGCACTATTTGCATACGTTGATTCTGCTTCTTGTTAATGTTACGATAATCGCAAATATTGTTTATATAAAAATTTTATGTAAATATGAAATTTTATAAAGTTCAAATTTTATCAAATAATCATATATGTATATAGAAGTTATTATTATAAAAGTTTTAAAACCATTTTTTATAAAAACATTGTTTAAATTTTTGTTTATTTATGAAATTTATATATAGTTGTAGTAGGGTTTCCGTTGATAATTTTTAAATGTTTAACGAAATATTGAGTACATTTTAAATATTGTAATTAGTTTATATAGTATTTAAATATTTAATGTTTTTTTTTTAAATATTTGTAATATTTATTTTCAAAATTTGTTATAGTTATTAAATTAAATTTTAATACATAATTATATAAATTTATACTTAATGACCTCTTGAGTTTTATTTTAATGCTTTTATCCTGTTGGAATTATTTGAAATTTTTGTTTCAAGCGTAGATATAGGAATAAAACATTTATATCAAGTTTTTTATATGCCCCTGTTTTTACGTAGGAGGACGCTTCTATCCCGAGGCAATAATTATTCTTATGACTAGGGAGTGACGATGTATCGTTTAACGATGAGTCGATTAATCGTGTTCGATGCACTAAACAACTCATCATGTTCGATATATCGAATGCGAATAGTTGTTCAATGCATCGAACACGGTTAATCGAACAAAAATGTACCTGAACAATTAACGATGTGTTATATAAAAAAATAATATAAAAAATGGCATAAAATTACTTACATCAGTTGTTTTTGATTTATGGTTATGTTTCTTACGATTCTTTTACATTTCACAAGAGAAAAAGTAAATAGGCTGTCTGATGTTATGATAATCGTAAAATTAAATATTTGTCTCGTATTATTAATTGTAAATTGTTAAATTAAATAGAAAGAATGATTAGGGTGGTCCAAATTTTACACATTATTTAAAATGCAGACTCCACAACTCTAAATGCGTTTTTTTAGGGGTAGCTACAGTCTCTTAAAGATCAGGCGGGCCCCTATTATTATCAAGAAAAAACGTTTTTCAAAAGTATATTTTGTTGGGTCTTAAAAGAAGCGAAATTTTATAAAAATTTTAAAAATAGTTATTATTTTGGACCACCCTAATGCATTAATTTGGACCACCCTAATGCATGCAGTGAACAATTTTTTTTTTCCTGTAAATGTTCTTTTCCATTATTGTAGAACAATAGCAAGCAACAATAACCAAAAAAAAATTTTAGTTTTGAAACTAGCTGTTTTGAAAATTTTGTTTGGTGTTGCGGAATAATGTTGCAAAATTTTGATTGTTGCTAACTTGATTGTCGAAAATGTAAAAAAGGAATAATGTCGCAAATTATCGCATTATTGATTGTCGAATAACAAAATAAGGAATAATGTCGCAATTGAATTTAATGAATAGTGTCGAAAATGGCAAAATGAATAATGTTCTAAAAGAGTTTAATAAACAGTAAAAAAAATAGTAACAACTATAAAAGTGTGTTTAAATAATGTCTGAGATCATACCGAAATAGCTTGCTGCTGGATGCTTCAGTACATACACCAACTATCTTATAGCCTGCTGTCGCAAAGGAGTGCCGCTCTATCGACTGAGGGTTTGGGGTTTGGTAGCAATCTTTACTTTCATTCTTTTTTTTTTCTTTTTTTTCTTTCTGTAAAAGCCGTATGCTATAAAGATAAGTAAAATGAGTAAGCAATTGGTGAAACTAACTATTTGTGACACTATTCCGTTTTTACTATTTGCAACATTTTTTTTGTTTCAACATTCCTTTTTTTTGTTTTGGACACTATTCATTAAATTCATTTACAAAAATGTTCCTTTTTTTGCGACATTAAGCCTTTTTAATATATTTGACACTATTCTGTAATTCATTTTTTCGACGCTACTCCTGTCACCCATTTATTTTTAATTGGTTCGATGCGTTGTTTAAGGATCCAGTCCTGCAATGTGTTGTTTAACAACAATGCTTATTCGTTTCATTGTTTAACAATGCGTGTTTCAATGCATCGATGTAAAACGTAAAACAATACATCGCCGCTGCCTACTTATGACAACTTAAATAATATGTACTGTGTACCATAAATCTTTAAAATAACTTATTTTTGCGGTGCAATTAGTAGCAATTAGTAGCATTTAGTAGCAAGTTTTTATTCTGATATTGAAGATCAAAAAAATAGCTAGTTTTTTTTATAACTTTAGTTTTTAGTTTCATAACATTACTACTAAATGTTTATTAATTAAATTCTAAAAATACTAAAATGTAAAGTAAAAAAGAAAAGTATTGGTTCGTAAAACTAAGTTAAGTTTACAACGTGTCAATTGAAGTAGTAGTAGTAGTAGTAGTAGTAGTAGTAGTAGTAGTAGTAGTAGTAGTAGTAGTAGTAGTAGTAGTAGTAGTAGTAGTAGTAGTAGTAGTAGTAGTAGTAGTAGTAGTAGTAGTAGTAGTAGTAGTAGTAGTAGTAGTAGTAGTAGTAGTAGTAGTAAGTTATATCTATATACTCTTGAAAATATTTATAGAGCTATAATTTAGTTGCAATTAAAATACTAAAATACAAATGTGGTTCAAAATAAATGATATGGTTGAGTACTAGTAATAAGAAACTTTCTGGCTTTATTTACTAAAACACAGAATAGTTTTCAAAAATGGCCGTGGCGCAGTGGTTTGAGTGCTTGCTTTAGAAACAAGAGATCCAGGGTTCGAAGCGAGCTCTGTGTATATTTCGAGCCATCGGAAATAGACTTTCTAGTTAAATGCTCTTCTGAGGTCAGTGGTCTTCTAAGGTGCTCTGTGACAAGACCGCTGGACCTCTTCTAAGTAGCTAAAACAAAAATTCTAAAAAAATTAAAACATTTTAAAATGAAATTTATAAATTGATGAACTAAAATTCATTTATTATCGTCTCTTTGCGAAAAACTATCTATCTATCTATATATATATATACATATATATATATATATATATATATATATATATATATATATATATATATATATATATATATATATATATATATATATATATATATATATATATATATATATATATATATATATATATATATATATATATATATATACAGCATGTAAAATAACGGCCGGTCAACGGTCAATGACCGCCCAAAATGAGTAAAATTGCTATTTTGACCTCCCAAAATAAATTCTTGCCGGTCATGGTTGACCTGTTAAAAAATAATGAGAGTTTTGAAAAAACAAGATTTGAAAAATAATCAGATTATTATTTGGAAAAAACATGTACTAATTTATCATATAATCACTAAAATTTTGAAAAAGTTTATCAAATTATCAAACTTCCGTTAAGAAGTAAAATGAAAATCTGCGCGCTTAATTTTAAACTATTAACATTGGCGTAAAATTTTAATGTTATTTACAAGTTTAAAAAAGGAATACTAATTCGTTAATTATCAAATAATAAGTTATTTTTGTATTTATAAAGTTAAGTCATGAAGAACTATTAGGAAAATTAAAATGAAAACAAATAATATAATAAAGAATATATATATATATATATATATATATATATATATATATATATATATATATATATATATATATATATATATATATATATATATATATATATATATACATATATATATATATATATATATATATATATATATATATATATATATATATATATATATATATATATATATATATATATATATATATATATATATATATATATATATACATATATATATATATATATATATATATATATATATATATATATATATATATATATATATATATATATATATATATATATATATATATATATATATATATATATATATATATATGTTGCCTTGGTAAAACAACATCATTTAATGCTGCAAATCTAAAAGTATTTTTTGATAAACTTGGTAAAGTTATGGATATATACAAATTCAGTGCTTCACAAATATGGAACGTTGACGAAACTTGTGTATCAGTTTTTGACGAAACTAGTGTATACAGTTTTAAAACCTAGTAAAATTGTGGCTGCAAAGGGCAAGAGAATTGTTGGTGCTATGAAATCTGGGGGAAAAGGTACTAATGTCACAATGGTAACCGCTGTATCTGCCTCAGGAAATACAGTACCTCCAATGTTTGTGTTCCCTCGCAAAAATTACAAAGATTATTTTGGTTATAATGGTCCACCGGACTGTAATGGGGTAGATAATGGAAGTGGCTGGGTTACAGATATTAAATTCAAAAATTTTATGCAGCATTTGATTAGACATGTGAAGCCTTCAAATGAATATAAAATTCTGTTGATTTTGGACAATCACTCTTCTCACTTGCATTTTGAAACACTAAACTTAGCAAAGGAGAATAGGATAGTCATTTTTTCTTTTCCACCACACTCCAGCCATAAGCTGCAGCCACTAGATGTATCAGTGTTTGGACCTTTAAAAAAGTACCTATCAGTTGCACAGGATGCATGCTGAGAAACAATCCTGGAAAAGCCATAACAGTTTATGATATACCAAAGACTGTATCTGACTCATTGTCATTAGCTATAACGTGTACTAACATTACAAAGGGTTTTCAAAAAACTGTTGTATACCTGTACAATGCAAACATATTTGCTGCTGATGATTTTTTACCATTTGTCACAGATCGGATAGAACCAGAAAATCTCATTTCTGAGCTATGACACGTAGCTCATTCTGAAGTATATTTAACATCATCTTCAGGTCAATCTGTCAAAAGTAATTATAAAGCGACAACGGTACTTATTCCTCAAACTCCTAAAGCATTTTCTCCAGAACCTGTGCAACCTTACCCAAAAGCAGCACCAAGAAAGAAACATTTGACAAGACGAAGAAAAAGGAAAGCTAACAGATACTCCAGGAAAAATTATATTAAAACAGCATCAAACTAAGAAACTTAAAAAAGTCGAGAAACAAAAAATGTTATCTTCTTGTCAATTCCTTTCAAATATTAATAAAGAGTGGGTAATAAAGAGACTCAGTTACATAGTATATTTAAAAAAGTTAAGAAACAAACAAGCAAAAAAACTGAGAAGAAAGAAATTTTAAAGAAACCAAAAAAAGTTTTGCCAGTCAATCCTTTGCAGATCATGGTAATAAGGAGACTCTGCTGCTTAGTATATAAAAAAAAGTTAAAAAACAATCAAACAAGAAAACTAAGATGACAAAAAATTGAAGACAAGTGCAGAACATGATTATGCTTGTCTTGTATGTTGGGAAACTTTCTAATAGTGAAAAAATTGTTATTCCGATGTACCGTTCAAGAGATCTGTTAGATTTAGTAAAAATTGCCCGAATAGCCCCGCCCTACCCTACTCTTAAAGTTATTAAAAGCTAAACTTTATTAAAGTTATTAAAAGCTAAGCTACTCTAAAAGTTATTAAAAGCTAAATAAGGTAAAATAAATAATTATTATTGTATGACAAGAAATAAATGGGTTTTTATCGAATTATCAGTTATAAATAATATAACATTTTTACAAAATAGTAATCTTATTTGCACAAATGTTTTTAGCAATCAATATGAAGGGTGTTCATAGGTAGGTAAATTGTATATAATAAGTGTCCCCACTGTAAATTAATATACATTAACTTTATAATAAAATACTGGTAAATATTTATAATAAAATAATACAGTGTTATTAATACTGTAAAAACAATGGTCTAGGGTTAGATAATATTTAAAATTGCGTCAAAAGGATGAAAACTTAGACGTCGTAATTAGTTATTTGTTCAAACCTCCTTTTCACGGACTGTAAGGGAGACCGGGGCTAGTTGGCAGCAGGGATAAGTTGACGAATTGCGTTTATCTGCAAAGTCTTTTATCAAAAAGTGCCAATAATTTCAGGAAACCTTCTTAGTTGACCATTTCATCTTTCACTGTAGTATTGTGGGGATTTGCGCATGCGCATAAAAGATATTGTGATTTATGTGTTTTTTCCACATTTTTGTAACTTTTACAACTTCTTTATTTTTTCGATTTTTAAAAGCAATTTCATCAAGTACACGTAAACTTGATTTGAGTTATATCTTGCATGGTTCAGTAAAATCTGTTTTTTTTTTTTTAAATCGATTAGATAGATAGATCACATATATTACATGCGAAACTATAAAAGAAAAACAAAGAGGGCTATAACTCCTCAAAATGTTATAAAAAATGCTGTTGATGCTGTTTTATTAAAAGGAAAATCTATACGAAAAACAGCCAAAGACTTTAATACCCCTGAAAAAAGTTTGTCCCGATACTGCAAAAAGCAACAACGTCATGGTCAGCAAATATCAGGTTACATAAAATCTAGACAGGTCAGTATATATATACAGTGGCGGCCGGTGACAATAAACTTTGGTGGGGCCAGGAAAAATTAAATGAAAAATATCTCAATGACTCGCTGTCTACGTAATTGATGCTTTGATCTTAGTTAAAAAGTGTTTGGTAGGTAGCTTTTTTTGATTAGTTGAGAGAGTTAAGTGCTAGCATACTCCTTAAATAAAGCATAATTATTTAATGGCATTGAATCTTTTAACCCTACGTAAAAACCAGCAAAAATTTACTGAAAACTTATAGTGCTGCATTATGATTTGAACATATTTTAGTATTATTTCTGTTTAACTTTTTTTTAATTTTGATTTTTAAGGAAGAAACTTTTAGTGAGTTAAAAGTACGTCATAAATATAAAAAAATTACGGTGAACACAAAAGTATATCTTTAAATAAAGAATGGTGTTAAAAACAAAAATTTAAGCATATTCATTTATACAAACATTCAGCTCTTCTCTGTTTCATTAGAGAAAACATTTTAATTACTTTTTGATTAAACTGATGAATATCCTGTAAATAATCTTTATGTATTGATAGTACAGCTAATGCATTCAACCGATCTTGACCTGTGGAGTTCCTCAAAAGTGTCTTAATTCGTTTTAAAGTACTAAAACACCGCTCAGCATCAGCTGTAGAGACAGGTGTGACCAAAATAATCTTTATCAACTTTGGTACTTCAGATCATAGATCATAGATGAGTATTTGACTTTATGAAAATCCTAGAAATTTTTTACTATGAAAATCCCGGAAAATTATTTTATTAAAAATTTATCGTATTAACTGACAACAAAAACTTTCGTAAACTTTTAAAACGGAATTTAGGTTATTTAACTTATTACAAAAAGGAATTTTTCATATTCGATAAGGATAACTTGAAAGAATTAAAAAGCAAAAAAAAAAAAAGAAAAAAAATTGTTACGAAAATTTATCTCGTGAAAAATTTAATTATAGAAAACATATTTGTTTAAATGCAAAAGTTGTCGTATTTAAAATTTTATGTAAAAATATGAAAAATTTTTTTCAAATTAATAACAAAAAACATCCGGAAATTTCTGGAAAATTAAAGGAGATTTAATGGAATTTCCGGAATTCCGGGAATTCCTGGAAAAAACTCATCTATGATGTATATATATATATATATATATATATATATATATATATATATATATATATATATATATATATATATATATATATATATATATATATATATATATATATATATATATATATATATATATATATATATATATGTTAGGTACGTGTGTAAAAATATTATTAAAGATAATTATATTAGAGATTTTTGAAAATATTACAAAATTGAAAATTTTGTGTGAATTGGATGATTCTACATAAAGTTATGAACATAATAGTGACAAAACTTGATTACGAGGACTTCTTAATAAAACTGTGACCAATTTATAAAGCTTTTGTAACTTAAACTACCCTAAGATTGCCAATTTTTTTCTGTATGCCTATAACTTGGTATAAAAAGATTGGTGTTTAAATAATCTACAAATTTTTAATTGTATCTAACTACCTGGCGTAATAAGGGGGACAGAGGGAACCAAACCACCTTTTCCATCATCATAAAATATGTATTTTTTCCTAAAAAGATTTTTTTTTTTTTTTTGAAATTTTTACAAAGTTTTATTACTTTATGGAATAAAGTAGTAAGACCTTTGTGTATGTTAAGAGCTTTGTGTATGAACTAATCGGAGTTTCAAAAATTATCACGTGATATATATATATATATATATATATATATATATATATATATATATATATATATATATATATATATATATATATATATATATATATATATATATATATATACTCACAGAGAATTGCATAACCTATATAATCTTTTATTTTATTTTTAAAAAATATTGTTTTTATCCGGAATTAGGTGTTTATGTCCCTATTCCGGATGCGTATAAATTACAGAAAAACACATACACAAATAATACTAACATTAAAATAATTATTTTAATCCATTAAAAAAATGAAATTGTTTAATAAAAAAAGAATATATATTATTTTATACACATTCGTTACAAATAAATTCCATGGTTGGACGATAATCAGACACATTCAATGCATGACCAATTTGAACACTGCTCACACGCAAACCATTAGTTATCTAAGTTATTTGTCCAATTAATTTCGCAAGAATAACATAGAAGATCATCAGATACTAAAATATTATTTGAAGCTTGAGGAAAATGAGGCTCTTCTAATTGATTCTTTGTCTTGATACCTTTTTTACCTGGTATTTTAGACGACTGACTTTGTCTCAACTTTTTTTTTTCTTCTCTTTTCTGTGCATTTTTCGCTTTTTGAGTAGCAGTGGAAATCTTTTTTTGTTCTCTAGTAAATTTCTTTGCAGCTTGTTCATCTAATTTTTGTTTTTTTTTGATGCTTGTTCAGCTTCATCGTAAGCTATGGCATCCGCCAAAGTCATATTATAATTAGCTGGTCGCTTTATTCTCTCACTTTTTTGAACTCTTTTATTTAGAGTTAGTGTCAATTGATCTCAAAGCATATTTAACACTGATTTGTTTATATCTTTGCCCACTTTTTGAACAGCATTATTCAAAGTAGCAAAGCTTTTAAGCAAAAATTCACGATTTGACATTCTTGACGGTGTGTTAGGTGTATTGGTAGCATTTGCATAACTAATGGACTAGATACTGTTGAAGAATCAAATAAATTTTCAATACTGTTGTTTTCGACAGCTTGAAACACAGCACCAATGGAAGTTTATTTAGAAGAATTTGCGAACGATCGAGTGGAAATATACCAGTATTTTTGAAACCACTCCGAGCATTTTCAGGTTTAAACCCACCATTTTGGATGAGATCCTTAAATATGGCCGGAAAATGTCAATTAGTCAGGCTTTGAAAGTGATTTTTATTCAAGTAACTTTCAACAATTCTCTTCCATGCGCCTTTTACTGTTTTTAAAACGCTAACATCTAGTGGGTGTAAAAAATGGCTGGTATGAGCCGGCAAACGCCAAAGTAAAATATAATTTTCTAAAGCTTTTTTTTTTCAACTCTAAGCTCATATGTGAAGCATGGACATCAAGTATTAGAACTTTAAATCCTGAAAGTTTGTTTGCGTGAGGCAAAAAAACTGCTTCAAACCACGACAAAAAATGTTCGGATTCCATCCAGCCTGAACTACTACTGTTATAATAAACATTCTGGGCACCGCCTTTGCACCAGTTATTCACAACATGTTTGCCTTTATAAATTATTTGATGAGGTAAATAATTACCGAATGCGTCACAACAAGTCAAGATTTCGTCATTTGCTTTTCATTCAATGGTGCTAGCTTTTTAGGGTTTTTTGTTCCTTTTCTAGAAATAATTTTGACTTTGCCTTGATCAAATTGCAAACCAGACTCATCACAGTTAAATTTTTGAAACGGTTTATCGCCTAAATCATGTTCATTATATGCTACTGCTAATTGCTCAAACCAATTGTCAGTTATAGCTGGTTGTGTGGCCACAGCTCTAATAGTTTGCATACCGCTTACTTTTCTTGGGCAAATTTCTTTACGATATTTATTCATGAAACCGGAGTACCATTATCTAGTCAGTTTGCCGTCTTTGAATAGACTACGTTGGTTTGATTCTTTTAAATAGTTTTCAACAACAATAAACACGTCTTTTCTATTCAAGCCGAAGCCTATATCACTCATAAATTTTAATAAATCAACAATAATAGCTTCAGTGATATTGCTCATCTTTCTTGGCGCTCCTCGATTACTAGATGATCCTTTTGTTCTGTCAAAAAGTGTAGATTTTGCCACACCATAACACTTAGCAGCTTGTACGTATGACATTTTTTTTTCAGTAATAGCTTGAATAGCTAGCTGGATTCGGCTCTTCTTTTTGTTTGAAATTATCCATATTCTTTGATACAGTAATACAATTAACACAAATGCGTTAACTTTATGGATGTTCAAAAAAATAGCTGTATCTGGATTAGTGTCAATTATTTTTTCCCTTGTGGCTATTTTATTTTTTATTACTTTAATGAACATAAATGAATATATTATACTATGTGCATGAAAGTGATAAAAAATAAAATAGCCAATTGTAATTAACTGTATCCGGGACTAAAAAGTGTATTTGTTTACTAGTTTGTTTATTATTTTTTTTAGGTACATAAAATAATAATTACCTCTATCCGGAATTAGGTGTCTTTTTTTTTTGGCTGGTAGCAAATTTGTTTTTCTTTTTTTTTTCAATTATTTCAAAAGGTAATTTAATTTTTTTTTTGGCTAAAATAATTAGCATAAAATTCTGCACAAAATAGTGTTTTTACTTTTTCAATTTTTTTCTTGCAAGTCAAAGTTTTTTTTTTTCCCTTTTTTTTGTTTTTTTAGTTATGAGAGATTTCAAGTTGAAATCTTTTATGATTGCATTATTTTATATATATATATATTTTTTTATATTTTTCGATTTGTCTGGTAAAGACGCTTATTAATTTAAAAAAATTATTCATAAATTCATTAAATTAAGGGAGTTATGAAACATTTTACTAAAACCATCCGGAATTAGATTACATCCGGAATTAGGGGTTTTTACGGTATTTGCCGTACATATAACATTTACAAATTTCGTAAATTAAAAGTTGTAATATTTACAAGTCTCGTGAGTCAAAATATATAGTGAAATTTATAATTAAATAGTACAGGCCGGACTACAAGAAGATCGTAATGATCTTATCACAAAGCCCTTACAATGTGTTTGATATATATTAAGATTATGTTAAATATAATTATATATTAAGTACAATTATATTTATATATTCTTTAAATTTAGCTCATAATAAAAAGTAAACTCAAAATAAGCTCAGAAAACTAAACTTGATAAGAAAAAATCAAGTGTTTTTTTTGTGTGTAATAAATAATTTTTGATATATTGTTTGAGAAAGGTAAGAGTCATTTAGATAATACACATAAACGAGTCAGTTCACTTTGTAATTGATATATATGTATTTTAATTTATAGTCTTAGAAGAACTCTGAGTATCTGTTTAGATTCAGTATCAGATTTTTTAACTTTTTTTTCAAGGAATTTTGATTGCAAATTGAATCTAGACTGCAAATTGATTTATTTTTAGTTACTAGTTTGTTGTATAAATAAGGACCCCGATATGAAATTGAGAACTGGGAAAGTTTTGTTTTTTTGAAAGGTGTAATAAAGTTTCCTTTTTCTCTTGTGTTATATTTATTAACGTTATTTATAAAAAAGTTATTTAAAAAATGGTTTGGTACTTGCCTTATTTAAATTTTAGCATAAACAATATATTTTGGTAAATATTAATTTGATAAATATTAAGCACATTCATTTCTTTAAATAATGGTTCAGTGTGTGTAAATTTGTCTTTATGGTAGATTAGTCTTATAGCATGTTTCTGACGTCGATATAAAGTTTTCAATTTGGTTATATGCGTACTCGCCCAAGCTATATTCACATATATATGGGGTAGCTATGTATAAAAGAGAAATATATAAGTTTTAAATTACTTTGCGACAGTATAGGTTTTGCTTTATAAAGTAGACCTATGTTTTTTGATATTTTAGTGTTTAAAGCATTTATGTGAGTTTTCCAAGATAAATTTGCATCAATTATAACTCCTAAAAATTTAGTTTCGTGAGTTCTCTCAATTACTATATTTTCTATTTTTAGAGAGGGTAGAATATTTGGTAGTGTGTTTCTTTGTTGGTTTGAGTGAAATAAAGTGTATTTTGTTTTTTCTATGTTTAGGGATAACTTATTTGTTTTAAACCATTTAATTTTTGGAGTTCTATGTTTACATTATCATACAGATCCTTGATGTTTGTCGAAGAGTGAAATAAATTTGTATCGTCTGCAAACATTATAAATTCAAGTTTGCTAGAAACTTTTGGAAGGTCGTTTATATAGATTACGAACAAAAGAGGAGCAAGAATCGAACCTTGAGGAACACCGCAAGTTAATTTTAATAATTTACTGTGGTAATTATCATCTGTAATAACACACTGTTGTCTGTTATACAGGTAACTTTTAAACCACTGCAGTGTATGGTTTTTGAATCCGTATTTTTCCAACTTTTTTAGTAGGATTTCATGATTTATTGTGTCGAACGCTTTTGGCAAGTCTACAAAGACTCCTAATACGAACTTCTTTTCATAGATTGATTCACTAATCCTATTGACGTGGTCTACGATAGCATGCTCTGTGCTGAGTTTGAAAACCATATTGATTTTTATTCAGGATTTTGTTTGTGGTTAGGTATTTATATAAACGATTGTAGATTATTCGCTCGAGCAGTTTTGAAAATACGGGAAGGATTGATATTGGTCTGTAATTATTTAAGGAGGACGTATCTTTGGATTTATAGATAGGAATAATTTTAGCTATTTTTAAATAGTCGGGTAAAATTCCTGTAATTATTGAAGAGTTAAATATTTGAAAAATGGGTTTACTTATTTCTGGGAAGACATTCAAAATTATATTGGCTGGGATATTGTCGATACTTGGGCCTTTGTTAATTTTTAATGTTTTAATTGCTGTTTCAAGTTCTTCGTCTTCTAGTATCTTCGTATTCTAGTATCTTCGTATTTAAGTATTTAAGAGCCATTGTCTGAGAAATATAGGCAAAGTCTGGAAGTGATGTCTTCAAAATGTCTTCATTTTCAGATATTTTGTAAAATGAAAGTAGACCGCTGGTTAAAATTCCGATTCGTTTCAGAGATATTGGGTCCCAAAATTTGGCCCATTTTGTGGAAATATTTGCGCAATGAGTGCAATAGCAACTTTATGGGGCAAATTTAGCGACATGAATATGACAGACACATTTCTTTTAAATTTTTCTGCTAATCTGGGTAGATATCTACAATAAAATTAAAAATTCAACATGGTTACATTTTTAGTTGCCTAGAAGTCATGGTCCGAATAAACAAAATTTGAAATTTTACCCTAAATTTGGGCTCTAATATCTCTTAAGGCCATTACTTGCATGCAGTTTACTTTGGTGTTTTTGCAGGGTACCAAGACATACACTGATTATATGGAGCAAAATTTATGAGCATGCAAGGACCTGGGAAAAAGTAACCTGCCAAAAATCACTTTTTGCATTCAACACGCCTTGAGAAATTACCCATAACAACCGTGGCCTTAGGTCAGCCATAAACAGTATAAGTTATTTAATTTCCTTAAACATGCATCTTCTAATATCTGAAAAAAAAAATCCATGTGCATGGATGATTTAAAGAAAATAAGTTATTTCGCCAAGTTTTTATCAAAAATATACCCTAGCAACGGTATAGATATGCTTAACAACAGCTACTTCATAGCTTTAATAATTAGTACTGTAATTAAAAATTTTAGTGCAATAGATTTTTATGTACTTTTACTATTATTTTTAAGTACTTAAAAAAGTTGAAGTGATGCAATGGCAACGGACTTCCTTTTTATGTAATGCAGTAAAAACTTCTAAATGTCATGATTGATATTTTATTATGTCAAGTTTTAATTCAAAATTAAGAATTAGCCTTATTTCGCCAAGTTTTTATTAAAAAAATACCTTAGCAAAGGTATAGATTTAATATATTAATATAATATAATATAAAAATTGCTGTACAAACTATTTAAGTTTGGTGAGTCAAAACTACGTAGTGCTTTGACTGTAACAGTCGTTAAATGTAAAATTTTGAAAATAGAATAAAAAGTTCCTAAATAAAATTTGGTATCAAAAGTTCAAAATTTTGTCTATTCTTTTTTTAAACGTGTTTTTGTTTGCAGAATCGATTGCATCTTGTGACAATAAGTTTCAATCGTCGACCACTCTATTTGTTAAATAATAATACCTGGATGATTTTTTAGTATATTGTCGATGAAGTCTTTTATTATGACGATATCTGGACATGTTGTTGTAAAATTCTAAGGGCTCTTCAAACCTTATATATTCAGTTGAATTTAATATTTTAAACATTTCTATTAAATCGTCTCTTCTTCTCATTTCTTGTAAGAATTGTAAACCTAATATTTTTTTCCTTTCTTCATAGCAGATGCCTTTCAGTGATTCAATCCGAGTCGATCTACGCTGTACGTTTTCGAGTCTCCTAATGTCTTTAATACAATATGGGCCCCATACAGATGCTGCATGTTCAAGCTGTGGCCTAATAGTTGACTTGTATAACAGCTTCAAAATAGTAACATCAAGATATTTAAATCCATGTTTTAAAAAATCCAGTGTTCTATGCAAATAATTCTAATTTATTTAGTATGTTAACTTTTAAGTCATTTATAAATATTATAAACAGGAGTGGACCAAAGGATGAACCCTGGGGAACTCCACTTGTGACTTCCTGCCAACCTGAAACAAACTCACCCAGAACTACTCGTTGTTTTTCTATCACTGAGAAATGATTTACACCATTGTAGGATATAAGAGTGAAAACCATAACCATAAAGCTTGCAGCATAATTTTGATAAAAAAAACGGAATCAAAGGCTTTTGCAAAGTCCAAAAATATTATATCAATATTATTACCAGCTTCTATTTTACTTGTTATAAAATCTAAAGTCTCTAATAATTTGGAACAACAATTTTTACCATTAGCAAATCCGTGCTGTTTGCTTGCTATTAACTTATTTAAAGCTAAATGGTTCATCATAACATTGTGAATAATTTTCTCCATAACCTTGCATACTATTGATTTTATTGATATCGGTCGATAGTGGAGTTATGTTTGCAGTTAACCATTCGTTTGGTATAACACCACTATAAAATGAAGTTTTAAAGATCAGTGATAAGGGATGAGAAAGTGATTTTGAACATTCTTTGAGAACACGAGGATGAACTTTGTCAACACCAATTGTTTTATTAACATCAAGGTTTACTAACTGATATTCAACGTCATTGTCATTAAAACTTGGATCGCTACAATAACTTATGCTTATAGATATGCTTATAGATATGCTTAGCAACAGCTACTTCATAGCTTTAATAATTAATACTGTAATTAAAAGTTTTGGTGTAATACATTTTCATAAAGGAACTGTACAAGAGCACTTGACAAAAATTACATTGTAAGCATTTTTAATGTAGCAAAGTACTTACTAAAGGTTGAAGTGATGCAATGGCAACAGAATTGTTAAACGTTAATTTGTACTCCTTAATGTTTCTTCTTATGTAACGCAGTAAAAACTTCTAAACGTCACGATTGATATCTTATTATGTCAAATTTTAATCCGAGTTCTACCTTTAAAACACTCTTTTTTTTAACAGTGGTAGGTTTTAGGGGGGTGCCACGGGGGTAGTAGAACCCACCACTTGGAATTTTTTTTCAGAAAATTTTTTTTGTAAATGTACTATTTAACAAAATTGGACAATTACGCTGACAAATAAAATTGACTATTATACGTAATTATACGTATATGAATTTGATTACTACAATAAAGTACACAAAATTATGAAATATACGTTGTTGTTTTTTTTAAAGATTTTTTTGAACATCATACAACAAGATTTTTTTAGCTCCCTCTTTTGCGGGTTTTGTCACTCGCCAAGGAGGGAGCTAAAAAAATCTTGTTGTATGATATTTCGTTTTACATTCGTTTCGAAATAGCATTCAGCAGCTAAATTTTACATTGAAATTTTATAAGTACTCACTGAGAAATAATGATTTGCTAAATAAACCATTTTGTAGAACAAAGTTTAATAAATATTATTATGATAAAGCAATTGCACCTGGTCAATCAGAGGCACTGATTTCTCAAGTGTTACACAATGAGGATTAAAATGCTTTAACTTAACTGGTTCCAGAAGACCTTGTTGTACCAGTTAAGATGTTTCAAGAAAGGGATTCTTAAGGACAAATTATTTTGCTTTCGGTTATTAATCATGACAATTACACTAAAGAAACATTAATGAAAATCTTTGATTTCATAAAACTTCAAATAGAAAAAGCACGCAAGTTGTAAAAATAAAGCAAAGGATATTCCATACCAAAAAAAGAAAAGGTCAACATATGCCGAATGCCACAGGAAAAAATAGTACATTTTTTGGAACTTATGTTTTGTCAAGGTTTGCTGCAAAAAGTAGCTTATGGTGTAAACAAAATAAAGTTTGACAATGGAGAAGAACAAAAAGTGGTTAACGCCATTTTAATGATGAAGTTTAGCCATAAAATCACATTTTATAAAGAAACTTGCCAAGAAACTAATTATCTCTCTATGTCAGATACTTCTTGAGTAAAAACTCTTCGTTGAATAAAACCTTCTCAAAAGAAATATTTGGCTGGTCTTGATGGTGTGGTTTGATGCAGCTGGCATGGATAGGTTTCAAACTTTGATTGCTGTTTCTAAAAATTGGAAGTATAAAAATATTTTTAGTTTCCTTAAAATGGGTAAAAGGTATCTGAAGAGTAATTATCCTTCTGAAAGTAGTAAAAAATTCCACTTTGCATAGCCACTCTATTTCTTTTGCTCTTTTAGATATAGATCCAGACTTAAAACAACCTTAAATTATAGCTGCTGACGATGAACAATACCTCATTTTAGCAATCAACCAGGTTCGTTGTTGATTGCTGCAATGAAGTTAGCATAGTCCAGATAAATGGTCAATTAGGAAAAAAAGTCTTTTTCACTGCTGTCTATAGATGGCAGCAAAGCCTTATTAAAATACTCTGTCTTGCTGATATTGTTTTGGCCAAAGTTAGAAATGATTTTCTTTGTTTAAAAAAATCTTATGCTAAGTCAGATAACGCATCATCTCATCATGGCAACTTCTACTTAGAAGCCATTTACAAGGTTTGCAAAGCATAGCAATTCTCTCTTAAAAGGTATGATTACATTAAGCCGTCACTTGGAAAAGATCATTGTGACAGAAAATCAGCAGGAGTGAAATGTGTCATAAGGAGTTTTGTTGATACTTGAAAAAAAATTTTGATTGGAGAAGATATTTATGAGGCTCTTCATAATGGCAAAGAAATTCAAAATGCTCATGTTGCTGAAGTTCCAATAGACTCCAAAGCTTCTACTTTATCAGGACCAAATCCGATTTTCAACATAAACAGTCATCATTCTTTTCAGTTTTTCTCTGGTTACATGGCAATATGGAGATACTTCCGAATTGATAAAGGTAAAAAATTGAATTATACTAATGTAACATTCCATTTTTCGGTTTAAATTGTTAAATCCTATAGTTCAAAATGCAAAGGTTATACTGCACCATTAATTTCCAAAAAAGCAAGTTTACCAGCAGCTGAGGACAATATTAAAACCAAGCGAATATGTGACAACTCAACAAACTCGTTCGTTATTCATTTTTATGTATTGAGGATCTATTGCATTGAAATACAAAATTATTGGTTTATTAACACATTAATTAATTTCAAGGAATATTTAGGAAGCAGCAATGAATAGACGTTACTTTGTCTTTACCTCAACCATTACGTCAATGATGATGACATATATGTTTCTTGTATGGAATATTCTGTTGTACCTGGAAAGAACTGCTTCAAGTGACCAACTAAAAAAAATATCCTTCAATATTCATCACTTGATGTTGTTAGAGGATTGACTATTAATAAACTTCTTAAAATTTTGTGTTTGTTTATAATTCTTGAAAAACTATATTTCTCATCAATTTTAACTGGAAAAAACGTTGATATAAAGTTTAATGGTTCTTTCTTTCATTGGCAAAGTTAAAAAACTAGATTTTATCAAGTGCTCATGTACGATTCCGTTATAAAAGTGTATTATATCAAAATGGTTCATTTAACAAATCATTATTTCTCAGTGAGTACTTATTATAACATTTAAATGTAAAATTTATGCTATTTTGAAACGAATGCTATTTTGAAACGAATACAAAACATCATACAACAACATATTTAAAAAATGACTGTTTGAAAATAAGAAGTCGAATTAAAGCTTGACATAATAAGATATCAATCATGACATTTAGAAGTTTTTACTGCATTTCATAAAAAGGAACATTAGGGAGAGCAAATTAACATTTAACAAGTCTGTTGCCATTGCATCGCTTCAACCTTTATTAAGTACTTTGCTAAATTAAAAATGTTTACAATGTAATTTTTGTCAAGTGCTCTTGTACAGTTCCGTTATGAAAATGTATTACACCAAAACTTTTAATTACAGTATTAATTATTAAAGCTATGAAGTAGCTGTTTCTAAGTATATCTATACCGTTTCTAGGGTATTTTTTTGATAAAAACTTGGCGAAATAACTTTTAGGTTTTATGTAGGCTTTAAATCATCCGAGCACATGAATTTTTTTTTCAGATATTGGAAGTTTAAGAAAATTAAATAACTTATACTGTTTATGCTGACCAAAGGTCACCGTTGTTTTGGATAATTTCTCAAGGCGCGTTGAATGCAAAAAGTGATTTTTGGCAGGTCACTCCTTCCCAGGTCCTTGTATGCTCATAAATTTTGCTCCATATAATCAATGTATGTCTTGGTGCCCTACAAAACCAGTGGTCTACTTTCATTGTTTTTTACAAAATATCTGAAAAAAAGACAATTTGAAGACATCACTTCTAGAATTTGTTTATTTTGCCTATATTTCTCAGACAATGGTTCTTAAAACCGTAAACTGTAATTATAAACTGAAACTATAAACTGAAATTTTAAACTGAAATTATAAACTGAAATTATATACTGAAATTATATAGTGAAATTATAAACTGAAATAATAAACTGAAATTATAATAAACTCAAAGCCTTCATAAACTTCAACTAAATAAATCTAAAACCTTAACAAAATCTTTAAAAGACAAAAAAAGACTTGCATGAATAATTAACTGGATAATTATTTTTGGGGCTTAATGATAAGACTAAATTTGTCTTCTTCTAGCCCCGGTCATGTAATTATTTTTTTTATAAGTTACGACTGTAAATTTTTTTTTATCGGCAAAGTGTAAATAAATAAATATTTAACTGATTTTCAATCAACTAATAGATTATTCGTGATGAGTGGCAACACTTTGAAACTGTAAGAACCAAAGGATCTTTTTATCTTGTGGAATTTTTAGAACAAGAACTCATGTCGCTGGTAATAACAATAGAACAGTTGGGTTCATGGTGTCTTTTTTCAAAAAATTTAATTCAAGAGATGAAATGCTTGTTCTTCAGAGTTCTTCTCTGTCTACTAGGATAACTTCAATAACTGTTTTTTTTTAAGTCACAGTAAAGATGATATATATATATATATATATATATATATATATATATATATATATATATATATATATATATATATATATATATATATATATATATATATATATATACAATATATATATATATATATTATATATATATATATATATATATATATATATATATATATATATATATATATATATATATATATATATATATATATATATATATATATATATATATATATATATATATATGTATATTATTAGGAATAAGTTTGGAGTTTCTATTTACATATGACTATCTGTCAAAATAATGATCTCTTACTTTGAATGATTACGTTTTAAACATAGTAATCTTTAAGATAGGACCTAATTGACCTACGTTGACCGCTGCTATAAATATACCTAATAAACAGACGTTGACCGCTACCATAAATACTGATTTATCACTAACAGAATCTGATCTAAAAATTTAGAGTTTCTATGAAGTGAAATGTTTTTGTATTTATTATTTTAAAATTAAATCATTTTTGAATTTTATTTGTCGGTAAGCATCTTTAAATCTCGTCCTTTTTTGAAAAGTAATCAAAAATAGATCTGAAACTCAAATACAATGAATACAATTATTGAAAAATATTTTTTTGAAATAAATAAATTTATAGAAAAGTTATTAGTCAACAAATAAAAACTCCGTTTATAAAAAAACACTCACTCCCAACAAGGTTTTCAGTAAAGACTAAGTAACGTTCGTAAAGACAGAAAAAAGTAGCAAGTAGCAAAGAAAATCAAAAATATAAAAAATGATAAGAGCAACAGAATAATAATAATAATAATACCCAGTGGGAAAAAAGACATCTTTTGACGAATTAAAGGCGTCTTTTTTATGACTTATTATGTCTTTTTATAACCAGCCAAAATAAAAACGTGGAAAGACGTCTTTTAAAAAGGCGTCTTCAGAAAAGAGGTCGAAAAGACTTCAATCGGTTGTTAATAAGGAAATCATTATTTGCTTAAGAAAATTAAAAATAGTTATTGCCAATAGAACCTAACAAAAATGAGTTTTAACCCACAGTATCGTAATTACGATATCTTTGTTACGTTCTGATTGGCCCGTTTTTTGTTTACAAAATACTTTTATATAACTTTTATGCGAAACGTTTTTGCATAGGAAATTTAATTAAAAATTAACTTTTTTTCGGCAAGCGGGTTTATTTAATAATTTATATAATAAATTAATATATTACGTAAAATATACATAATATAAATGCATATATGTATTATAGTATATATATATATATATATATATATATATATATATATATATATATATATATATATATATATATATATATATATATATATATATATATATATATATATATATATATATATATATATATATATATATATATAAAATATATATATAAATATACTGAAATAAATATACAATTGCAGCTGCTTAGCTAAAAAATGTTAATTGGAAGAAGCAAAAGTGGATGGCGTGGTGCCAGTAAGATGGTATTGATATGATATAGTCTAAATTAAGTTAGTGGCAGGTTTAAAAAAGTTTGACTATTTATTTTTAGACTAATTTTTTAATGTATTGTGCTTGAAGAACGTTGTTTACTACATATTAAATTAAATATTTGTTTTCAGACGAAAAATAAAACGTGTAAACAATTTCTCTCTATATTTACTTGTTCAAGTGCCAGTGAAACAAACGATAGAAAAAAGAAGCATTCAGTAGGCTTGCAATTTTTTTTATATATTTTTAAATAATCTGAATAATTTTGTTGTTTTTATTTAGTTGAATGATGAAATTGTTTATACAAAAGATTGGCTTTTCAACTTTTATGTTAAATATGTTATTTCCTTATTAACTGTTGTCTGTCATTAATTAAGCAATTATAAAAATACACACAATGACAACAGATTTATCTTTAGAAATGTTCGCAAAACTTTTGGTTTGGATACAAAAAACCAAGTAAAAATGATACTAGAAAGGTACACTTTCTTAAATCTAAATATCATTGCAGATTTCTAGTCTTCATTTTTTTTATGTGTATTTCATCTGTGTTGCTAATGATATCGCCAGTTTTTATGATTTTATGTTGTTAAGTAAAGCATCCTTATTTCAGGCTAAAATAGAGCTTTGACTAATACTTTTTTCTAGTTTAAATGAATAACAACTCTCAAGGTGTATTAGCTGAATTATCTTTTTGTTTTGATATTCTTTAGTCAATAACGGATTTTTAAGTCTACAACACTTAATTTCAGCGAAACTCAATTAAAAAATCATGTTATAGAAGACAGAAAAATATCAATATCTGTTTTCAATAACTTGGTTTTCATAGCAAATCTGAGAGGTGCAAATGTTTAGCTTGATTTAAGTACTACATAATAAAATACATCGTTGTACAGTCATTTTGATGGTTGTAAATTTATTTAGCACACTCATTTTTATATATTTTTAGACTGTTTACTTTTCGAATCCTGTCCCAATCTAATCTAGTGGGTTCAAAAAGAAGGGACCACGCTGGAAACATGAGTGGATTAAAAGGATCAGCCCTTTTTGAATTAATAGTCGGTAAGTATAATGTGCTCCACTCAGCAAATCAAGTTTCGTTTGCTTTTTTTGTATTACATTTAAGCAATAGGCTGTTTTTTATGTTCACTTGTTTTTTAGAAGTGGTAACCAGCTAGAAGTCGTAACCTGCTCGTATGAAAGGATTTCTCGACGTGAAATTGTTAATTTTATTCAACAACGCCAAGAAACAGAGCTCGCTCAAGAAACAGAAAAGAAAGAGAAAGATAAAAAAATATTCTGTTGAACAATACTATTGTTTTATTTATAAATTATTCTCCTATATTTAAACATATAAAAGATGTAGAAAATTCTTCCTCTTTTATATTGACATCTAAAAGAGTTTTTTTTCTCGGCATCGAAAAAAGCTTTTTGTCATACTTTGTATGAAGAGCTATTATCATTTTCATTTGAAAAAAAATAGCTTTTCATATAAGAAAAGTAGGAATACTATGGTGTATAGGATACTATAGTATACTAATAAGTATAGCAAAAAAGTCGTTCCGACTCGACGCCTTTAAGAGGCCTTTTTTAATAGAATTTGCATACTCGACTAAAAAAAGGCGTCTTAAAGGCGCATTTTTTATGCTTTTTTATGACAAGATTAAGATAAAAAAAGACGTCCTTTTGATGTCGAAAAAAGATGTCTTTTAGATTTGCATATTCGACTAAAAAAAGGTGTCTTAAAGACGCATTTTTTATGCCTTTTTATGACAAGATTAAGTTAAAAAAAACCGTCCTTTCGATGTCGAAAAAAGATGTCTTTTAAATTTGCATATTCGACTAAAAAAAGGCGTCTTAAAGGCGCATTTTTTATGCCTTTTTATGACAAGATTAAGATAAAAAAAGACGTTCTTTCAATGTCGAAAAAAGATGTCTTTTAGATTTGCATATTCGACTAAAAAAAGGCGTCTTAAAGACGCATTTTTTATATCTTTTTATGACACGATTAAGATAAAAAAAGACGTCTTTTCGATATCGAAAAAAAATGTCTTTTAGATTTGCATAATCAATCAAAAAAAAGTCTGAAAGACATCGTAAATAAGACTTTTAAAGACGTTTTTTCGACGTCTTTCTTCCCACTGGGTAATGATTAAATAAAAATAAAGAAATAAAAAAATCGATGTTCAGGGTAAAAACCAGATAAATAAAAGTTTTTGATTAAAAAAATGTAATTAAAGTAAAGTCATGCGAGAGTGAGTTTTGGTAAATGAAAAAAATGATGATAAGTTGCTTAGTAACTATAGTAGTATTAATAGCATGGGATAGAGACTCAAGCTTGGCAGATAAATTCAACTAAATTTACAATGCATTTTTGGGCCTTGACTAAAAGAGTTGGATCAAATTGCTACAGCATTCAATACAAGGACAAATAAAAGATTTATAGATGTAGAGAATGGAATCAGGAGTAAGAAAATGACAAGCACAATAAAAAGAAGAAGCTTAACAGATCATTGCTAAATAAAAAAAGTATATAGAGCCATATACTTTTTTTAAAATAGAGTATAACAAACGAGCACTCTGTCCGCAAACGTGGACAGAGTGCTCGTTTGTTATTACTCTATTTTAAAATGTTGACGTCCATTTTTATCATCGTTTTTAGCATTCATTTATTACAAAATACTATTTGACGCACCAGTTTGCATTTTTATCATTATCTGTTATCTCAAAAGTACTAAACAGGGGCTCAGGTTAATAAAAAGGTAGAAATTTAAGGAACTTTTGTAGGAGATTTTTTTATTTTTAGGAGTACCAAAATTCATCTGTCCAACAATAAATGTTAGATAAAGTTAAATTAGTTTTTGAAAAAAAAAATTAGATATTAAGAACAAATGGAAATGCTTTATTGTGATTATAGAATAAATTTATCAACAAACTTGAGGCAATAAACTTGAGAATGATGAATCTCAAAAAAAAAAAAATTCTTTTTTTATCGTTTACCAACTATGGCCAGACGAGAGTTTTAAAAACACCGCTCTAAAATCATAAGATTGAAATACATTTTTGATGAATTTAGTTTGCAATAAATATTGCAAAAGTTTACAACGAAACTGAATGGAATTTCTTGCTTTCTGAAAACTAAGCTCTAGTTAAAACACGCCTACAAAAATCATGCTGAATGAGTGTCACACCAAGCTCGTGCAGAAAGCTGAAATATGTGAACTTTTTTTCAAATTTAAAAGATTTATAGCTGAGTAATTCGCTCGTAATAAGTGTAATATGTTCCTTACCAGTTCGATTCTCAAAAGTATTAACGGTGTTTATTCTTTAACTGAAGTAATATATTTTTTACGTATTATAAATATATGTTATATATGTATATATTTATTTATTGTATAATGTAGTATATATTTAATATTTCCTTATAGTTAACGTTATATTTTAAGCTGTTTTAACAAAACAAACAAATAAATTTCTACTCTCTATTAAAAAAGTTATATTTTTAATTTTGTTTAGAATAAATTAGCATGAAACGACAATGAAGTTTTAAGCAAATTTAATAAAAAGATCGCACAAGTTGCAGCGTAGCATGGCAAACACAGAACGCGTTGTTTCCCGAACGCGCTCACGTAAATTAAATAAAATTTTTGAGCTTGATGACGAGTTTGAAAAAATTTCAAATGACACTAGCAATCATTCAGACACAAGATTATTGGGAAGTAATGGGATTAGAAGCAAGCTACTAAAAGATGAGTTATACCACATGATAATGAGAGAAAGAGAAACTTTAGAAGAGGAGTACTCGACAAGAGTAAATAATCTCCTGCAGAGTTTCAAGAACAAAAAGTCGGAGTGGGAAGAGATGGTGAGACTAGAGCGTGAAGATCTAGAAAATCAATTTGAACGCGAGCGATCTGAAATGAACGCTGCATTTGCTCATGAAATTGCAAACCTTGCGCGTATATCAGAAGAAGAGAAAGCTTTGATGAACAAACAGTTTGAGGAAAAAATGAAACTGCGTGAACAAGAGTTTGAAAAAGAGAAGGACAATTTAAAACAGTTTTTTTTAAATGAAAGTGAAAAAATTAAAGTGCAACTATTAAGCGAATGCGAAGAAAAGGTAAAGAACGAACAAAAAAGAAAAAACGAAAAACATATTAATGAAACAATAAACTTAGAAAAAAAATTCGAGTCATCAAAAACGGAAATCGAGGCTTCCTACAAAAGACAAATTGAAATGTTAGAAACTAAGCACAACAAAGTTTGTTTTGAACTAGAAAGAAAATATGCAGAAGAAAAGGTATACGTCTATATGATATTATTTTTTTAATATATATTTGTGAATATTTATTTGAATTTTGATTTAATTGAATTTTTGTTTATAGAAAGAACTAATTAAGGCAATGCAAAACATATGTAACCATTGCTTGATTTGAGATACTTCAAAACAGCGTTTGATTAATTAGAAAAAATTAAAAAAAAAAAAAAAAAGTAAACAATCAATACCAATAAAAAAAAATTATGTAAAATTTTACGTATGTAAAACACCTATGCAACATTGAGGGGATTTTCAAAAACCCAGTATCAAATATTAATATAATATATTTTACTTTCTCTTTATATATATATTTTTCGGCCAAAAACTAATTCATCTCTTTTAATTTACAGATTACCTTAGAAAGAGAGTTTCAGCGACGTCTCGAGATCTCAGAAATGACTTTGCGAAAAGAAACTTTAAACAGAGAAGAAATAGAACGCATAGCTACACTAGAAAAAAATAATACACAGGCTTTAGTTAACATGTTAAAGGAAGAAATTGAAAGATTTAAAGAAGAAATTGATCGTCTTAAAAAGCAACCAATTCCATGCCCAGAAGTACGAATAGTTGAAAAAGAAGTGCCAAACAATAACTCGGTTTTATCTTTTAAAAGTCGAATGGATTTACCTCCAAACCTTAAAGATGAGTTTGATTTTTTACTGAACGAATATAAAGAAAATCTAAAAGACAAGTATAAAAGTGATAATGAGGCGATGGAAAAAAAAATTGAAATTGAAAAGGGAAAACTAAAAGAAAAATTTTTAAAACAAAAAGAAGAACTTGAAAAACGCCTCAATGAAGAAAAGCTTCGAATAGAGAAAGACTTTAACAGAAATCGGGAAGACATGGAAAAAGAAATTGAACGAAGGTTACGAACTAAGCAATTACAAGAATCATTGCTTGATCATCAGAAAAGATTTGACGATTCAAATAGAAAAATAGCCGAAGAAGATCGCTTTAAACTTGAAAAAGTGCTGGAAAACGAAAACAAAAGAAATGCTATTTTAATACAGGAATTGACACAAGAAAACGAAGGCTTAAAACTAAAAGCTAAAGCTTTAGAAGATAACAATCAACTTTTGAAAAATTTAAAAGAAGAGGGGCAACAAGAAGTTGATAGGTTAAGAAATGTTGTACAAGACCTCAAAATAATAGTCGAAGAAAAAAAAATTAGCGATAAAAACCCTGCCTCAACAGATTATTCGTCACTAATTATGACGTTAATAAACCAACAACAACAAAAACAAGTTCAACAGCCATCAAAAACTCCTGATCAAAATATTTTGAAGAAAGAAGAGGAAATTAAAGCTGAAAAAAAGAAATTGGAGAAGCTAAGGTTGGATCTGCAGCAACAAGAAAAGGTAAATAGTTTTACTAATAAAATTTTGTAGTGTACACTTTATATCACAGTTATAACAACAACGGTTTTAAAATTATTTTATACAATAGAATTGAATCCACGGGGACAATTTTCCTAGACATTAAAATTACATCGTAGCGTATTGTGGCATGTTGTACCTCTTGTTATAAACCTTGTTCTTTTATTTTTTATTTTTTTACTATGTATTTTAGAATTTTTTACATATTGGGAATTGAATTGATTCATATACAACAAAAAGGAGTTTGCGAATTTTAATTCTATAATTTATATTAGGATATCAAAGACCGCAAAAACATAGAAGATGCCGCTAAATTGGCATTAGATAAAGTGAGTGAATTTAATTCTTACTTTTATAATTTGTTGCTCATTAAAAAAACTGCCTATAGGGTTATATATACAAAAAATTAAAAACAAATTTTGTATTTAAAAGTAAAAACCTAAATTTAGCATAAAGTTTTTGTTTCTTTTTATTACAATTTTTAAATTTTAAACTTATTTAATTTTATAACATCTTTTTAAACAAAAGTCTCACGAAAAATACGAAAATTTATTGAGCGAGAAGAATCGTTTAGAAAAATCTCTTAAGTCACTTGAAGGAAAAGTTTTTAGTATGCAAGATGAGTTTGCAAAAATGAAGAATACTCCTCAGCAACATAGCATACCAGTTAAGGTTTAATTTGATATTTATTCTTTGTTATTTTTATTCACACTTTTTTTATACATCTCAAGTCCTTTTTACTTCAATTTGGTCAATTTTAAAAGTTCAGTTTAAAAACCTTGTTAAAGTTTTGAAAAAGTTTTTGATAAATGTTCGTTATATTGTCGTTTGATGTTTTCTAATAATTGACTTTTTTATTGATATCTTCTTATTAGCGAATTTTTTGTCATTTAGCCAATGTACCATGGAATTCTTGAGAGCTCTGATACTCAATTTACTTTTATTCCCATTCAATCTCCAAACCAAACAGTTAACTCTCCTAACACGCCTCTTCCGTTTCTTCATCCAAATCAAAGTGTTTTGACAAATAAAATTGAAAATCTGAAAAAAAAACTAAAGGACTCACAATATGGGTACTCAGTGTTAGAGAAAGAAATAAGAGACCGTGAACGGCAAATAGAAAAACTTGAAAACGCACTCATGAAAGAAAAAGAAATATCGTCTGGATTGAGGGATTCATTATCAGAAGAAAAAAGCAAGTTTGTACGTTATAAAGATGAAAAAGAAAAAGAAATAAAAATGGTAAATCCTTTATTTCACATGTTTCAAAAATCTTTCACCGTTATTCACATATTTAAATAATAATCGCATTATTTACATGTTCAAAAGAACCAACTCATTATTAATGTACATATAAAAAATATATTTATTTTAATAATATATCATTATTCTTTTTTTGAATATTTGTTAATAATTTAAAACATATTTCAGAAACAAAATATAATTTAAAAATAATAAAAAATCAAACTTATAATAAATCTTTCAAAACATTTGAAATAAAAATTTTATATTTCAAGTTTGAAAAACATTTGATAACAATTTCATATTTCAAGTTTAAAAAACTGATTATAATAAAATAGTCAATTTTGCAACAACAAAAAAAAAAGTATAAAAAATATAAATCTTATTAATATTTTTTACTCTCTTTTTTTTTTTCAATATTTTATCAATTGTTACTTATAATAGCAAATGGGTTTGATAAACTAATCAGTCACTAAACGAAGAAAATTAAAAAAAATTGTTTTCTTTTTCAACTTTTTGGAGAAGTATTTAAACATTTTTATTTATACGTTATATAAGAAAATTAACATTATTATTATTGTAATGTTTTTATCTGTCGTTTAAACAATTTTTATAAATTTTTAATAAAGTAATGAAC
>NC_061161.1:18008693-18170033 GCF_022113875.1 Hydra vulgaris
GAGGGATAGCTGATGTTAACAAAACCATATATTTTGATCTCAACGAATTTTAAACAGCTTTAACATTTGTTAACATTTGCCCTAGTTCAATTATCAGAAATGGCAATTAGCTGATGCATCCGAGAAGGATTCATTTTAGAAACCCTTTCTTAGTAAGCTTTCAAAAATCCTAAATTCAATCTTATTTGCAAACAATACTAACTTTCAAAACATTTTTCAAAGCTTTCCGCGTGTCACAGACTAGTTGTTTAGAATTAGATTTTACGGAAATCTGCGTTTTACAAAACTGAATTTTGTGCTTAAAGATTGTTCCACGTTTTTTAAAGTCCGTTCAGATTATGTGTGGTAAGAGTAAGTGTGATAAGTAAGAGTAAGTGAGGTAAGCCAGATTAAGTGTGGTAAAAACGTGTTTTGTTGTAAAAAAATTTAGAATTTGATATCTTCTTAGATTAGTGGAACTTTGTATTAGTGTTTTTCTTTTTGGAGTTTTTTAACCTAGTTTTTAACACCAATAAATATCAAATTTATTGGTGTCAAAAACTAGGTTGTTGATTGTTGATTTAATAACTATCCAAGGATATGACACGAATCTGTTTCTTACCAACAATGATAGCAGATGACACGAATTTATTTCTTACCAACAATGATATCAAAACATTATATGCTAACATGAATATAGAACTAGTTAAAGTAAACAACTGGTTTAAAGCTAACAAACTCTCGCTTAATGCTGAGAAAACAAATTATATACTATTCCATAAAAAGAGGAAAATCTTCCTCTCAAATTGCCTAAACTATTCCTTAATGATAAACTAATTAAAAAGCAATCCAACATAAAATTCTTAGGAATTTTATGTTGGATTGATGAAAAGTTATCCTGGCTTCCTCATGTAATATACATCCAATCAAAAATCACCAAAATCATAGGTTTGATGTATCGAGTTCGCTCTTACGTCAATACACAAAGTCTGAAATTAATCTACTTTGGGCTAATACATAGCTTCATCAGCTATGCAAACATTTTATGGGCAAATACTCAAACATCAAAGCTTAAAAAAATGTATAATTTGCAAAAACATGCTTGCAGGATCATTTACTATAAGGATAGACGTGAACACGCTAAACCCTTAATAAGTTATATGAAAATGATGAATGTGTTTGAAATAAATGTCAATCAGCATTTAATTTTCATGTATCGTTACAATTACAATATCTCTCCTATAAGCTTTAATAATAAGTTTGAATTAAATAAAAATGACAACTATAATCTTAGAGCAAATATGTTGAACACATATAAACTGCCTCGTATAATAAATAAATAATCAGAATATAGCATTTCATATCGAGGTCCTAAAGTATGGAATACCTTTCAAAAAGTATTCAAAGGTACGGTAAATTCGTTAAGTTCATTCAAGTTTATAACAAAAAAAGAAATTTTTAAAATTTGAGAAACGTTTTTGGTTAATGTTACCACTTTTTTTTTGTTGTTGTTGTTGTTTAACAATCTTATTAGCGAATTACGCATTTGACTACAATATTTCTTACGATATTTAATTGAAATTTTATTACCTATATATTTTACGAAATTTTATTAAGTATTACGTATGACGATATTTTATTGCAATTTTGTTAAAGGGGCTCTATAAAAAGATTGCGATGACGTAATGTCATCCTCATCTTCTTTGAGCCCCTATCTGTTTTTACTTTTTTTTTATGAAGCACGAAGTTATAAAATTCTTATGTTATATTGAAACAGAAAAAAAGAAAAAGAATAAAAGAAAAAAAAATATTTGTATGTACTTTTAAAACGTTTGTAAAAAGTGTAAAGAACTAATTGATACAACAGTTTATGAATATGAATCTAAAATAGATAAAAAATCTAAAAAAAATCCTAAACTATTCTATTCGTACGTTAATTTTAAAAAAATCAGCCAAATAAGAAATTAAATTAATAAGAGATCAGAATGGACAACTGCACGAGGACGAAAGTAAAATATCAAATGCTCTGGGTTTACATTTTCATTCTGTGTTTATCCAAAAAAAAATCCCTGTTGTGTTACCATACTTTAAACAAAGATCATCTATAACCTGCGACCTAAATAATGAAGACTTCTCTCCTATAATAATAGCAAAACACTTAGAAAATTTAAAAGAAAATAAATCGATTAGACATGATAAAATTCATTCATTAATCTTAAAGAAATGCAACGTAGCTCTGTCATATCCACTTTTTAATTTTCGCAAAAAGTTACAGTGATGCAATAGTTCATGAAGAATGGAAACTCGCGAATGTAACACCGATTTTTAAAGGAGGTAGTAAATTAGATTCATCAAATTATCGGCCAATATCTATTACTTCAGTTGTTTGTAGAACATTTGAAAGAATAATTCGAGATAAAATGTATCATCTACTACAAAATAATCTAATCAATAAAAATCAACATGGTTTTGTACGTTCTAAATCATGTATAACCAATTTACTTGAAACAATCGATGAAATAATGAACCATCTAAACAATAAGGCTTCATTAGATGTTGTATATTTTGACTTAGCAAAAGTCTTTGATAAAGTTTCACACCTAAAATTAATGCACAAGATAAAAAACTATGGCTTTTCAAATAAATTGGTGAAATGGCATATCTAATAAAAGACAAAAAGTGGTTTTGGGTCAGCATACAGAGAAGTCTTTAGCGGTGTCCCTCAAGGTTCAGTTTTAGGAGCTATTCTATTTGTTAAATATATTAATGACTTACTAGACACACTAAAATTACCAATTAAAACTATATGCCGATGATAGTAAATTAATTGCTTCAATAAACAACGAATCAGAAAGATTAAAGCTTCAAGATGATATCATATCTATGCAACAATGGGCAGATCTATGGTGTATGTGTTTCAATGAAAAAATATGTAAAGTTATGCATTTTGGAGTAAAAAACAAAAAATTCAAATATTTCATGATAAATATGACAAATAATAATGAATATATAGTACTACATGAAATAGAAATAGAAAAAGATCTGGGTATTATTATTACAAATAAACTAAAATGACAATAAAACACAATCAAGTCATAAAAGCAGCAAATAATGCAAACCAGATTTTGGGAATGGTTAATAAAGCTTTTAGAAATTTGGATGTCTGCACTATAAAAGTATTATATACATCGCTTGTAAGATCACATTTAGATTATGCTGTCTCAGTTTGGAATCCTAACCAACAATAAGATATAGATCATTTGGAAATGTTCAAAAAAGATTTTTTGAACTTTTTGAACAGATTCTTAAGTGAATACACTCCAAAATGTAACGCAAGACATAACTTTTTCTTAAATCGAGTTTGTAACAATTAGAATAATTTAGATCATAAAACTGTTAATGTGAAGACGATAAACTCTTTTAAAATGAAACTGTTAATGTGAAGACGATAAACTCTTTTAAAATGAAACTGTTAATGTGAAGACGATAAACTCTTTTAAAATGAAACTGTTAATGTGAAGACGATAAACTCTTTTAAAATGAAACTGTTAATGTGAAGACGATAAACTCTTTTAAAATGAAACTGTTAATGTGAAGACGATAAACTCTTTTAAAATGAAACTGTTAATGTGAAGACGATAAACTCTTTTAAAATGAAACTGTTAATGTGAAGACGATAAACTCTTTTAAAATGAAACTGTTAATGTGAAGACGATAAACTCTTTTAAAATGAAACTGTTAATGTGAAGACGATAAACTCTTTTAAAATGAAACTGTTAATGTGAAGACGATAAACTCTTTTAAAATGAAACTGTTAATGTGAAGACGATAAACTCTTTTAAAATGAAACTGTTAATGTGAAGACGATAAACTCTTTTAAAATGAAACTGTTAATGTGAAGACGATAAACTCTTTTAAAATGAAACTGTTAATGTGAAGACGATAAACTCTTTTAAAATGAAACTGTTAATGTGAAGACGATAAACTCTTTTAAAATGAAACTGTTAATGTGAAGACGATAAACTCTTTTAAAATGAAACTGTTAATGTGAAGACGATAAACTCTTTTAAAATGAAACTGTTAATGTGAAGACGATAAACTCTTTTAAAATGAAACTGTTAATGTGAAGACGATAAACTCTTTTAAAATGAAACTGTTAATGTGAAGACGATAAACTCTTTTAAAATGAAACAGTTAATGTGAAGACGATAAACTCTTTTAAAATGAAACTGTTAATGTGAAGACAATAAACTCTTTTAAAATGAAACTGTTAATGTGAAGACGATAAACTCTTTTAAAATGAAACTGTTAATGTGAAGACAATAAACTCTTTTAAAATGAAACTGTTAATGTGAAGACGATAAACTCTTTTAAAATGAAACTGTTAATGTGAAGACGATAAACTCTTTTAAAATGAAACTGTTAATGTGAAGACGATAAACTCTTTTAAAATGAAACTGTTAATGTGAAGACGATAAACTCTTTTAAAATGAAACTGTTAATGTGAAGACGATAAACTCTTTTAAAATGAAACTGTTAATGTGAAGACGATAAACTCTTTTAAAATGAAACTGTTAATGTGAAGACGATAAACTCTTTTAAAATGAAACTGTTAATGTGAAGACGATAAACTCTTTTAAAATGAAACTGTTAATGTGAAGACGATAAACTCTTTTAAAATGAAACTGTTAATGTGAAGACGATAAACTCTTTTAAAATGAAACTGTTAATGTGAAGACGATAAACTCTTTTAAAATGAAACTGTTAATGTGAAGACGATAAACTCTTTTAAAATGAAACTGTTAATGTGAAGACGATAAACTCTTTTAAAATGAAACTGTTAATGTGAAGACGATAAACTCTTTTAAAATGAAACTGTTAATGTGAAGACGATAAACTCTTTTAAAATGAAACTGTTAATGTGAAGACGATAAACTCTTTTAAAATGAAACTGTTAATGTGAAGACGATAAACTCTTTTAAAATGAAACTGTTAATGTGAAGACGATAAACTCTTTTAAAATGAAACTGTTAATGTGAAGACGATAAACTCTTTTAAAATGAAACTGTTAATGTGAAGACGATAAACTCTTTTAAAATGAAAGCTTTTAAACTTTTTAAACTCTTTTAAAAACAATATTGATAAAAGATAAAAGTAAATTTTAACTGTTATAAAGTAATCTCTTATGTGATTACTTTCTGTGTAATTTTTACACTACGGCTTTCAATTTAATAATAATAGATATACATTTTTTCACTACCTGCCAAATTTTATTCAAAAATTTTTATGCTCACATACACTTCTAGGATCTTTAAATTAATATCTCCCTAGCCATGGTAGTCTCTTAGCACTGTGACATCATAAAGACATTGTAATTAGATCCATGAAGATGCAGTAACATTAGTACTTTAAATTAATACTGTCACAGCTACTAGTTAATATAAGCAAGCTTTTTATATCTGAAAGTCTCTAGAGCCTAACTTCTGATATAAGATGCTTGATTTAGTGAACTAAGAATAATGGAGCATCTGACAGCACCTTTTTATATCAATTTCTTGCAATAATAAATAGCCGTTTGTTCTCAAGAGAGTTGTTCTTTTGAAAAAGATGAAAAAAATGATTGCGATTAGATATAGCAGCTGAAAAATAGGGTGAAAACCATGGAGTAGAATAAGGTTTGACTTGGAACCGACTAGAAGGAATAAAAGCTTTAGGGTAGTAGTAAGTAGTGCAATGATAGGGTAAGTCCAAAAAGAAAGTACAAGATGAAAGATTTAAAGAGATCATTGCATGGTCAGAACCACCTATAGGAATAAAAATGAGAAACTTAACACAAGCTAGGATCAGAGACATGACATAAATCAAAGAGTGAAGGTAATGATTAGGGTTGTCAGGAAAACGAGTCTCAAAGTTAACTATCTGAGTAAGAGATTGAGAAATGCAGAAGTTATAAGCTTTAGCGCCAGCAGGCTCAATCGCGTTAGAGTCTAGTCATTCAGTGTGATGAGCATTAAAATTATCAATAGCAACAATATTGGCAGAGGGGTTACGAGAGAAATCATGGCGATAGAGGTGATAGAGTGAAGAGGTGTTAAGCGGAAGCACATAAAAAAATGGTCAAAATATTCGAACCTGATTTCATGGCAAATAGGTGAAACCATCAACACTGTCATCAGAAGATGGAGTAGCAGAATTTAAATTAGTCTCACTAAGAACAAGCAAGTCAGGTGAATTTTACAGGAGGTAAGACTCAATTGATGGAAAGTTGCTTCGCAGACCACAAATATTAGTAAAAGATATATTAAAATAGTTAGGTTGCGGGGATGGTTTTTTACGTTCAATATTTTGGTTCATTTTTGGCATAATTTAAGTTTACAGAAAACTTGACTCATTCATAGATAGAGCGCGGCCTCCCATGCAATGAGTTATGCACTTTTTTTAGTCCTGTTAATTAACCTCGATTTGTAACATGGGTCTCCTTATGTGGCCTCGACAATGCATACCATTAAAAAAGCATTAACAGGAACACCATTCATAAGCAACATGGCACTGCTAATACTCTGATATATTTCAGCTGTTGATGGAATCAGCCTCTCGGAGAACTACCACAGAGTTTTGGAAACCTAACTAACAGCCGGCCTCAGAACCATTAAACTGAGTTTTAGATCTGTACCCTCATTAGGGGATAACAAGAAGAGTTGCATAGCCACTATCAAAGAGGCACAAGCAAAAGTCTGTGAGAAGAGTCCATAAGATCCAGCATTTATCATCCTAGACAGGAAACAATATAACACAGGTTTACACCTACGCCAGCCTAGTAGATGAAAAATGGGTTCCTTAGCTACTGTCTTGTAGACCTCCTACAAGATAGTTGCTGGATCTTATTAACATCTGCCCAAGATGAGTTTTTTATTGAGACACTATCTTTAGTCTTTACTCAACCAACAGTCCCAAGGCAGGGGATTTTTAAATCAGAGTTTGTTTCTCCTAGCCTTTACTTAAAAAAGCACACTCTACAAGGAAGCAGGGTATGAAACAGATAATACTAGATTACGAGTAGCAGGGTGATTGTAATGATCCTGAACCTGACCTGACCTGGAGTACTTAAAAGAAGCTACTTTCTGCAAAATATCGGGTATGATATTTTGGAAATGCATCAGTAAAAAATGTTACGGAACATTTGAACATTTAAATAAAACATATACATACATAAAGTAACTTACGAATGAGTAAACACTGCGCCAGAGGTTCAGACAGAACACAAATTTATAAATAGTAACTCACGGGTGAGTCAACACCGCGCCAAAAGTTTAGACAGAATACAAACATACATGTAAAGTAGAATACAGGTGAGCTAAAACAGTAACTGAGGCACCTCCATCTATGTAAAAGACATATATTACTATGTATATATTACTATAGGCATGACCAATTTTAAATAGTACTGATGACAGGAAGCAAACCTCTTTCAGCCTTTGTTTAGAAAGCGAATCCCAGAAGGCAGCAGGATATGGAACAGGTTGCACTAGGTTACATATTACCAGTAGCAGGGTAATCATACCTGACCTGACCATTAGTTAAAGTATAAGTGATTAGTTTGTCAATATATTTTTTTTTGTAGAGATACAACTTTTGCAGTTTCATTTATTTATTTATATTTTAAATCCTATTGCTTCAAATAATTTAACAAAATTATTTATAATCTATGTCATTGTATTATTAAGGAAAAGTTTATGAAACATGTAGCTAGACCTTCCACAAAATGCTTACCATTAAGTAGTTTATAGAGCTATTTATTGTGAACTATTTCTTCTTTATGGAAACTTCTTCATATAGGAGTTTAAAGAAATTTGATCATAAAGAGTCAATTAGTATGGTGAAATACCAACTCTATTTTATGACAATTACAAAAATTACATTTTCTATATGGACTAATTTGTATACAGAGAATAGGCTACTTATAATAAATCATAAGAAGTAAAAACAGTAGACACGAACAAATCTAAGTGCCGATAGCAAAAAGAAATATTAACCCTAAACAAAGTAAAGTAAATTGAAGAAAAACATGGAAAAGAGTTAAAAGTAGAATACGCAAAAAAACAAAAAAAAGAATGACATCAAATGAACCAAATCATCTATTTCAAAAAGTAGGAACTGAATTATTTAACTGGAGTAACCGGAGTTTTATAATAGTGGTCGACTAATATAGTGATTATTCGGAAATCGAAAGATTACATAACATCCAATTGCAAACAGTGATAAAGAAACTAAAAATGATCTTTTCCAGACTTGGCATACCGCAGATTGTACGTAGCGACAATGACACACAATTCACATCTTCCGAATTCCAAAATTTTAGTGAAGAGTGGGAGTTTAAACATATAACTAGTAGTCCACAGTATTAACAATCAAACGGAATGGCTGAGAGAGATGTGCAAATAGCAAATAAAAAAGCTAACCAAAGAAAAAAGATCTAATCAAGATCTGTACTTAGCTCTTTTCTAATTAAGAGCTGTACCGTACAATTGATATCAGGGTAACGCGGGGCAAAATGAGACAGCGGGGCAATACGAGACATTTCGCATTTAACATGATGCCAGCCCTACAAATTATTATTTATTATTATATTTTTCCCTAGCCTTTTTTGATCTTACTGAGTGGAAAAACTTTTTATATTTAAAGTTTTTTTTTAATTAGAATCTTTAGGCTTTTTTCTTTCATTTCCATTCTTTGGTATTTTATTTCTTCAATAAAATAGTCTGGAAATTAGCCTATTCGATGCCAACATGATGCGGGGCAAAACGAGACACTCTGTTTGTATTTTTTTTTTTTTTTGCCGATATCTAATATTATTTTTATTTAATTTTTTACATTAAAACAACAAACAAAGCAAATATTAATATTTACATGCTGTAGATTTAAATTTATTATACTGTATTTACTTACTTTTTATTTTGTTATTTGAAATGTTTAGTTGTTATCCAATATAGAATTACGTTTTATATTTTGTTAATTTATATTTAAATATAATAAATATTTAATAAAATTGAAAAACATAATTGCCTGATGTTTATAATTACTATGTTTGTATTTTATAATCTTATTGTATTGTAATGTAATAAAGTAAAAAGTATATAAAATATATAGTGAGTAGATTATAACATATAGTGAGTTATTATAAAATATAGTGAGTAGATTATAACATATAGCGAGTTATTATAAAATATAGTGAGTAGATTATAACATATAGTGAGTTATTATAAAATATAGTGAGTAGATTATAACATATAGTGAGTTATTATAAAATATAGTGAGTAGATTATAACATATGGGTTATTGCTGTACCTATAAACAATACAATGAATGTTATGCGTTCTTTAAATACATAAGTTTAATATATGCATATATATATATATATATATATATATATATATATATATATATATATATATATATATATATATATATATATATATATATATATATATATATATATATATATATATATTATTTATTATATATATATATATATATATATATATATATATATATATATATATATATATATATATATATATATATATATATATATATATATATATATATATATATATATATATATATATATATATATATATATATATATATATATATATATATATATATATATATATATAAGTGGAGTCAATGTTCAAAATGCACAATCTGGGCTCATTCGGACTGTTGTTCGTTTCAAAATACTGGTCAAGCAATATGTGAATTATGTGACTAGTGACAGTTTGATTACAGCTGTAATATATTATAAAATGTATTTTTTGCTAATCCTCTTAAAGATCTGTTTTGTTTAACTTTATTTATTTAAATTACTAAAAAAAAATCTGTCTCATTTTGCCCCGGTATGCAGGGCAAAATGAGACAGAATAGGTGCTGTCAATAAAGGATCTCTGGCGACCAAACTACTGCAGTTTTGCAACTCATACTTTTTAAGTTTTAAGTAGGATGGTAGAAGAATTAAAAAATATCAATTTATTTTTTCAAAAGTTATTAGATATATAAGCGCTTAAGTGTCTCATTTTGCCCCTCGTTACGCTATTAAATAAATTTGAATTAATATAGGGGAAAGGCGCCTTTAATGGCGTATTTAACTTTGAAGCGTCATTGTTCAGTATCCTAAAGACCAAGAACAAAAGTTTTGATATTGGTAGATTCTTTGTTACATGTAGAACAATAATAATCCTAGGAGTTTTTTTCAGTTTTATTTTTTGATTAGATAATTTTATTCAAAAAAAAGCACAAGTATGCCATCATAGGCAACTACTGCTCCTATGATGACATAGGGGAGGATGGGGCTGGTCAACATCAAGGGTAACTTGACGATTTCATTTGACCTTAGAGCCTTCCCTCAAAAATGCCAGAAATTAAGCGTTATTATCCTAATTAATCCATTCGTGCTAGACAGCAGCAGTGTAAAATTTCACGCATGCGCATAAGAGATACTGCGTTTTATGTGTTTTTTGAACCAAAAATTTTTTAGTGAAGTAAAAATTCCTTTTTATTTTTATGTAAAAAAAAAGTTTTCTCAATTCATCAATATTGTAACACATCTAGCTTGTCAGTATGCCATCATAGGAAGAAGTAATCATTTTCATTTAAACAAGCTATGTCTGCCTTGTTCAAAAGATAACATTAAAATAAGTATTCCATTAAATGCACAAAACTTGGAAATAAAATGCATGAAAATTTTATTTCTGCGCAGTTAATAATAAAATCACATCTTAAATATTTAAAGGGATTAAAAATACAACAGCACATCCCAAAATCAATTTTTGTTGATTATAAAGCAATTTATAAAAAGCACATCCCACAATCGATTTTTGTAAATTATAAAAGAAATATTTGTGCATCAGGAACGTATTTTTACTAAAACTAACGTAAAGTCAGTATAGACATGTTGATCTAATCGCTTTTTCGCCATAACCAATATTTATAAATGACCAATATGTCATCATAAACGCTATGCCATCATAGGCGTCTTTCCTCTAGTAAAGAAATTTAAGAACAATAGTGGAAAAACTCAAAATTTACAACAGAAATACTTCGACAAAAAAGCGAAAACATTGGAAAACATTAGGCGAGGGAGACGAAATTAAAATTGCGGAATAAGTAATTCCTTTCGGAGAATTATACGGAAAATGATTGCTAAACTATTTCCTAAGGGACTAATTCCGCACGAGGAATTATCACTTAAAAGCTGGAGCGCTTAATTTATTGTTGGATAAAATAACGACACAGAAGATTACACACAATTAATTTAATAGCTAGTTGTAACAATTTAATATATAGCTATAGAAATAAATATCAAACAAATGTTTAAGCAATTCTCTTTCTTATAATAAATAAGAAGACTCACTATCTTCCATGGATATTGTGGAAGTGAGAACATTTTTTCAGAGTGCATGTTTGTATTTTTACAACGTTGTTTTGCGACATTTAATCAACGTCACAAATGCTACTTGAGTATCTCTTTTTTCAACAGTATTTCAACATTTAAACAACGTCTTTAGCGACCTTTAATCAACATTTATTTAACATAAAAAACTGTTGCAAAATAAACTACTTCGTAACGTTTCTGCAACGTTATGAAGTCGTTGATTGGTTTAGGATGTTACACCACAAATGATATCTCATAGTTGAAGTTATTTGAGTGGCTGCTTATAAACCTCAGTATGCTAAGGTGTGTAAGGAGCCACTCAACTATTACTACCTCTTCTGTTGCCAACTGAACCATGCCAGAATTCGCTTTTTCTAACCACGTTTTCGAAATGTGCTTCCACAAACGGATCAAATTAGCCAACAAGCAAAAGAATATCCAAAAAGTTCTCATGATCAGTCATCAAGCAATGTGAACCCAGACTCCTCTGCAATGTGAACCCAGACTCCTCTGCAATGTGAACCCAGACTCCTCTGTACCTCTGTAGCTACGCTTATCAAAAACTTTTAAAGTTTCAATGATTCTTTCTAAAATTAAACGATTTTTTATACCCTCTTCATCATGTCGGCGCGTATATATACTTATAATATCTTTGGCATTGATTTTTAAAACATATGATTCTGTGCAGGCCGTATGTAGTGCGCTGCTTTCATGTTCTGATATTCTTTGAGAAATATGCTTGGAATTCGTAAAGTTACATCCACTGTAGAACGTTGATTGATCTGAGGCTTTACTAAATGTCGTACAAAATGAACAAAACAATTTTGTGTGTTTTCTTCAAAGATTAGCCAGTGATAAGGCTTAATGTTTCTGAAATAAAACTTCTGTTAATTAATTTTAACGTTTAGACTAAAATTGCTTTGCTTTGGATGAAATTTAAAAAATGATTTCAAAAAATAATTATAGTTGTTTTAAGTTTCTTCACTTGGCTCGCATTGATTACTTTTATATTTATATCGAATATCAGAATTAGGCTAAGAGATTGCAATTTACTTTTAGTTACATTTTAGTTTACCGTTGACTATAACAATCAATGGAAAATAAAATATAACATAACTAAAAATATGATTTTTATGGCAACCGGTCTACCATGAATTTCCCTGTATCCCAACGGCCCAATCCAAGCCTATATGTATGACTAGGTATAATATATATATATATATATATATATATATATATATATATATATATATATATATATATATATATATATATATATATATATATATATATATATATATATATATATATATATATATATATATATTATACCTAGTCATACATATAGGCTTGGATTGGGCCGGCCCAATCCAAGCCTATATGTATGACTAGGTATAATATATATATATATATATATATATATATATATATATATATATATATATATATATATATATATATATATATATATATATATATATATATATATATATGTATATATATATATATATATATATATATATATATATATATATATATATATATATATATATATATATATATATATATATATATATATATATATATATATATATATATATATATATATATATATATATATATATATATATATTAGGGTGCCTCAAAAAAAATTTCAATTGCTGATGTAGTCCCTCCTAAAAGTTTCTTTATAGTCTCATAATAATACATAATTTTTTTTAGATCATTAAAATAATATTTGAGGGTCATGAAGTTCTAGAATATCGGAGTAAATTGCATTCTACATCTCCAATTTGGACAAATTTGGATAAATTTTTAGAGATCAGTCTTTGATCCTATGATAATTTGTTTATCAAATCTAGAAAGTTTTTTATTTGTAGAATCTAGAAATATATAACTTTTGTGTACATAGAAGTTTGCTTTGAAGGGCAAAGCATGTCAAAATCAAGCAAAATCATGAATTTTTAATTTTATGATGTATTTTATGGTGTTAATAAATTTACATAGCATGTATTGTATGTACATAATGTATAACTGTACATTAAGCTATTATGCTCATCAGTAGTTCAATGTCTTAGATTAATTTCAAAATATAATTAACAATAATAGTAATAACAGTAATATTAAATTAACTTATTTTAGATTTTTTTTATTTCAATAATAATGATATTTTGTAACATCGTTTTTTTTTTGTTTTTTTTTATTTGTCATAAAAAAAAAGAATACAATGCCGTGTTATATAAATAAAATCTACATGACCGGGGCTAAAAGAAGACAATATTTGCCTTATCACTACACCCCGAAATTAACTTTTATTATTAACAGAACTCGTTAATCGTTGGTTAATGAGTTCTGTTAATAATAAAAGTGAAGAGCAGATAAATAATATTAAACAATATTTCATTTCTAGAATTTTTTTTAATGGTCATTTGATATGTAAGCAGTCTGGTGAAGGCAGAAAACTTTTTCTTTGAAATGTGAAAAATTTATTTATTTTTCAAAATCCTATGATAACTATAGTTATCCATTATGCTTGATGGATAAACTTGTTCAAATCAAACAATTTAAGTTAAAAAATAGATTTTTCTGTATAATAATAGATTATCCCAAAAATATGTCGATAAAAAGACTATCAATTTAATTGGGTTGTGCAAATCTCAGGAAGTAGCTAGTGACAATCAATATTATTAGCCTATGCGGTCTGTATAATTTTTATTTTTCTGATCTAGTAAACTCAGTGGTCACAAAAGAAGTCACACGTGTATAACATTGTATGTTGTCTAATAAGGCAATTTATAGTATATATATATATATATATATATATATATATATATATATATATATATATATATATATATATATATATATATATATATATATACAACAGATAACTAAATAATACTAATTATTTCCAGAGTAATAGCGAAATTCACCTCGAATGGAAGTAGTGATATAATCTGGTTGATTGGACATCCTTGTAACAAGATAACAGGGGCACGCCTACCTTCTGGCTGTGAAAAAAAACTTTGTATTCTATCACCGGAAGCAAAAATTAACAGCGGCTGAATATGCACAGAAAGTATATGATCAAGTGTTGCCATTCTGAATGAAATCTAGACTTCCGATTAAACTAAACCAGATATAGTTCAGAAAATCAAAGATTTGTATAATCAGCATGTTTGATTAATGAAAACAGGTCAAGAAACAATGTAAAGAATCTCCAAAATTAAGAAGAATTTAGCAAGAAATTTGACAATTTGTTTAATATCAGTCATGCTAATTCAAATCAATTAATAAAAAATGAAGAAGACCGTCAGTTTCTCAAATTACAGCAAGAGTCGAGAATTGGATGCATTGGGTCTGTTGACAAAAAATCTTTTCACCGTGAAAAACGATCAGCTGAGCGCAGAGCGCGATTACTCAAGCAAACAGCACCTTCATCGGGTTAGTATTTTCTAACTGCAGCTGCTGCTGAAGAATTTAATGATGATAATATCAATACAATGGGATTAGCCAAATCACTTCAGCCAGTTTGTTTCCAGTCCTCAGTCAGTCAAGTGCCAGTTCCTCTGATGAAGAGCAACAAGAATCTGCTGATGAATTTATTTTCAAGCCCAAAACTCCAAGAACAAGTAGCAATAAAGGCCTAAATCCTCTGTGCTGACTCCAAAAGTATCATCAGTATTAGGCAGGAGAAACACAAGCATTTGCGCATCAACAATGATCCTAGCATCTCTAGTCAATAAAATAGGTGGCATCTTTCAAAAAGTATCTTTCACCGTCAAAGACAGCTGTTTCGTCGAGAAACTTCAGAACAGATCAAGGAGAACTTTCGAGCAAGCAAATCTGTGGTGCACTGGGATAACAAGCTTCTGTCTGATATCACTGGAGTAGACACAGAACAAGTGGATAGGTTGCCAGTTTTGATATCTTCTCGTGTTGATGGAAGCATTAAACTTCTGGGAGTGTCAAAGGCAGAAAAAGAGGCAGTTTTAGAACTTTTGAAGTCGTGGCAGACTAGTGATCGGAATGTGCTTTGGTATAACGGCATCAAATACAGGTCGACTTAATGGTGCCTACACATTTTAGTAGTCGGCCATTGGTCGAAACTTGCTATGGTTGGCTTGTCGCCATCACATGTTTGATGTGCTGCTGTCAGATGCATATGAAGTGTGCCTTGGTTGATCCAGTGGACCAGAAATTTTGATATTTTAAAAATTTAAAGAAAACTGGTCCAAACTGCTTCACTCTCAATTAAAGCCGTGACCAACACCGCTGATCTCTGCAAGTCACAAATTAAAGGAGTTCATTACTGAGCAACTTCAACTCGGCCATCCTCGAGATAACTACAAAAAATTTCTTCAACTTGCGGCTTCCATGATTGGTTTGAACAACTTTACTGTTACAGCTGTTCGAATTCGAAGTCGTGGTGCCCTTCATAGAGTACGTTGGATGGCAAAGGCAACCTACACAATGAAGATCGAATTGCTCTTTGATGGTAACAAATCTGTAATAAAGCGAACAGCTCATGAATTTCAAGGAATACAACGGTTCAACAGATTTGAAGTCAAAGTATATCTTCAGCATTGGTTTTCATGTCGAATGGTTGCTGATGCACCAGTCAATGACATTCTCCTGATCCAAAGGCTCCATGACTATGACGACCTTGGTTTGCAGACAGCAGAAGATGATGGTTCAGCATTTTTGGTACTTAAGCCAAGAGCTTGAAACACTCTCTCAGTTTTCTCAACATCTATCCTGTAAAGAGAAAGCAAAGATAATTGAGGATTGCATTTGGTCAAGTCACTTCCTCACTCAATATCGGAATTAACCATTTCTAGAAGTTTCTTCAAAACTACCGCGGTTGACGACAGCTTTCTAGTCTTCCCTGTACAAGAATAGAATAAAAGCCAATCTTATCAGATCGCATGTGAACAGATAAAAAAACTTGACGTGTATCAATGACTGTGCTGAACGTGGTGTTGCCCTCATACCGAAATTTAATGCCTCTATAACAAAAGATGAACAACAAAAACAATATCTTCTGCAAGTTGTCGAGAAGCGCAGACACGACTTTTCAAAGTGCAATCGTGAAAACCTTCTTAATATATAGACAAGACTATAGAATTATAATTGGGTCAAAATTAAAACATTTTACCACTGAGAACTGATGCTAACGTGTTTTCTATATATAAATTTATTAGTAGGTATCATAAAATATACCTAGTCCGACCCTAATAGTTAAAAATTCATGATTTTGTTTGATTTTGGCATTATTTGTCTATGAAAGAAAATTTCCATGTACACAAAAGTTTTACATTTCTAAATTCAACTATCTAGATTTGACAAACAAATTATCATAGGATCAAAGACTTATCTCTAAAAATTTATCCAAATTTGTCAAAATTGGAGAAGTAGAACGCAATTTACTCCAATATTCTAGGATTTCATATATATAAATATATATATATATATATATATATATATATATATATATATATATATATATATATATATATATATATATATATATATATATATATATAATATATATATTTATAATATATATATATATATAATATATATATTTATAATATATATATATATAATATATATATATAATATATATATATATATAATATATATATAATATATATATATATATAATATATATATTTCTGCGGCAATGTTAATCGAGATAAAAATGGGGAAGTGAGATGTCCCTTAAAACTATACCTTTTTTTAGAGATTTATTAAAAAAAAGATTTGTTAAAATATTGTCAATTAAAGTAGCTGAAGTTGAACTTGGTTTATTAATTAAAAGAATTGCCCCATGTTCAAATTCATCATTATAAAATTTATTAACCTTTTATATATATATATATATATATATATATATATTTATATATATATATATATTATATATATATATATATTTTATATATATATATATATATATATATATATATATATATATATATATATATATATATATATATATATATATATATAAATATAAAAGGTGACATTAATTTACATAGTTTTCAATATCACACCAATTGAGGAATTAATAAATTTTATAATGATGAATTTGAACATGGGGCAATTCTTTTAATTAATAAACCAAGTTCAACTTCAGCTACTTTAATTAACAATATTTTAACAAATCTTTTTTTTAATAAATCTCTAAAAAAAGGTATAGTTTTAAGGGACATCTCACTTCCCCATTTTTATCTCGATTAACATTGCCGCAGAAAAAATATCCCAACAGAAAACAAGTTTTTTAAAACGCTTTTTTACCGCAGCAAATTTTAAAATCTTTTAAAGAGCAGGTATCTCTGCTTCATTAGTATCAAATTAAAGTATCAAATTAAATCTACAAACGCTAATCAAATTTATGACGCTTTCTTTAAAACTTTTTATGAAATATATGACATAAACTTTCCAAAATGTACATTAAATAAAAAAAATCAAGAGTTTAATGTCACCATGTATCACAAAAGATCTTAGAAAACCATCTATAATAAAGCAAAAATTATATATCAAGTACTTAAAAACCAAAACAAAAGAAAGTAAGATTCTTTAAAAAAGTTATGCCAAAAAATTTGAAAGACAAAGGAAAAACTTAAAAAAATTGGACTACTTGGTGTAGTTAGGGCGATTTACAAAATATTCGAATACTTTTATTTGGAATTAGCATGATTTTATCAGCGTATTATGTCCAAACAAAAGCTTTAGATGGTATAGTTTTTTTTTGCTTCAGATTTTTTTAATATTTAAAGAAACTTTTTTCTTTTTTTATATAGTTTTCAAAACCTTTTTACTACCCGTAATAGTGAATCTAAAGGTCACTACTTTGGAGTCTTTAGATCAATTTCGCTCATCGGCGTTAACATGAATTTAGTTAAAATCTTTTGAAAAAGTTCCTTAATTTACTACTGATCCTAGTTCTAATCGGCTCTGACGTATATTAACTATATATAGTTGTCAAAACACAATTTTCTATCAGTTTTTACAAAAAATACTAGAATTCCGATCAAGAAAGAGCTTATAATTAAGAAAAATTGCAAATAAACGATCAGAACAGATCATATTGTTAAACTATAATGTTCATTTCACCTAAAAAACGTATTAATTTAAAAGCCTATTCAAATTTGAACGAGCGATTGTGATTTTAAGATGGTCTGGATTTTTTCGCTACTCGCTTCGGTCTGGGTTTATATCGCTACAAACATTTATATTTTATGATACCTCAAAATTTATCATTTTAATATTTTTCTTTTTTTCATAATGTAACAGACCTGACTATTTAACTGGAAATATTTCATATTCAACAAAATATCACGCAGACGCTATAATATTTTAAAGTGCCTTTACTACACCGAGTATTCAAATTTACTTGAGATGAGCAAACATAATTGTAAACGCACATGGGAAATTCTTAGAGAACTTACTGGCATGCAAAAAATGAAACCGTGCAAACTGCCCAAAACTATAAAAATTAATGATAATTTTCCTCTGATCCAACTGTAATAAGTAATGAATTAAATAATTTTTTTGCTTCTGGTGGCCCTATCTAGCAAATAAAATTCCTCTTGTGACTAATAAAGTATGATTTTTTGATTACTTTGGTCTTGACATTTTATGAATTATCTTACGAAGAATTTGAGCAATCATTTAAGATGCTTAAGTGTAATAAATCAGCAACCCATGATAATATAAATGGCAATGTTGTCATCGAGTCCTATGAACTCCTAAAAGATGTACTATATAAAGTTTTACATCGCTCAATAAAGCAGAGCATTTTTTCCTGAATTTCTAAAAATTGCTAAAGTGACTCGAATTTTCAAAGCTGGTGCTGCAACCAATGTTTCTAATTATCGCCCAATTTCGGTTTGGTCTGTTTTTTCGAAAATTTTTGTAAGAATTTTATATAACTTAATTAATAATCACCTTTCTTCAATTAATATACTATATGTTACTCAATACGGACCTCTTTTTATCTGATAATAATATTACAACATTATTTCAAAATATGAATATCGAATTAACAAAAATTTCTGAATGGTTTAAAATGAACAAGCTTTCACTTAATGTTGAAAAAACGAATTGGATACTTTTTCATCTAGCTTCTGAAAAAAAACTTCTGTCTTGCGATTTACCACTACTTTTTATTGACAAAATTCTAATAAAAAGAGTAATTAATACAAAATTGTGGGTATCTATATCAATGAAAACTTTAATTGGAAATATCTTTTCTTTGGAATAAAATAATTTTGAAACATTTTGATTTTTCTTTGAAATGGAGTTACCTCTCATTAAAAAAAAAAGGTTAAGGAAACTATTTTGTCTACTGATGATATATTTTTGTATTTTAAACATTAAATAGCTTACTATTTTATTTTTTATGCAGTGATGTAACTGAATATGTATTTGAATGCACTTAAATTTTTCTTGTGCTTTATATACCTAACCATGTATTTACATACATGGTCAAGTTTGATTTTTATGAAATTTGATTTTTATGAGATTTTTAAATTTACGAGTCTTTCTCGATGAAGACTTGATGGTCTTCTGTGAGTGTCCGCTTTCTTTTTATTTATTAAATCAAATACTAGTATATATTTTGTTTATTTATATTTTCTAGTTGTAAAAGAATTTTTTAGCCCTAACGATTTAATTTATTTGTATAGCGATTTTTATACTTTGTATACATTTTAAGTGTCAAGTCCTTCATCAGCGGTTCTCTGTGACAACACCTAACGGTTTTGAGTATCCGCGTTCTTTATAAATTTTTTTTTATATATTTTTACGATATCTTCACTTGTAATTTTTCTCTTGTATATTTGTATTTGTATCTTAAACATTGTAATAAAGAACAAATATATATATATATATATATATATATATATATATATATATATATATATATATATATATATATATATATATATATATATATATATATATATATATATATATATATATATATATATATATATATATATATATATATATATATAACCATATAGTCGTGATCGTAACATTTCCACTGAATAAGATTTAAAAATAAGCAATATAACTAATATTTTTATATATGTGTATCTTTGGTCGCGTACTATCTTGACAGCTATTAGCCACACAATATCTGGAGAGTTTATCCTAACTTTCACGCTGTAGTTGCATCACAATGCCAAAACGTTAGCCAAAAAAACTTAGTTTAAAAAATAACGTATAAAAATAATTTTAAACATAAAAGGAATATTATAACTGTTTTGAAAAAAATTTAATTAAAATGTATAAACAAAAAAAAAAGTTAAATTAATTTCATACTCTATAGATATCTTATTTTTCATTATATTGCAAATGTGAAAATTTGAATTAATTCTAAACTAAAATATTTTAGAACTGCTAAACTATAAATAAAACTAGCAAAAACTATGCAATATTTTAATGTTCTATGCCTAAGATCAAAGAAAGGCCGCAGCAACATATTTGTTCGGGTAGCAAAAAATTGTTACTTAAGCGAAAAAACCTAAGAATTATCGTCACACTTCGCACACGTGACGGGAAAAAGCCGGACAGATAATTGTTTACTCTTAACGGCTGTTAAAGTATAAATTTTAAACTTTATACTCCGCGACAATCGTCGTTACAGCAGTTTGTATTACTATTACTATTACAAATTAGGTCTTTTCTATCTTTTTTTTTCTTTTATATCTTAATTTGTAATCGTTTGCTTTTTTCTAAAAACTAACTTCCAAATTTTTTATTTTAAAAATAATTGGGGGAATGGGGGGAGAATGCCCCTGCTGACCCCCCAGTTGCTATATAACAACATTTCTATAATTCTACCGACAATTTATCTTGTTTTTCAATAATTTTACAAACTGTGTAAAAATTTTACAATTTCAAAACGTGGATATGTAATGCCTGTTTTCTTCAGATATGTCGAAATCGTTATGATAAAGTTTTTTCGGTGATAACAAATATTTTAAAAACTAAATCATTTAAGAATCGCAAGATTACAAAATCATATTAAAAAAAAAGTAACAAAATCATATCAAAAAAATAAAGATAATAAGATCTCCACTTTCTGAAAAAATTGAGTTAATGATAGTTATGTGTTCCTCAAAATAATGTCTTTCTACTGAATTGAAATCTAAGTTATAAGTAAAAAAGTTGCGGAAAAAACATGTTATAAAAAAATTTTATAAGCCGTCTCCTAAAGTTTCTATTTTTTAAATCGTTTTATCTTCAAAACTAAAAAATGTTTTGATAGAACAAGATAATTCTAACGTCGCGTTATGTTATACATTTATTTGTAAAAAAATTACTTTAACTACATATTTTTTAAATTAACTTCATATAATTAAATGTTAGATGCAATTTAATTATCATTATTAATTTTTAATAATTTAATTTTAATGGAAAATATATTTAATATTTTACATTTAAAAATAACTTTTTTACTTAAAGGAAGTAAATGTTCTATCCCTAATTTAACCTGATCCCATAATTTTATTAAACTAAGTGCACTAGCAGTTATAGGTTTAAAACAATTTTTGAAGCTGTTGTAGGTTTAAATTAAATTTTTAGGTTAAGGAAAAAGACAAAGTTCTTAAATTTAGTTGGATTTGAGACAATTCCCTGAATGTACTCCTCAACAGTCGAACGTTGCAAGTACTTTTCGCTTTGTAGGCGCCCGCGCAACTAAAAGTTTTGGTAAACGTTCACTGAATTGGCAAATAAAGATTCCACTTTTCGAAACTTTTTTTTTTTTTCAAAAAAAAAATAAATTTCATCCTTTTTTTTTTTTCAAAACTAATTTAAATTATTTAAATTTAAATTTAAGTTCTTTTTTTTTTCGAAATCTAATTAGCTTTGTGGAGCTTTTTTCTTTTTTTGAAAATAACTTAGCTAATAGAAATGGTTGTTTTTTTTTCGAAACTTATTTAACTTTTCGAAATTCAACTTAAATTTCGAAATTACTTAGTATATCAAAAGTATTTTTTTTTTCTAAATTAATATGAACTTTTAAAATAAAATTTAAGTTTTTGAAATTATTTTAGCAATTCGATAGTAATCGAAAAAAAAAACACCATCTTTTACGTTCGAAAGTCATTCGATCGTTCTTAATTCGATTTACTTAAATGTATTTAAAAAGTTATTAAATCGTTTACAAACGGCATATAAAATTTATTTGAGGTAACAACTCGGAATCTACGGCTGACACACAAAAGTAGTAACAAATCCAGTTCTTAAGTTTTATTAATTATAAATATTAAAAAATAATATTTAAAACATAAAAATATTAAAAATAAGCTAAAGGAAACAAGTAAACTCAAAAAAAATATTTTAAGGAGGCACGACGCAGTTGAATCAGAACGTTAATTTCAGATTCAAAAGATTCTGAAATCAACCTTCTGGAATCATGTTTTTCAGTGCAGATCAAAAGCTAGTTAATTTTCATTTTATTTTTTTAAAGATTTACGTACTTAAAGAAAAAGTATTTCCATTTTTACTAATCATAATTTTAGGTAAACATTATTACTTTTATATATAATTTTAAATATAATATAATATTAAATTTTTCAAGAAAATGGTAAATGTTCAAGAGTTTAATGCCTACAAGGCTCAACAGAAACAAATTATTGGAGATCTGAAACTACAATTTAAAAAATTAATAACTGGTAATATGAATTTAACAAAAAGAGTAGATGATTTAGAAATGAATAAATCAAGTACCAGTCATATAAATAACAATGTAACGTGAGCAAACATGGTAAAAAAGTCACCGGAACAAATGCTTATGATAAATTCCGTTACTAGTGAGACAAAAGAACGAGAAAGAAGAGAAAACAATGTAGTTATTTTCGGAATTAAACCATCGGAAAACGAAGAAAAGAGTAAAGAGAAAGAAGAAAATAGACGAGCTATAATTAATGTTTTTAAAAAATTGCAAGTAACCGTTAATGTTCAAAATTTTATGAAACTAAAACCAAGAAACACCAATAATCAAGCCCCATTTGTTGTCATACTGAAAGATAAAAGAGAAAGGAATTCTATCTTAAAAAAAGCCAAAGAATTACGAGATTCGAAAGAATATGAGAATGTCTATATAAATCCCGATTTAACGGAAAGTGAAAGGTTTAAATCAAAGTTTTTAAGAGAAGAATGCAGAAAAAAAAACAAAGAGAACATCGAAAACGAGTTCTACTATGGAATTCGAAATGAAAAAGTAACAAAAATCAAAAAATAGCTATATGATCTAAAGGACAAAAACTCAAATTATTGTTCATATTCACGTGTAAATGTATTAGGAAATGCTGTGTTTAAATTTAAGGGTGGACCAACATCGATACCTAGCCTCGAAAAATCAAGAAACAACAACCCACACAAAAATCACATCAAACTTTGGTACACCAATGCAACTTCACTTAATAATAAAATGCAACAACTTAAAGCGTACTTGTCCTGTGATAAACCAGATATTATATTAGTAAGTGAAACATGGTTCAATGATAAATTAGTTATCAATATTGATGGGTACAACTGCTACAACAAAAACAGACCGCTTGGTGAAAATGGTGGGGGAGTAGTAATTTATGCAAAATCAACATTTATTACAACAATTGTAAGTCATTTGGCATTATGTGACAATGGAATAGAGCAGATATGGTGTAGTTTGACCAACGGACCAGACCATTTATTAATTGGATGTATTTACAGACCGCCAAGTAGGCCAGAAAGCGTAAACACTAAAATCAATTCAGTGCTTGGAATAACCAAAAGTCTAGTAGACCAAAAAAAATATACCGGATTAATTATAACTGTAGATTTTAATTATCCACACATAAAATGGTACAAAGATAGTGGAGCAAAACTGAAACAAAACTGTGATATTAGTATAAAATTTATTGATAATTTAAATGAAAATTTTATTGAACAATCTATTTTTGGATCAACATTTCAAATATCCGCAAAAGGATTGGAGACGTAGAAATAGGCGCACCACTTAGACCAATTGAAAAAGCACATTATGTAATTCAATTTAAATATGACATGCAAGGTGCTGACACAATCCCTATACAATTCAATAGTAAAGATATAAATTACCAAAAAGGAGACTATGAAAAAATAAATCTTGGTTTTAATTTAATAAATTGGTATAAATTATTCCAGGATTTAAACGTGAATCATTGCTACAGTGCTTTCGTACAAAAGTATAATGAGTTGATTGAATTGAATATTCCAAAGAAAAGAGCCAGGTTTGATCAAAAAGTTAAAACAGACCCATGCATAACAATTGAAGTTAAAGCTTTAATACGTAAAAAGAAAAATTTATGGAACCAATTAAGAGCTGGTAAATTTAAATATCTTAATAAATTAAATGAGTACAAAGCAGTAAAAAAATTAGTCAAAAGCAAGTTAAAAGAATCCACTATTGATTATGAGAAAAATCTTATAAATAATGCAAAAAAAAAATCCGAGACTGTTCTACAAATACGCGAAAAAGAACCAAAAAAACATCGGTAAAATACAATCAATGAAAAACTATGCAAATGTACTCACATCTGACAGGCATGAGATTGTTAATATATTCAACAAAAGTTTTCAATCGGTTTTTGTTAAAGAGCATGGTGAAATTCCGGAGTTTGTACCACGTATTACAAAACCTTTTGAATGGGATTGGAAAAATGTTGCTACAAATGAGGCAGTTCAGCAAAAACTGTATTCTTTGGACGTCAACAAAGCATGTGGTAGTGATGGTATTAGTCCTTACGTACTTAAAAATTGTTCAAGTAGTGCAGCAACTCCGTTAGCTTTAATTTACCGAAAATCAATTGAAACAGGAAAAATTCCTAGCAAATGGAAAGAAGCAAATATTACTCCAATATTCAAGAATGGAAATACAACAGACCCGCTTAACTATAGACCCGTATCATTAACATCTGTACCAGGCAAAGTTATGGAAGCATTCATAAAAGAAGCAATAATGACTCATCTGATGGAAAATAAATTGCTATCAAAAAATCAACATGGCTTCGTAAAAAATAAAGCCTGTGTAACAAATTTGCTAGAAACATTAGACATTTTAACAGCAAGCATGAGTGACAGTTTAGCGGTAGATATGATTTATATGGATTTTGCCAAAGCCTTTGATAAGGTTCCACATAAAAGACTGTTGAAAAAGTGTGAAGCATATGGTATCAAGGGTGTAATAAATGACTGGATATCGTCTTTTTTAAAAGAAAGAAGGCAAAGAGTTGTGATGGGTGTAGACGTGTCTCCATGGCTTGAGATTTTTAGTGGTGTGCCTCAAGGCTCTGTGCTTGGTCCTTTGTTATTCTTGATATTCGTAAATGATCTACCATCAGTTATTAATTCCAATTGCAAATTATATGCAGATGACAGTAAACTTATCAAAGTTATAAAAAATGTTGAAGATCATGAGTCTTTGCAGAATGACATTAACGAATTTGTAAAATGGACGGATATCTGATTGACAAAGTTGAACATCGAAAAGTGCAAGGTGATGCATTTAGGTAAAAAGAATCCACGTATGAGTTATTGTATGACCAACGACGGCAAAGAGTATAAATTAAAAACAACAGTAAGTGAAAGAGATTTAGGAGTGATTATTTCATCCGACCTTAAATGGCATGATCAAGTGACTTCAGCGACAGCAAAAGCACAAAGAACTTTGGGTCTAATTAAACGTACGTTTACATACTTCGATGTGTTGAAATCACTATATACGACATTTGTGAGACCGCTTCTTGAGTTCGCTATACCTGCATGGCAGCCTTATTTACAACGGGATATTGATGAGTTAGAGAAAGTGCAAAGAAGAGCAACGAAGTTAGTTCCACAACTTAAAAAGATTTCATATGAAAAAAGACTGAAAGCAATGGGTTTAACAACATTAGAGAAAAGACGAGCTAGAGGAGATCTTATACAACAATACAGATTCAAGCAAAATATAGACCAAATAAATTGGTACGAAAATCCAAATCCGGCATCATCCGTGACTAGTTCAGGCCCGGCTTTTTCTGTAAGGGGCAATAAATACAGGCTAGAAAGAGAATACGTACCATCATGTTTACCGAGATATAATTTTTTTACCAATCGAGTTTGTAAAAATTGGAGTTTGTTACCAAATGAAATCATTGAAGCAACATCGTTGAATGTTTTCAAAGCGCGAATAGATAAACATTTTTCATAACTTGTGTTTTTTTAATTTGTGTGGGCTGTCTATAACCCGATGCCTGCACCGCGTTCCACAATTTATTTTATTTTTAAATATTTATATTTAAACAAATATGTAATTGTTACAGCAATAAATATTACTACTATTACTACTATTACTACTTAACTAATGTTTTACCGACAAAATTTTGAGCTAACGGAGGAAAAGGGTTTTAACCGTCCTACGTACACTCGTTAACGTTTTTGTTGTTTCCAGACTCTAAGCACCGCAATTTTTTTTGCAAATAATAAATACCGTGTCACATGATAGAGCCGAAAATATTTTCCTCGAAAATATCACCGAAATATTTCACAACCGAAAATTTTAGAACTGAAAAGTATACTTTCATTGCAGGATCGAATTACAAAATCCTTTCTTGCGCCGAAAGTTTTTAAACCGAATTTTACAACCGAAAAAATTTGGATCGAATTACAAAATCCTTTCTTTTTTTAATCTATTTTTTTTTTTTTTTTTCAGTGAGTCGTTTTACAATAAAATAAACAATTAAAATTTCTTTAAAATATATATATATATATATATATATATATATATATATATATATATATATATATATATATATATATATATATATATATATATATATATATATATATATATATATATATATATATATATATATACAATGTTCGATAACAGTGTAACTTTCGGTTGAAAACCATTTTAATGAAATTCGGTTCTAAAATCATTAATGACTTTCGATCGAAAATTCGATTGAAATTTTTTTAGTTCTAAGTTTTTTCGTAAATATTTTCGGTTGTGTAATAAATTTCTCATATTCGGTTCTAAATTGAAATTAGGGATTCGGTTGAATCATAGGACGCCATATATACAAGTCTTTATAAGAATATATAAGACTTTATTAACAAAACAAACTTTACCAAAGTTTACAAAGAATCAATCAAAGCAAAATAAAGAGTAAAAATAAAATATTAAAAAAGATAAACAAAATTTAAACGTATTCAAATAAAGTAGTTCAGTTTGTAAAAAACAGGAGTGTATTAATGATTAGACAAATATCTCATACCCTATTTATTGATATTTGCTCCCATACCCGCAAGATGTAACTTAATCAGTTGTTGAGTTGCACACTAAAAAAAAAGGTAAAATATTCTACCGTAGGGTAGGATATGTGATATACCCTTAGTAAGGTATAATTTTCTACCTTTTCTAATGGTAGAAAATTATAATAAAAACAGTTATTTGCCATAGAAATTTTTACCTTAAAAGGTAGAAAATTATACCTTACTAAGGGTATATCACATATCCTACCTTAAGAAGAAATTTCTACCTTTTTTTTTAGTGTGTGAGTCTCGCTGATATGGAGGCACAAATGGGTGATTTGATGTATAGAGATAAACCTAATGACTATTACACCCCCGCATCACTACGTTATTTACGATTGCTGAATCCTATTTGTTTGCTTTAACGTTTAAGCCAACTAGAATAAACCGTAAAAAATATAATAAAACTTATAACACAATTTTGGCAGTACTTTATTTTTTAGCTTAATTTTTTAAAGCAGAAATATGCTTCATCCAAACTAGATAAACTCAAACTTTAACAAAATATTTGAAATTTATAACATTTAAGATCTTTAATCAAAGTTACAAATTAATTGAGTGCAAAGAAATAATTTTTTGTTAGAGAAAATTATAAAGTTCCACCAAAATTGTATCCAAAAAACAAAATTTTGTATTAATTTCATAAATACCAAATAGAATAACAAAAACAAAATCAAATATCCTTTCACACAGTGTTTTAACAGTTATATGTGTGTAAACTTATGTCTTCTTTGTTTGGATTTCGTGAAGACCGTAGTTTTTGTGCTATAGTAGCTGGGCGTTTTTTGACAGAGGTTCGTGATTGTGCGCTTGTGCAATAAAACTGCCGTGAAAAATAGACTAGGGGGTTAATTAGGTGGTATAAGTTTAAGAGCAATGTAGTGAATGGATGGGCAAAGGTTTTGAATGTTTGGCCGTATGCGGTTGGAAAAATGCAGGTAAAAAAGGAAAGTCCAATTAAAATACAAAACGCGCTATTTTTTAAGTCTTGGTTCTTGTTAAAAAGCATATCCTTTGTTGTAATTTTTCGAAATATAAGCAATGCAACTAATGTAAGATAAAAAAATAATACCAGCGAGGAACCAATAAGCAAAACGTAACCAAAGACTACATAACCAAACTCTTGCTTTGTTAAATGTTTTATAATAGTGGCAAATACTAAAGCAGCACCCCATGGTAACAAAACCAGTGACAGCTTGCATTTAAACAAACTAAAAACGTAAAAGTACGTTGGAAAAAGTACGCCGATAATTCTCTCGATTGCCATGCACAAAACATTGACTTGAGAAGAAAATAAAAAAAACAGAAACAAACCGTCCAATATATCGACTCCCAATACTGTTTTAGGAAAAACATTATACAATAAATGTTTCATAAGCAAAACTTCTTGTATCAACATTACAGCACCGGATAGCATGTCGGCAATTGCTAGATTAAGAAGGAACTGCTCGAAGCGGTTGCTCGCATTACCCTTTTTAATGGTTAAAAATATTATTAAAGCGTTTAATATAATGACCAAAGCATCAATAACCAAAGCGGAAATAACCCAATACAGCATTATTAATAAAATTTCTTTTAGAGCAACTCGCATTAAAACACAGTAATAAAATAAAAACACAATATCAGAATGAAAAGAATGTTCTGTAGAGAAGATTCTTTTCTATATCACGATTTAAATAAAAATACTAGTAACCAGTGCCAAATTAAAGTAGTTTTCTTTGTTTGGAATGTTCGAAACGCTCGTGCATTTATTTTGTTAAATGTATTTTGGCGAGTTTTTGTTTTGAAAAAGTAGATTCCTTTCTTTGGAACGTTAGAAATGCTCGAGCTTTTTTTTTCTACTTTGTTTATAAAGTAAAAACTTATAAGTAAAAAGTTATAACCTGAACGTTATTTTTATAACTAAATTTCTGTTTAGAAAAAGTTACCCTATGCACAATGAAAAATGTTTAAAAATATTACCCTTTGCACAATAAAAAAAGAAAAAAAAAATTTTTTTTAAAAAGGTAATGAACAAGTTTTTAAAAAGTTTTTTTTTAATTAATTATGAAAAGTATAGAAATTTCATGCTTTCGCTCGCTTTTTTATTTTAGTATACCTTTTATCTTTAATTAATTAACTTTATTTTTTTTTTTCATTAAAATATTTAGATAATATTAGTTGCCTTAAAATTTAAACAATTAGAAAATTCTAATTGAATGCCAAAAACGTTCAAATTTTCAAATTTTTACGTAAAAAAAGTACTTTTCATAAACCAATTTTTTCGAAATTCTGTCCTCATGTCTAAACTTTTTTTTTATAATTACTGTGGTTACATGAAAAGGTTTTTATTTTAATTTTTTTTTATAGGTGCCCTAACAAAAACTAACGGTCTTGTCACAGAGCACCGCAGAAGAGCATATTACACATCTAATTAATATACATTAAATGATGATACCTATTTTCAGCTTGTTCCAGGAAATATTTACAGTTTCATAAATTTTTTTACGTTGCTTGGGCACAGAAAATTTTTTTTGTAAAAGTCATTTAGAATGTAATGTAAATTAATATAATATTTGTTAAGTCGAGATAAAGGTACAATATTAGATTATAATGGTACGATTAAGGATCTAGTATCCTTAATTGTACCAATGGCATGTTTTTTTAAATTTGTTTCCCTATTAAATACCAACGCACCAACTTTTGAATATTTCAACTTTTTTTAAACAGTATATACCCAAATTATAAAATACAATAAAGTATCATTGTTTCTACTTTGTATATTTTCTCTATATTTTATTCTTAGAGATTACAATATCGGCAACCTTACTTTAGTAGGGGAAGTTGGGATACAGTGGATCGAAGAGCACAGTGAATAAATGGCATTTTCTCAAAAATTAGAATAAGTTGTTTATCTTGATAATATAATCATTTTATGTGCTTATATATCAGCCATCTTTATTTATAGTTGTTACCATCTTTATTTATAGTTGGCTTTTGGCAGGCAATTTTTGTTTTTAAGTAACTAAAGTTATTTTTCTTACCTTCCTTATGTTTGTTAGGGAGATGATGATTGAATTAATTTTAATAGTTGAAGTTTTTCATATGGATTATTGATATTTATGCTTTCTTTTAGTAGTTTAGCTTTTTTTAACAACACTTATGTCCCAAGAAATTAGACTTAAATTTAGTTTGCTTTGGTGGGGTACAGTGAATTGGGGTACAGTGATTGGGTTGATACACTATGCCCCATTAATGGTCTTTAAGAATAAATTCATACATTTTTAACAAACAAGCTACATGAAAATGAATTTATTAGTTTTAAGTTATGAATAATAAAATTTGAATAATTTTTTAATATTTTTATAAGTTTTGTTGTCAATAAAAAAAAAAAATTTCTCAATTTTCAAGATGTCTATTTTTTCAATTTTATACTAATCTAATTAATAAAAGTATAGTGTACAGTGTCTTACCTCCCTCCGCCTCATAGTTATTCGGCTATGTCCCTATTTACTACCATTAATTCACAGCTGTGCCCATTGATTCACTGTGCCCCAGTACTAAGGCACAGTGAATAACGGAATACAACTCACTTTAAACCTTTCTGTGAGCCGTTAGTTAGTAAATATTTAGGTTTTATTGATTTCTTATCATGTATAACATATATCTCAATCATTTCGCCTCAAAAAAAAACACATATTTTAACTTTTGCTCAATTTAAAAAATAAAGAAATCAGATCCACTGTGCCTCAACATCCCCGATCTATATATTTTTTAGCAATAAAATTCTTTTAACTATTTTTAATAATTAATAAGTTTTACAAGTCATTAACGTTAAAACGTTGAAAAACACGATTATTAAAAAAAATTAGGTATTAAAAATTCCACAAGTTAAATGCCGTCATTAAAATTTGTAACAAATTATACTCCGCTACCATTTATAAACGATTCGAACAAAAAGTTATAAAGTAATGAAACCTAATATACAACAGAATATAAGGCTACATAACAGTTACCTTAGTATGTAAGAGTTTAAAAATGAATCAACACAGTTTTTTTTAATTATGGATTTTTACGTATCCAATTTTAAATGCTTTAATTTAAATGCTTTAAATTTTTAATGTCTCAGAATATATTAACTTTTTACAACATTTTATTTAACTTGGTTTATTTATTCATTTTTTTGGTGTCCGCGCAAAACAAACATGAGGTCAGCGGTAATAAAGTCGTTAAAAAAAAATAATTAAAACAACTTACGCAAAACTTACCTTGGTACAGCGTAAAAAAAGAAGAAAAGTAATTAAAACAAACAAACTACAAACATTGAGCATTTTAGTTAGCGTAAAAAAACTTTCTCAGCAGACTAAAAATTAAGTAATAAAAAATATATAAAAAAAAAACTTTTTAAAAACAACATTTTAAAAATGGACTAAAAATTAAAAAATAAACTATTTCACGGGAACCAAGGACTTTCTGAAAAATCCTTTTTTTTTTTTTTTTTTTTTTTTTTTTTTTTTGGGGGGGGGGGGGAGGTTCCACCTCTACCCCTCCCCAAAGAAGGTAATTTTCAAGTTATAGTTGGTTTTTTTACGAATTTAGTCGTCAGTCGGCTATATGACACAATTCAGTCGGTTAAATTTTCGTTTTGAGGACCTTTTTTTTTTTTTTTAATTTTTAAAAAGCTAGTCGGTACTTTTTGAGGATTCATCCCCCCCCCCCAATTTTAAATTTTTCTTTATTTAAATCTTACTTTATTACAAACTGTTTTATATTTTACTTTTATATTTTTCAATAAATAAGTTGTAAAGTATACGTATATATTACGGCTTTCGTAAATACGAGTTCTTGAAGTATTTTTTAAACTAATTATTATTTATTTTACATTTATAATTTGTAATAAATAATTTGTATATATATAAATACGAATATTGTAAATGTGTACGATTGGGGCTCGATGATAAGTCAAAATAATGTCTTCTACCTGCCCCGCCAGTGTTAGTATTTATATACTTTTAAATTGTAAATGTTTTTAAACGGCGAAATAAACAAACAAACCAAAAAAAAAAACGACTAAGGCTAATTAATAGATCGCCCAACTTTAGTAAATTGATTAAAACTTGAATATAAATTTTTTTTTACTGAAACCTTTGTGCTAAATATTTTCGTTTAAATTTATGTAAGCTATTTAGGTGAATAGATATTTAGGCGAATAATTAGTGTCTTTACACGAATTTACACGAACTAAGTTTAAACATTTCAGATAGTGCAAACATACCTTCGTGCAAAAATGGTGTACCGACCTTATATAATAACAAAAGCAGATATTTTGTTTACTCGTAAAATTCGAATTCCCAAAGGAAAACTATTAATAACCGTTCAGTTTAACAATAAATGAAGTAAATAAATTGTAAATCGAATTTGCATTCTAAAATTAACAATTAATTGACAAACGAACTTAATAATTTCTTAATAACAGGTTTTCAACGAAAATGTGTAATAACCACATTTAACAAACTGAAGTCGCGGAATTTGCAACTAAAAATTAAAACATTTTAAATATTTTTTTATGTACGTTTTATCAAGGCCTGCATTGAATTTTGAAACCCTATTCAAGCTCAGAAAAAGCAAAAATATAAGCAATATGATTGGCTGTCTTCGAAAGATAGGCAAGTGCGCTTTTGTTGAAAATTATAATTAAAATCATAACAAGCAGATTTTTGAAATAAATTTCAAATAAATGATCAACTGTTTATTAATACAAGTCTTGTGTTATAATCAACTTATGAAATTCATTTCACATTACAGGGCCAATGACACGGTTTTCGAAGTGGAGGGACACAACCGTCAAACTTTAAAAAAGTCCTCTATATCTAGAATTTTCTTTAAAAAAAGAAAAAAAAAATGTCCCTTAGAAAAAAGTGTCCCCCACGAGCCCTCATCCCCCCGGTGTCGTCGGCTCTGCATTAGTACTCTTCCGAGCATTTAAGAGGTATCAAAATCTATTTTCAATCAGAAAAATCTCGAAATTTCAATAAAGTGTCGGTGATGGGTATTTTATCTGTTGTTAATTTAAAGAAATGCAAAAAAAAATTACGTGTTAGAGCAAATTTGAAAAAATCTGTAAATGTGTTTTCTCTAAAAATCTTGACCTTGAAGCATACTCAAATACAAAGTTTATAAGTAGTTTTACCAGCATTTACGTCTTCCTCTTTTATTAAAAATCAGAGCATTAACGTCTTTCTCTTTTATTAAAAATCAGTTTGTTGTTTTAAAGCTCCATGGTATTTTGCAAGTACCATGGAGCATAAAAATAACAAATAAATTCCACAATTTGTTTTACTTGAGTTTTCACGTCTTCCTTTTTTATCAAAAAATCTAGTTGTTTAGATAGCAGATGTAACTTTGCATAATAAAGAGCTGAGCTAAGAAATCTTGCATGATAATCTGTACCTGGTTTTTTATTTTAACAATTCTTGATTGCGATAAATAAATAATTACAAGCTCTGCTAGTTCTTTCCTGTTTTCCCTAGCAATATTTTTCTTTTTAATGTATTTTTTGAATTATTCGAGTGCATCTGTTGCTGCTTTTTCGGCTACAGTAAATATGCTTCAGGATTGTAATGAAACTCTGGACTGTCAAACTTATTTTTTAATCTTTTAAAAAAAAAATTTTCTGGTCCTTCCTTTTCTTCATGAGTAACATGTTTCTAAAAATGACTTATTCTTAGCTCGGTAACATAGTGTCTCCAAGCAAGCTGGAGAATGTATTTACCTAAATCATAGGTAATTCTATTAACAGTCCTTTTCGTAATGCCAGTATTTGTTGCTGTTGTGTCAAATTACAATCCACCAACATTTGATTTAATACCATATTCATCTAGTAACTGCATTATTCCTTTATACTGATCGTCTCCTGAAAAGGATGGTGAAGAAGGCACACTCAACAAGTATGATTCGCCATTAATATACACTAGTACAGCTAGTCGCTCACATTTTAGTTTCTTTACTTTAATTGTCTCAAATATAGTTTTTCCATCAAAATGAATTATAAATGGGAATGTAGATAAACGTACTTTTATTTTAATATCTTCATTAGCTAAATTTGAAAATTCTTTAATTTTTCTTTTCATTCTTCTAGATGCAATTGAGAGACTTGATTTAACGGCGTTCATGTTTACTTCTGCAGCTTAAATAACCACCGTTGTAATTCTCTGCAGAACCATAGGAGAGATGTTATTAACAGTATTGTTATTAGCAGCATTATTTCCGGAATAAATATCTTTAGGAATGTTGGCCCGAATTTTTGTACTACTTGGTTTATTTTTTCTTTTTATCCATTCGCCTGGCTCGAAGTCAGAATCAGAAAAGTTATCTTTCATCATTACTGCTAACGTCTTCTTTGTAAAACTTTAAGATTTTACTCGGGGATCCATTTTTCATTGCATTTTTGTACTTCTTTACATTTAATGATTTTACCTTATATAAAAATAAATTTATTAGTTATAAGTTGTTAGGGTGACAAAAACACAAAGTTAGAGCATATTTAATAAATTTATCAAACTATAAAGAGTATATTATTTTAAAACTAAATGTGTGGATGAGAATTAACATAGGGTAAGTGCTAAATCAAAATAAAGTTAGTTAAATCAATATTTTATATACTAATCCTTCACTCCATATAGTAAAGTAACTCAATAGTTTATCTACCTTGAGAGCATCATTTAATTAAGATCTGACGCAAAACTGCCTAAACATTTAAAAAAATAAATCTTACACTATTTGAAAATTCTCACAACCAAAAATTAATCAAATTACTTTCTTAGTATATTTAGTGTCTAGAGGACCCAAAAGATATAATCTTGGACCTTCTTGATCTTCTAAGAATTGTAAATCTTCGATTATAGATTCATTGGATCTTAGCTTGTCACTTTGAATAAAGTCTTTTGGTTCTGGAATTACTATCCAAAAAATACGTTTAACAAAATTTTCAAATCTTATTTGATTTTTAATATCATGTTTTGAGTTTCTTTTGACATTCTTAAATAAATTAGCATATTTTTGCTCAAGATTTTATAAATTTTTTTGAATATTTACGTCGCTAATAACTGAAAAACCTGCTTTAATCCATAACTTTAGAGTTCAATATAGAATATGCAACTTTTTTGCAATTCCATTTGGCAAATTTGATTGACAATATTTAAAGTGTTGCAAGATATCCATACCCGTTGGAAGTTGCGTTCCTAAACCATTGGTTTATCGATCATTGAACCAAATCGATGACTGTGCATTATTTTTATTTCTATGCAACATAATGTGATTTATATTTTTATTTTAATATTGTTATTTATTATGAAAACTCTATACTTTTCGTGACTAAATGTTTGTGTGTGTGTGTGTGTGTGTGTGTGTGTGTGTGTGTGTGTGTGTGTGTGTGTGTGTGTGTGTGTGTGTGTAACACGTTTTTATTTGTGAGTATTATTGAATATATAAACTCTATACTTTTAATTGAATAATTTTTGTTTTGTTTATTTATTGTTATATTTTAATGAAGTATTCATTTTACTTTTATTTTTTTTTATTATGGTTATTGATATTAAGATTATTATATTTATTAAATCATTAATACTTTTTTTGGCCGTCATTGTTTTAGTTACATGGTAGGTTGTTACGTTTCGTCAGTACATCACTGTTTGTAACTTTCCTGTCTGTGCATTATATTTAATTGTTGTTTTTAAATTGATATTGGTTTATCAAATAATTTTCTTATTATTCTTATTACTTTTAGTTTATCATCATTATTATTATCATTATTATTTGTATTATCAATCCTATTTCATGATATTTACTTAAGATTAGTTTTTAATTTGTTAGATCTTTTTTTTTTTTTTTTTTATCAACACATATCTGAAAATAGCAGGAGTAGCTTTATCGATAATGTAAAAAATTTTTTAGTAGATCTCAAACTGTTATTGCGCAAAATCTTGTGTTTCTGATAACTCATATCAATACTTGTTCAGTTACTTAAATTTTTATTTTGAATTTTAAAATTCAAAGTCAAATACGTAAATTTTAAATTTTAAATCAATGTAGTGGCTTTATATTACTTGTTTTTTATTTAAAAATAAATTCGTAAGAAACTTTAGTAAAAGAACATGAAGTGTAATGGTTTGCTATTTATTTTATTTTGGGAAATGGCAGGCGAAGGGGGATGGAAGAATGTTAAGGAAACTTACCTTCAAATACATAACTAATTAAAGTAGCAAGCAATGTACAATATTTTTAACCAAAAAACATTTTTATTATATAAGAAAAAAAATATATTTGTATATTCCAAATGCTTTCTTAATATCACAAAAAAAGTCATAAATTTTTGCGAATTTATGGATAATTTGAATAATGAATCCTCGGTAATAAAACGTAAATTACGTATGATTTTAAATGCAAAATAAATGTAGTGTAAGCCTTTTTTTTTTAATTCAGCCAAATTGGTTTATATTAGACACTCCCTCAACGTCACAGAAATCAGCAATTTTTGACAAAAAAATTGACATTTTTTCACAAAAATGATCCTTGAGGGAGGGTCTAAAGTGGTCAGAAAATACCCTATATATATATATATATATATATATATATATATATATATATATATATATATATATATATATATATATATATATATATATATATATATATATATATGTATATATATTAGGATGCCTCAGAATGAGAGAATTTTCAAAACAAAAATACGTATCTTGTTAAATCTAGTGCAAATATATAGAAAGTAGATTTTAAAGCATACCTATATATATATATATATATATATATATATATATATATATATATATATATATATATATATATATATATATATATATATATATATATATATATATAAACACACACACAGAAGAATCCCGCTAACTCGGACCCTTGTAAAGTCGGACCATTTAAAATTCTCTCATTCTGAGGCATCCTAATATATTTAAATTTAATATATATATATATATATATATATATATATATATATATATATATATATATATATATATATATATATATACAGAAGAATCCCGTTAACTCTGACCCTGCTCAAGTTGGATGGATTTTTTGATTCTTTATCACATTACTATAAAGTTATCACATTACTATAAAGTTATCTTAAGTTGTACCCTAGTTAAGTCAGACTGTTGGCTAATATTGTTACTATGTAGGCGGCCTCCAATAATTCCCCTTTAATATGGACATAAATTTCATCAGCAATCAAGTTATTTAGTTCGTTTTGTATGTCCAGACTCAATTACTGATTTGGGGTTTCATCAATATATTGACTAAAATAACGTTGTTAGAAAGTAATTTTATTATTTCTGGAAATTTCTGTGCAAAGTTCCTACCTCTTGTATTTTCGGGAATCCTAGGATAGGTAAATTATTTATAGCATGGATTATAGTTACATCTACTCTACGTCGCCACACTTTGCGATAATAATTTATAGCATTGTTAAGATCTTGCTTACAATTTCTATTTCTGAACCAGTTTTCAATTGAATTTAAATCTTGCAAGAAACTTCACGTTGGCTTGACTCTTTGTTGTTTTGTTTTGTTTTTTTTTCAATATTTCTTTTTAAATGCAACCATTAAAATGATCTTCTTACGAAATGTAAATCGCATTTGGATATATCAAAAACTCAACACTGTTGAGAGTAATAAAATATTGTTATTGTTGAATAACACAACCATTCTCTTCTTATTTTTATACATTTTATTATATTTTTAGAAATATTTCTTGTTGACGTCCCTGTTTTTATTGCGGCCATCTGAATCTTAAATTGCTGTTTGAAATGAGTGCAGAAGCATCAGTAATAATCGTAGAAGCATCAGTAATCTCTGATTTATCTTTAGAATAATTATCTTGAGATTGTGATTTTTTTTTCTGTTTTAAAAACATATTTTATGTTTTAAGAATGATATCTTACCAGCTTTTCTAAGAACATCATTTTCTGCCGGTTGCTTTTCTCTTTTTTTTTTTTTTTTTTTTTTAAACTGAGCTTAATTTTTTTGACATCTCTAAGCTAACTACAATTAATTTTTTATCTAATACTTTTTAAAAAAAGTTAATTTTTTCAAATTTTATTTTAAGCTAAATTTGGAAATTAATGCTTGTTTTTAACTTTTTTTAACGTCTTTTGAAGGTTTAAAAAAAGTCTTTTTTAAAAATCGTGCCCACTGAAACTAAGTAGTCAAAAAGTGTCCTTGACTTATATTAATTTAAAGATGTATATCAGACAAGCTAAAGTAAGAACGAAAACGAAGCTGAAAGTAGTTTTAAAAAGTGTTACAGTGTTTTACTATATTTATTTCAACAGTAAGTTAAAAATGCGGCTTTGCGATTTGAAAATAGGAAGTTTTAACATGTGATATGAAAGCTTTAAAAAGCTGTAATTTAGTAAATCACTTATCGTCCACTTTTTGCCGCTTCTGTATTTTGCCTATTTTGTATTCTGTATTCTGTATTCTGTATTTTATAAAAACAAAAAGTATAAGTATTTTATTAACGGCAAAAAAATATAAACATTAAACAAAAAATCGAATTAAATAATTAATTAAAAAAAAATTAAATAAAAAGTAAAATTGTTTGTATACTAAGAAGAGGTGACGAAATGAAGAAGAGGTGACGAAATGACATCGAATAATGTAACGCCCTAAGAATATTTGATTTAAAGTAATTATTTATATAAAACTCTACAGTTCCTTAAATTTTCCAACTAATTGAAAAATAATCTATATTAGTCTTTCATTTCCATAACAAACCATGCTGCAGCCTCAACGCTGTTTATTGTTAATTAGCTTAAGGAGCTAAGAATGCATATTCGTGACTATAGGAGACTGTAGGAGACTGTAGGAGTCTTACCAAACCATAAGGTCCACTTGTATTTATGCCAGTGATGTGCATCATGCTTGATTCTGAAATTTTATAAGACTAGGGTTTATAAAAGTTAATTCTTAATTGAAAGGATTTATAAAAGTTAATAAAATCTTAATTGAAAGCTTATATTGTAACATTTCGTGTTGTTTTTTTTTTGCAGGAAACACTAGAAGTGTTGGAAGAGGACAATATAAAGTCTGGAAAAACATGATTCGGAACAAGAAGGCTTATAAGAAAACGAAACTACTGTAAGACTACCATAATCTGGAGTTCTTTTGTAATTAGGTTTAATAAGATCAACAAAATGCTCTAAACCGTCAATATTAACTTAAAAGTTATTGAAGTTTACGAATCTATTTTCCCTTTTTTGCAAAATAGGAGGTTTTATTATAATCACAATAAACCCAACATCAATACAGAAGAGTATGCTGTGAATAATAGACGTCACAAGATTGAAAAATGGTACAAAGATTATATTATTACAACTTAAGACATCACCTTCACTGGAAGATTAAAAATGGTGTTCGAGATCTACATGATTAGCAATCGGCTTATGAGTAAGTTAAAAAAATGAAACTTCGTCTATTTCATTTTGAACACATAACTTGAATTTGCTCATCAACTCAATCCGATCTCCATTTCTCCACCTTCAATATATATTTTATTGTATTAAAAAACATAAAAATTAACAATAGTCGATTATCTTTATCAGAATCAGAACGAATTGAAATAAATAAATTGTATCGTGACTGGATAGCTCAGTTGGTTAGAGCGTCAAACGAAAAATCCTACCATCGCCAACTCAGTGCTTAAGTAGTATTTCGGTACACAAAAATGTTGGTCAATAACGGCCGTTACTCTGGATTAGTCTTAATGACTATTTGTGACTGTTCCTATGCTAAGCCAACAATATCTTGTAATATAAGAAAATCGCATAGAAAAATATAGCATGAAAATTCAAATTAAAAAAAAAAATGTATATCATTACTGTCTTTGGGATAGTTTTATCTAGTTACCACAGTCAAGGATTGTCATAAAATGCCTCACGTCAGCTCTGCACCTCGATTATCCTTTTTTTATTGCAACTAGTCGCACATCTGTAGTTAATAGAGTTTAATACGCATCATGAGCAACTTCATTTAACAGCTATTTTATCTTCAGTTCACCGCCATATATTTATGTATTATTTTAACTATATAATAAAATATAATTTTACAGTGTTTTAAGTACTTTTATTTCAGTAACGAGACTTGAAAAAAAAACAATTACATAAAAAACAGATAAACTTAATCAATTAACCTGTAAATAATGAAAACCAACTACAGAAATTACAATAGGCCCATATGATCTATTTTTACTTTTCTTATATTAATTAGACGCTTCTTACTTTGATTACCATTAGTAAAATAATTTTTTTCTTTGATTACTAATAGTAAAATGTTTGATAGCATATAAAGCAATGATAAATACATCAGTGTCAGAACTCCAAATTACAAGATAATGCAGCATGATAGAAGCGAGCCATTAATCGAGTATCTTCTTTTTCATGGTCATTTTTAAGGGAGATTATTCTAAATACTACCGTGCCATATACTAATAATTTTAAACTTTTAACATATTTTTATTAATATGTTAAAATGTTATTCAACTTTTTTTTATTTGGTTAAACAATATTTTATTCGACTTTTTTTTATTTGGTTAAATAAACACTCTTATTTTAAAAATAAAATGTATTCAATGAACTCCAATAAGTGAACAAAATCCTCATTTATTATTTTTTCCATTTGAAAGGAACTTCTTCTATTAACAAAGAATAGGCTGTTATTTATTTGCTATATGGAATAAAAGCTTTATAACCTTTTGCGTATACATTGCAATTCTTTAATGATACCTGACCTCTATCCTTGTCTCAAATGTGTGTCTCCTTGTGCGTATCCTTGCCTCATTGCAATTTTTTTTAATGATACCTCACCTCTATTCTTGTCTCTAATGTGTGTCTCCTTGTGCAGTATCCTTTTCTCTAATGTGTATCAATTCATCAATTTGTCTTTAGCTTAAAACCATTAAAGGTCTGACGTAAAGCTTCTCCACCATTAAAGGTCTGACGTAACGCTTCTCCACCATTAAAGGTCTGACGTAAAGCTTCTCCACCATTAAGAGTCTGACGTAAAGCTTCTCCACCATTAAGAGTCTGACGTAAAGCTTCTCCACCATTAAAGGTCTGACGTAAACTTTTTCTTTAGATAATCTGTACAGTAAAAATTTTATATTTCCAAATGGTTTAAAGTGGTTGCAACAAAACTCAAGATTTTAAAATGGTTGCAACAAAACTGAAGATTTTAAAATGGTTGCAACAAAACTGAAGATTTTAAAATGGTTGCAACAAAACTGAAGATTTTAAAGTGTTTGCAACAAAACTGAAGATTTTAAAATGGTTGTAACAAAACTGAAGATTTTAAAATGGTTGTAACAAAACCGAAGATTTTAAAGTGGTTACAACAAAACTGAAGATGTTAAAGTGATTGCAACAAAACTGAAGATTTTAAAGTGGTTGCAACAAAACTGAAGATTTTAAATTGGTTGTAACAAAACTAAAGATTTTAAAGTGGTTACAACAAAACTGAAGATTTTAAAGTGGTTGTAACAAAATCGAAGATTTTAGAGTAGTTGTAACAAAATTGAAGATTTTGTTAAAATATTGACAATTAACACTTCCTTTTATTTTCTGTTTTAAAGGTTTCAAATGTAATTTATTTTTCCTTCTCCTGGCTTTTTCAATTTTAAAAACATCTGTAAAATACTTTTAACATTTCTGATGGTTTACTAAAATGAAAGTTTTCAACAGAACTTTTAGGGTAATTTACAAAGTTATGCGCTGTACCCGTTAATTTCCGAATAATGCTTTTTTGTCACTTATAAAAGTTAATTCATTTCATGACTTTACCAGGTATACCGGTATGAAGTGAGCGTCAAGATACAAATGTCTCGATAGGGAACATTTGTTGTGAACGAGCCTTTATTTATTTTTGTTTGTTTGCTATGACATCTGTGAAATATATTTAGTATACATCAAGTCATTGAACAGACAACATCATATTTTTTCATCGTGTTAAAAATGTCGAATTTTGTACCGGAAAGTGATGATTTGCGGAAAGCATTAATTTTTTGTTTTCATTTGAAGAAAAGTGCTGCAGAGTCGCATCGAATGCTTGTCGAGGCATATGGTGATCATGCTCTATCAGAAGCAACATGCAAAAGATGGTTTCAACGGTTCAGAAATAATGATTTTGATGTGAGAAATGAAGAACGTGGAAGACCACCAAAAAAGTTTGATGACGCCGAATTGCAAACGATATTGGATGGAGATGACACTTTGAGTCAAAAGCAAATGGCAGAAATGTTAAATGTTGCACAACAAACAATTTCTGACCGTTTAGAAGCTATGGGAAAGATCCAAAAGTGTGGAAAATGGGTGCCACATGAATTTAATGAAAGACAGATGGAAAACCGAAAAAACACTTGTGAAATTTTGCTTCGAAGACACGAAAGAAAATCGGTTTTGCATCGGATTGTTACTGGCGATGAAAAATGGATTTATTTTAAGAATCCTAAACGTTAAAAATCATGGGTTAATCCGGGACAACCATCAACATCGACTGCAAAACCAGATCGATTCGGCAAGAAGACAATGCTGTGTGTTTGGTGGGACCAGAAAGGTGTGGTGTTCCACGAGCTCCTAAAACCTGGTGAAACCGTCAATACTGATCGCTACCGACAACAAATGATCAATTTGAACCATGCATTGATCGAGAAACGACCAGAATGGGCCAGAAGACACGGCAAGGTAATTTTGCTCCATGACAATGCACCTGCACACAAAGCAAAACCGGTTCAGGATACAATCAAAACACTTGGCTGGGAGCTGCTACCCCACCCGCCGTATTCACCAGACTTGGCTCCTTCCGACTACCATTTGTTTTCATTGATGGGACACGCATTGGCTGAGCAGCACTTTGATTTCTACGAGGAGGTCGAAAATTGGGTGTCTGGTTGGTTTGCTTTAAAAAACGAACAATTTTATTGGCGTGGTATCCACAAATTGCCAGAAAGGTGGTCAAAGTGTTTAGAAAACAATGGCCAATACTTTGAATAAAATGTTTTATACTTTCCCATTAATAATTAGTGTTTTATTTTCTCAAAAAACGCTTACTTCATACCGGTATACCTGGTATAAATTAAACTAGTGAAACTCTTAAATGTTTAACTTCACAATTCAGAAAATGAAAGACACGAGTGTTTAAAAGACTCGGTCGCGGTCATATTTTCATTCTGTTTTGATTATCAAGAAGGCAAGTAATTTGCCACAGATTTATTTCCATTTTATTTGCAAAAATCTATCAAAAGTGTCACAAATTGATTTTTGTAGCGGGTTTTAACACTTCCCGGTGGGAAATGAACTAGTGGAATGAGCTAGCTTTATAGCGGTTTTCAAGCGACTTTTTTTTCTTTTCTTTAAAATCTTTAAAAATTCGATTTTTAGTGTTGAGTCTATTATAAGAGGAGGGGTGACATCTATATGCGTAAGGGTCCCTGAAGGCTTTCTGAACTTACATTTAGACCCGCACGACCGCGTAGCGAAAACGGAAGACCTTCGGAGTTTTTTTAAAGACCCGCACGACCGCAAAGAAGGTCGGAGGCACAATGAAAAAATTGAGGCGTACGGTAATTCTCCACATATTTATTGAACAAAATATAGAGAAACATTTAATAAGAAGTTTTTTATACTGGAAAATATATATTAGATTTTAAATAATTTCATAAAGGTAAAAGTATTAGAAAAATTTAAAAAAAAGTTTTATTCTTAACAACCTTTTTGTTAACATGCCATAATTAAAATCGGATTTGCCCGTATACATATAAGTTAATATTGTTAACAGTCAGTTTAAAGTTATAAAGTTTTTTAAAGTTAAAAAAATTAAAAGCTTTTTATAGTGTTAACATTTATATTATATTGTTAACAATAAGTTTAAAAGTTATAAGATTATAGGTTTTTTTAGTGTTTTTATTTTGGAGAGCTTTTGTTCTAGAAGATATTTATGGAGATATTGTTAGAAGAATACTAAATACTCAGTTATAGCCTTTAAAAGTTAAAACTTTTGTAACAGACGCAACGATAGGTTAGACGCAACATTAGGTCAAACTAATGGTTGGCAACCTATTTTGAGTAGAGAGCCACTTTTCAAAGCAAGGTTCGGCAAAAAATTTTAAACCTAGTGTTTTTGTATTAGGGAGCATCCATAAAGTACGTACGCAGTAAAATCACTGATTTTGGACCCCCTCCCCCTTTTACAAACCTGTGACCCCCCCTCTCCGCGTACGTACGCATTTATTTATTTTCAAAATTAACTCGTTTTTTTTTTGTTTTTTTCTGAAGTCAGAAAAAAAAACTATTCTGATTTGTTACACACGTGAAATTCAATGTTTTAAATATATATATATATATATATATATATATATATATATATATATATATATATATATATATATATATATATATATATATATATATATATATATATATATACATATATATTTATATATATATATATATATATATATATATATATATATATATATATATATATATATATATATATATATATATATATATATATATATATATATTATATATATATATATATATATATATATATATATATATATATATATATATATATATATAGATCAGTACAGTCGGAAACTGCGTCTTTCCACTTAACATTCTAAAAAAAAAACAATTTATCTTTGATACATAGTTAGGAAATAAACATATACACAAAACAATGCAAATTTATAAATGCAATACCAAAAACAGTTTTAAAATAAACCAAAAGGAAACTTCAAAAGTTAATTTTAATAAAAGTTTAATAAGCAGCAAGCCATTCAGTTATTTTATAGCAATCAATTTTCATAAAATACTTATTTTAATTGTCCTTTATCTCTTCGTTTTCGACATTTTGATATGGTAGCATATAGCTACCGGTTAAGGCTCCATATTCTGCTAAAGAAGAATGTATCAAAACAAAGCTTTTTTATCAACACGAACTTCACAACTTTCTGTTGGTCTCCATTAATTGTATGCTTTTCGAACAATACTCATGACAACTCATGTTTTCAGTTCTGCTTGAAAAAGACTCCCTATTTTTACATTAAATTTTTCCATGCTAGACTTATTTTTTAAATTCGGTCTATACCAACGTTGTAATAATGATTTAGATTTTTGATGATTATTAAACGATACATGAGCTTGCTCAGAAATAGAGGCCAACCCTTCTTCACAAATGTCCTTAAGGGATATTTGAGTGAACATTTTCTGAAAAAAAATGTTGCTTTGGTTAATCTCAACCAACACCTCATCGACATTGTTTATTTCTGGTTCATTATGAGTTATTTCAATTTCTAAAATTGCTTCTTGTAAACTATTATTAATTATTTCTATCAATTTTTCTTGAACATCAGTGTCACAGCCATTATCAGCAATTAAAGCCTTATCCAAGTTGGGATTAACGTTTACTTTTATCAGACTACTTTTATTATCTATAAAGGAAGTATAGAAGCTCTTTAAATCTAAAAGAGAACTAAATTTTATAGTCAAAGTTTTTTTAATTCTACATGTATTAAGCAAAACACTCATTTGATCCGAAAACTCATTGATTGTTGGAAAAACTATTTTGGATAGTTTACTAACAAATGATTGATGACAAAAAAGGTCAAAAAAAAACCTTTTCTTGATTAGGTGATAAATTCAATGCAGGGATAACTTCTTTTTTCTTTGTTTTTTGTTTTTCTAGAATTGCAGTTACTGATGCAACAAAGCCAGTTAAAGTACTGGCATAACCTTTTGACGAATTCCCTCCAGTGTTTAATGTGGATCTAAAAGCAGATGAAAAAAATTGATTTATTCTATCATCATACTGAATAAAACCACGAGTTGTGAATTCTTTTTCAAATTGCCTAGTACAACCAAAATAATGCTCGCAAGGTTCTTCAGTACAATATCTAGGGCATATAATTCGCTCCTGTGGGTACAAAAAGATAAACCCTATTGCAAGTGAATACCTTCAATTGATAAAAACCAAATCATTGCGCATCATTTAAAACCAATTCTTAATTGAAAATCAATATCGTCAGCATTTGTTGAAATAAGAAAAAGTCTGAGAAATACTAACGTTAAAAAAAGTATGTACTGTGATTGCTTTGAAGTTGCATGACTGTTAAAATCTGCTTCTATTATCTTTTTTATTAATTTAGGGTCACAAATTCCTAACACTAAGGGATCAGATGCAAAGTCTTTAACTTCATATAAATCTCTAGATATATTTAAACTTGCATGTGCAAATATTCCAGGTTGAATTAGATACAATCCAATTGTTTTTAATTCAGCCCCAAACAAAATTTGGTTTCTTACGGCTTTCGCAACATGATTATCTATAAAAGCAACTTCATTTGTTTTTTCATTAAGAAATGATAGTAAAATCTTTGTTATCCATTTACTTTTGTATGATAAACCATCTGTGCAAAATGAAACAACTTTAAAATTTGGGTGTCTTGTTAAAACATCATAAATGTGATTATTGAATGTATGATTACTTTCATTTGTTGAATACATAGAAGTTTCATTGGTGTCATTCCTTCAGGACAGTTGTGAATCATTATAACAACTGCTTTAACTTCTGTTGCTAGACCTATTGCACTGTCAATACCATTAAGTGTTTCATCATTTTTTTTTAGTATATGATTTGGCGCAACCTTTCCCACAATACAATTAAACTTTACACAAGTTAAAAAGGCTGAAATTACTTTGGTAGCATCCATAGATACAGACACAATTAGTTTATCGGTACCATGCATTATTTCATAAATTTTGTCTACATGCTAATCTAATTTGTTAAGGCCATCTAAAGAAACATCAAGAATAACACTATTTGATGTTTTTGCAGTGGCGCGTTGTATATGTCTCAAAGAAACACTAGGGAAATTCGCAGCAACAAATCTATAAACACATTTACCAAATATTCAAAGCATTAAAAAAAATCTAACATCACAATTTGAAACTTTTCATTCGTTTTACCACTTGCTTTTGAAATTAGACAAGACTGCATTGCATATAGTAAAGTTCCTCTTTGTTTAGGATTTTCTTTGTTTTTAAGGGTCTCTAGTATTATCTAAAATAATTTTCTTCAAAAGTATTTCATTTTGGTACACAAAAAAAGCAAATTTCTAAAAAGTTTCAAAACTAGTTTTCATTTTGTATAAGTATTTTAAGTTTAGATTTTATTGTGTATTGTTTTTTATAATATATAAAAAAATTATTTTTCTTTTTTACGTTTTTTTTTTTTAAAGTAAATTTTTAAAATGCTTTTATTAACAATGATTGCTAAAACTTTAATAAAATTTTGCTTCTTTTGAGTGCCAGTTTGATGTGCTTATAAAGAAATTATTTTTGGATAATATTAAAAACCCGTTAAATACTCGTACTTATAATAGGAGGGGTGGCATTGGTAAAAAAAAAGGCCTTCCGTTTGTCGGCGTGCGGTTCTCAATAATTGACCGAAGGCCTTCGGTTGCGGGTATGCAAGTCATTTTTCAATTTTAGAAGGCCTACAACAGAAGGACTCGCATAATGTATGAAGGGTGTTAGAATTTTAAGGCCTTCTGTTTCAGACCCGCACTTTATTTAAAAGCGCTAAGCAAAATAAAATATGGCTTCTGAAAGGAAAGCAGAGTGGTCTGATAAAGCAGTACAATTAGAATCAAAGAAATATGTTAAACTGGATTAAGATGGTAACAATATACAATGCTTGCTATGTAACGTCGGAATCAAAGTCAGAAAGTGAAGATCTTTTACGACCCATGAGTACGATCAACATTGTAAATCCATTTTACACGAGGTATCTGTTCGTAAAGAAAATGAAGCTGGGCTTTTTCAAACTAATATACATCAGTTTTTCCCTATTGTTTTTCCAAATGTTTCGAAATTAGAAGTTGTGGCTAATTCTGAGATTTTAGTATTATTACTGAAGCTAAAGTAAAATTCACTAAACCATACGATAGTGTATTTAATAAGAGAAGAGAACTTGAAGTCCTTTTTAACTCCTATGGCATTATGTATTGTATGATAAATAATGACGCGAAATTTGTTAAAATAGATAATAAAATTTATCTTCATAGCATTCAAATTACTGGGAATCACATCAAAAAATGTGATCATTGCATTAATTTATGTAGAAATAGATCATTCACTAGTCGATTGGAAGCAATGGATGTTATAAAAGATGTTTTAGAAATTATCAAATTATCTGAAATTTGTGAAGCAGACTTAGAAGCACTTTGTAAAGCAGTTTCGTATTTTATCAAAGTTTTCGTATTTTATCAATATTTCGTATTTTATCAAAGTTTCGTATTTTATCAAAGCATCTATAATTCGTGAAGCAGACTTAGAAGCACTTTGTAAATTCATTTCATAAACTTTACAAAGAAAATCCTAAACAAAGAGGAACTTTACTATATGCAATGCAGTCTTGTCTAATTTCAAAAGCAAGTGGTAAAACGAATGAAAAGTTTCAAATTGTGATGTTAGATTTTTTTTAATGCTTTGAATATTTGGTAAATGTGTTTATAGATTTGTTGCTGCGAATTTCCCTAGTGTTTCTTTGAGACATATACAACGCGCCACTGCAAAAACATCAAATAGTGTTATTCTTGATGTTTCTTTAGATGGCCTTAACAAATTAGATTAGCATGTAGACAAAATTTATGAAATAATGCATGGTACCGATAAACTAATTGTGTCTGTATCTATGGATGCTACCAAAGTAATTTCAGCCTTTTTAACTTGTGTAAAGTTTAATTGTATTGTGGGAAAGGTTGCGCCAAATCATATACTAAAAAAAAATGATGAAACACTTAATGGTATTGACAGTGCAATAGGTCTAGCAACAGAAGTTAAAGCAGTTGTTATAATGATTCACAACTGTCCTGAAGGAATGACACCAATGAAACTTCTATGTATTCAACAAATGAAAGTAATCATACATTCAATAATCACATTTATGATGTTTTAACAAGACACCCAAATTTTAAAGTTGTTTCATTTTGCACAGATGGTTTATCATACAAAAGTAAATGGATAACAAAGATTTTACTATCATTTCTTAATGAAAAAACAAATGAAGTTGCTTTTATAGATAATCATGTTGCGAAAGCCGTAAGAAACCAAATTTTGTTTGGGGCTGAATTAAAAACAATTGGATTGTATCTAATTCAACCTGGAATATTTGCACATGCAAGTTTAAATATATCTAGAGATTTATATGAAGTTAAAGACTTTGCATCTGATCCCTTAGTGTTAGGAATTTGTGACCCTAAATTAATAAAAAAGATAATAGAAGCAGATTTTAACAGTCATGCAACTTCAAAGCAATCACAGTACATACTTTTTTTAACGTTAGTATTTCTCAGACTTTTTCTTATTTCAACAAATGCTGACGATATTGATTTTCAATTAAGAATTGGTTTTAAATGATGCGCAATGATTTGGTTTTTATCAATTGAAGATATTCACTTGCAATAGGGTTTATCTTTTTGTACCCACAGGAGCGAATTATATGCCCTAGATATTGTACTGAAGAACCTTGCGAGCATTATTTTGGTTGTACTAGGCAATTTGAAAGAGAATTCACAATTCGTGGTTTTATTCAGTCGAAAACTTCTTTATTCAAGAGAACTGTCTCATGTCCCATTTAAAATATACTTTATTCAAAACTTTATTAAATCCTGTGTTTTTTTAATATATAGTTATTACTTACATATGATATTACTTAGCTTACATGCGTTTTTACTATGACTAATCAATAGTATTTTCAAACGTTTCTAATAATGATTTTGAACGATAAAATTACATATTACTTAAAAACACGTAATGCTTGAATTAAAAATACTTAAATTAATGTCAGATGTAATAAATCAAGCAAAATATGGCTAACAAAAATAATATTTGTGTAAGAACACAATACCAAGATTTTCAACATATAATAAATATAGTAATGCCCCTCATAAATATTTACATAATAACGACATACCTATATAAATAATATACCCAGTTTAATGAATTAAATTAAAAAAAAACATTTGATATAAATTCAAAAAACCCAAAAATATATTATACAAATCTAATTATGCATTTATAACAAAACACACTGAGCAATTTTGAAAATATATGGTTAAAGTTTTCTATAAAAATATTATGACAACCTTTTAATCAGAGCAATTTTATTTTTCAAAACTGGATCTAAAATTTTTGCTAATTTTTCAGTACGTCTACTAAAATGGGCTCTATCATTTGCTAATTTTACCCAATAACTGCTCCTTGATTCTTTATACGCATACTGCCATGAATACAAATGATGAACAACGGTTTCTGCAAAGCGAACTTTTTTTGTATCATGAAGTGTCTGTATATTTTCTTCAGCTTTTTTTTCAGGTATACAAAGCCGGTGGTATTTAGATTTGGCTACTGTCATTATGGAGTCATTTATATGATTTTGAAACTTAGAACATTTTTTCAAAGAACTGTGATTTTCATTAAATTCATATTCAAAGCTTTGAAAACATATTTCATTATCGTCATTTTCATAATCACTGTTTTCATCTTCTTCATTTTCATCATCAGGAAAGAAAAAATTTTTATCATTGTAATTGTCATATGAATTTAAATTCACTTCTAATTCATAAGATGTTGCATCAAATTCTATCTCAAAATAGTCTAATGGAGAATCTTTAGTTAAGCATTCATCATCAGATGATAATTCAGGAAAATTTTTATTAGTACTTGCACATATAGAAGGACATACAAACCAACTGCATGACTTCTTTTTTTTGGTTGTTTTTTGAATATATATTTCATGCAAAGGACAAAAACGATCCTTTTCAAATTGGACAGCACACATGCAACATTTGTCTGTGTTCATTTTTTTAATTGCAAATATGTCACAACAATCATCTAGCGAACACATCATGGAATGATGATTCTCCATTTTTTCACCAAAACAAAAACATGGAGTTTCTTTTGCAAACAATGTTACCCCAAATCTTCTTCTTGCTGATAAGTGGTGAATTTGATGCATGAAATAGTGGTGAAGTGGAAAATTTGTAATTAAATTTTGTGTTCCTTTACAATTGTTATTTGATACAATATTAGTTTTTCTTGGAATGGAAACATTTATGGAACTGAAAACACCTAGAAAAAAACATTAAATACATTTAAAGATTATTCACACACATTCAAATTTTTATCAATTTACAAAATGAGGTAAATCAAAATAGCATTACAAATAATTAGATTTTGTTTTTTTAATATGGAGTTTGAGAGTCCTATATAAAAAAAATCAAAATCAAATTTTATAGCCATCTCCAGATATACTCATTTTGTACACGGCATCAAAAACTTAAGAAAAATGTAAATTCACTTTGAAATTAATTTTTTTTTATAGAAGTTCTGATTATATTTAAATTTTAATATTACATAAGAGGACTTCCATAAATGTACATAAATATGCATAAAAGGAGGGGCATTTAAGATAGTAACCTACTTGGTTTTACTATCTTTCATTTTAACTTAAACTTTTTAAAAAAAATAGCATTTAACTTCACAAGTATAAAAAATCAATATATGTTATATAACAGTGATGTCTAATTAACTAAAAGTTTTTTTGATTTTCTTGTTTTGAAAAATGATGGGGAAGGTGGGAGGGCAAGGGGGTGATTTTGTAAAAAATATGCATACATACGCAGAGGAAGGAGGCATACCTATGGGAAAGAAGGAAGGCATACCTATGGAAAAAAAGGAGAAAAGGGGTCCTAAATCTGTAGTTTGTGTACAGTAAAACCACTGATTTAGGGGGCATCCATAACGCTGTTATGGATGCCCCTTAAATTTAAGCTAACTGTGTAATGACTTAATTTTTTTTTATAGAAGTTCTGATTATATTTAAATTTTAATATTACATAAGAGGACTTCCATAAATGTACATAAATATGCATAAAAGGAGGGGCATTTAAGATAGTAACCTACTTGGTTTTACTATCTTTCATTTTAACTTAAACTTTTTAAAAAAAATAGCATTTAACTTCACAAGTATAAAAAATCAATATATGTTATATAACAGTGATGTCTAATTAACTAAAAGTTTTTTTGATTTTCTTGTTTTGAAAAATGATGGGGAAGGTGGGAGGGCAAGGGGGTGATTTTGTAAAAAATATGCATACATACGCAGAGGAAGGAGGCATACCTATGGGAAAGAAGGAAGGCATACCTATGAAAAAAAAGGAGAAAAGGGGTCCTAAATCTGTAGTTTGTGTACAGTAAAACCACTGATTTAGGGGGCATCCATAACGCTGTTATGGATGCCCCTTAAATTTAAGCTAACTGTGTAATGACTTAATATGTTTAAAAACAAATAGCACTGAAAAATACAGTCAAGAAAGAAACTGATATTGAGCAGTAATATCTGAAATTTTAAATTACACTAAAATTTGAAGTGAACTCTTTTTTTAAATATATCTATATGTGTGTGTGTGTGTGTGTATATATATATATATATATATATATATATATATATATATATATATATATATATATATATATATATATATATATATATATATATATATATATATATATATCAATATATATCAGGGGCTATTCTTGACAGTTTTTGACAGTGTCGACCGTATTTGGGCACCGCCCAAATTAAAATATGAGGACCTTTTTATTTTAATGTTTTTACGGCAACTACTGTTTTTTTTTTGCAAAAAAAAACCTGCAGATTTTCTGCTAAAGTCTGCTGAAACGAGGGGGTACCACCGCCCAAATTTTTGTGTTTGTATGTGTGTGTGTGTGTGTTTGTGTGTGTATGTGTGTGTGCGTATATATATATATATATATATATATATATATATATATATATATATATATATATATATATATCATAAAAATAATATATTCTGCTCAACCAAATTTTTAAAATGCTAAAAAAAATTCAGACAATTAAAAAAAAAAAATTTTTCAATGTCTATGGTTCCACATTTATATGGTTTAGGCAGATTTCCATGTCATTTTCTCATTTAAATATAACATAATGGAAGAGTTAAACCAATTTTTTTTTACAGTGGAATACCCTGTTCCAGGGTAATGCTTGGAAAGGATTATTATTTAATCTGGATTAAAAATTATTTTTACTACAATAATACAACTAAGAAAATTACCTACCCTTACCTACAATTAAATTAAGTTCTTTTTTTTTTTATGTGGTAAGTTGCCTTTATCACATGTGGTGAACATGGCTTGGTAAGAGTTATTTATGGTAATAAAACTTTAAAACAACTTTAAAATGTTACCTAAATATTAAAGCCATTACATTAATTAGGGAAGTAAATTTAATTTTTTATTGTTTAAAAAAAGCACAAAAATGATCTGTATTGAAAAATATTTATGGTACTTATTGAAAAATAACTTAAAACATGCAAGGAGCTGTGACCAAGTTGTCAAAACAAAATATCTTATGCGTGGTCATATAAGATGTGCGATCTCATGTATCTCCTGAAAAGGCTTGTTATATATATATATATATATATATATATATATATATATATATATATATATATATATATATATATATATATATATATATATATATATATATATATATTTATATATATATATATTTATATATATATATATATTTATATATTTTTACTTCTTTAAATCTTATTTATTTTCTTGCCGTAAAATGTTTTTGCCACAAATTGCAATAAATGAATGATTTATAGATAAATTAAAAATTACTATTTTCATGTTTGCGCTTTCTTTTCTATAAGGGATCGTCTATAAATTACACAACACTAAATTTATTTTTAAAAAAGAATTAGGAGATTTTATGCTCTTTTACATAGAGATTTACATCAAACTTGATTAATAAAACTTTTCATTAAACTTGATGCACTATTTTGATTTTTTTAAAGCTTTGCAAGGAAAAACTTTTGAATTTTTTTCATTTATTAGTGAATTTTAGCGTTGCATAATTTATGGAAATATATATTTAGTAAAAATCTTGTTTTATGTAACATTTGTAATTTTTATAGAATAGTTTCATAAAATGATTGTTTTTTTTTGTATTATTCAACTTAAAGTTAGATTTAACAACATAATTTTTAACTAATTAACATTAGAAGTTTTTAAAATGATTTTAATGATCAGAGATAAAAAGTGCATTTACTTTTCTTTAATGCATTTAACTTTAAAGGTTGAAGTTCTAATTTTGATTTAGTACTAGGTATTCAGTTTCAATTTTTTTTTAATATCTTATAACATTTATTTGGATATTTAAAAAAAGGTAAAAATTAAATCACACGGACAGTATTAAACTTCCTTATTGTAGTTTTTGAGTTTTTTAAAAATCTAAAATTTTTTAAAATATAAAAACTTATGTCTTATTAAATTTTTGTAAATGTTTCTCCAAATTTCATAAATTTTATTAACATGTATGTTCTTTTCAGATAATTTGAAATGAAATGAAATAACCAAAAATAAAAATAAAACTAACAGTTACTTAAAATAACGGGTTATTTATAAATTACGTCACGCAATTTTGATTGTTTTTGAACCTTCCCCCTTTGTCATAACATCATAACTCTTTAGCAACAAATCCTGTACAAAATGGTCACAAAACCACAAACCCCTAGAGCGTGATGTAATTTACAGATGACCCTTAATATATTTACAAGTATATAATATTCAAGTCAAGCTGAAAAAAGTGATCAAAAAGGAAAAAAAAAGTTCAAAACAATCATCAAAACAAGAGTTCTCTACAATGTTTAAAACTGCAAATAGAACTTTTTCTTTTTATTCAGAAAATTTTATTTTTTTTTAAATTTTCTTTCCATTTTATGCTTATTGGTTGATGGAAGTTATAATTATTATAAGTTAATAATTACAAACTACGGTTATAACTTTCTTTTTATAATTTTTTATAATTTTATTTTTTTATTCAAAATACTTACAACTTTCTTGATTGGCATCAAAACATAAAAAGAATGGTCTCAATTTTTCAGTTATTAAAAGATTCTGATAACACTTGATGATACAATTCACAGATATCTTAGAATTTAATACCTTACAAGATTGATTTTGTTTTTGTTGTTGTTATCTATAATAATATCCCAATTGAATAACTTTTATTGTAAGAAAATAATATTTGTATAATATTATAAATTTTAATTTTTTTAATATATAGGATTTTAATAGATATGTACATCAACTACTAAACAAATAAGTGAATATATTCCAAATATATTGTATATAATAAGTGTATATATTCCAAATAAGTGTATATATTCCAAATAAGTGTATATATTCCAAATATATTCCAAAACTTTCCAAGACTATTGAGTCATTCCCAAGATTGAAATTTACATAAGACTTTATTGTTAACAAAAGCCCAGTTATTATCAGCTTCTTAAGATTTTAAAAGTTGACATTTATGTATTAAAATTATTTTTAATGTAATAGAAAAACATATTAAGTCTTTACATCTTTGGTATAACTTTGCCAACACCAAATTATAACTTTTTTTTTTTAATTTCATTCTTTTTCTTTTATACAACTTTCAGTCAGCAAGTGCTGTAAATTGTACATATCATTTGATACAATAGTATGTAATACATTTATATTTGGTTTTAATTGTGGAAAATTATATACATGATAAAACTTGCAGATTATATTGGGATATGAGAATATGCGTATTTTGCCGTAAAAAAACTGTTCTAAAAATTGGACCGCATTTTTTTTGATTTGGTTAAAATTAGAATTATGCCAAAACAGGCTGCATTGTTATTTGTTTTTTTTTTAGAAACAAATAATAGTGTAGTTTTATGTTGTAAATTCTTGATATTTTTCTATGAACCACTGCTCCTAAAGTTGACATGGGTCCTTCATAAAACTAAAGGTTCCTTTATATTATTTATTAAAATACTCATACAGAAAATTTGAAGTAAATCTGATGTGCCCATTCTGAATAAAGGTTACTCCAAGCACACAAGGTATTGTTATGAATATACAAATTTTTGAAGCTTTGTAACCCTGAGTTCGCATAGTAAAGTTTCGTGGGACACGAGGTAGCTTTATTAATCAGATTGGTGTACAACACTTATTTTATATTTCGCTTAAAAACTTTGTCACAGTTTAAAATTTAAAACAAACAATTTACTTATTAAACTAATTCGTTGGCTTTACTGAACCTATAGATTTTAATTTCAGTTCATTGCTTGTTATTCTTTTCATATAATTTTTTTTTATAAGTTTATAAGTTTTTATAAAGAAAATATGGGTAAAATATATCATCATTTATTTTACTTATAAAACTATATTTATTTTAAGATTTTTAACTCTATATTTTGTTTTACATTTATAACTCTATTTTTGTTTAACATACGCTAAGCTTTATTTTGATATATAATTTGTTAATAATATGAAAAATATTTAGCGAGATAAACATTTTTTTGTCGTAAAAAAAAAAATTTGACTCCAACTTTTCATAGCGTTTTCATATATCAAAAATCACACCTTAAAAATTGCATACCTTTGAAATACTTGACCTACAGAAATGATTTTGATATATTTAGAAAATTCAAGGTTAGAAGTATAACTTTATTTAAAATTGTATTATTTTGAAAATTAAAAATTTTCTCACATCCCTAGATTATACATGATTTTTTTTTTAAAATGTACATTGCCTGGAACTATAAATAAAATTATAGCACAGCATAAAAGCATCAAAAATGTTAAACCTACCTTGTTTGTCAGATATTTCCATTGTTAAATGCAATTTAGTGGGTTTAATACAAGCTTCACAATTGCTATTACATAAACACATCTCTTTATGTGATTTTAAATTATTTAACTTTGATTTCTTAACGAAAATAGGTGATATATCAACTGTAAAATCGGTTGAAGAAAGAAATGTCGTAAATAATGTATCCATATGTAACTTTACGCCATGCAAATTAATTCAATTTTTTTAAATTCAAGAAGTCCGTTTTAATGACTTACAATAAAACATACAATATTTTGAAACAGGTTTATTATTTGCTGAAAACTTGTTAAAAAATGATTTAGGATAGAAAAATAAATCGTTATTAACGCCACTAATATAAAACGTTAAATGATTCCAACAATGTTTAATAATAGAGGTTACAACAGTTTTCTTGTACTTTTTAGCAAGACTTATTAGAAAAACGGCTGTAAATATAACTTTAACTAGTTCACTTAATAAAATTTCAATTATTTCCTCATTTGTTGACATCACAGCAATAAAAATAGACTAATTTATGTCATAAAATATTTCAACCATCGAAATCTTGCGGACTAGTCTCCTGTTAGCTTTGCGTTTAGATCCCTTTCTTAAACTATTTTTTCAATCAACAAACTCGCATGTTACTAATTGCGTAATCTTACCAGTATGAACCGAAACGCCCATTAAACGCAAATTTGTACCATACGTATTGGCGAGACGATAAACTGTGCACGTTGTTCAAGCTCTTCTTATTCACCACCCCCTCACACACAATTATTATTAACAGTTTTTGGACAACATTCAAAACATTAAAAAAATATAGATAGCTGATTAAACAAATAAAAATGTATACTTTAAAACAATAAAGATTGAGTATGTTAAATGAGTACTTTAAAACAATAAAAAGAAAATTTGAAAGTGAAGTAAACAAGTAAAATGCAAATTTTCATCTTTATTTTTAATATAAACGAGTAATAGTATTTTTATTTGATCAACTTATATCAAATTTTATTATTGGTGATACGGGATTTGTTAAGTAATTTTAGAAATAATGTAATTAAAAATTGAAATTAATAATGAGCGTGCTAAGAAGAATAGAATTTAGAATAGAAAAAAAAAAAAACTTTAAAAAAAAAAAAAAAAAGTGGTCCTGAAAATATAATCTTAGGGTTAATAGACCTAAAGAAAGCGAAAGCGAAATCTGGCGAATTATGGTAAAATGAGCAAATTGTTTGAAGAGTGTTAAGGGATTTGAAATGTAAGAACTGAACAAGCTCAATACAGCAGTGGAAAGATGAGACAAAGGTCATGAACAATCGTGTTAAAACATTTAGTCTGAAAAATAAGATAAATTTTAAATAACCATTTAATTTAGAATGTAAAAGTATTTTTAAAAATTTGCTCTGAAGCAACCAAATTAAAAGTAAAATAAAAACTTTGATCTGCAGCAACCAAAATACAAGAACGTTAAAGAGAAAAGATGAAAACTGTTCGGCAATTTGAAAAATATGTATACATATCTTACAATAAACTAACTGTATGTAATTGAAAAATAAAAAACACGTAAAAGTTGTCAAAAATCTTCAAGTGGCTACTAAAAAAATGAAAATTTTTATCAAAACTTAATTTTTAGGATTTCTTTTGTTTTAAACCAATATAAATAGCTTGTTTTACCTTAACAACAACCCCTTTCCGTGGCCTTGGTTTAAGTTTTTGTCAGATTAGGTTAGTCACACATTAGTTTTTTTACGCTTGGTCTACTGCCAGCATGGCTCGCCAAAGGTTTTGATGTTAACAGTGTGTGGAAGTCTTTAGTGTTGTATGGTTTATTATAATATGGTCAGAGCCGTTACAGTCAGAGGTCATAGGGTAGACAGGGTAGAAAAAGCCCAGAGTGCCACAGTCTATAACAGGATTTAGGGTCACCGAGTTTATGGTAGGGCTGCAAAAAATTGCAAAAAATTGGTAAAAGAGGAGTTTTGTCTACAGACAAGCGTGTTTGTCGCGACGCAACTGGGTATGGTAAGTAATTGTTTAGTGTCTATTATTACTAAAGGCCGCAATAGTAAACTGAAAAAGAAAATATATAGGAAATATAAAACGACGATAGTAGTTAACGACTGAAACAATTTTAAACAAGAAACAATATACGCTGTCAGTGCCAATCAATCCAAAAACAAATTTAATGAACATTTTAAATACTTTTACTATGTTTGTTTGTTTTTTTTTTGTTACAGCTGTTACAGTTTCAAATTCTACGTGGCTTTGACTCATCACTCTTGAAGTGTACAACGCTATTATATTTTATTTTATAATATGATTACTTGTGTGGTCACTGTTACTTATTTTAGACCGACTTTTAGAAAGTCATCTATACAAAGTGAAAACACATACATTCCAAACATGACAAAATAAAAATGTAAAATTAGATCCGAGAAAAAAAATAGTTTTGTTTTTCGGGAAGAACTACGTATCTTTTTTTTTTTTTTTGCGTAAGTGATTTTATTGTAGGATTTAACTTTTTAGGGAAACGCCATAAATACAAAATAAACAGCTCCATAAAATGATTTTGACGAGGATTTTAATCATAAACAATAGGTAAAGACTATAAAAAATAGATAAAAACTTTTCTTTAAATTTTATTCTTACGAATCTCTTTTTTAAATCTATTTTACACATATTTATTTATTTTTATTTTTTATTTATTTGAATTTTCATGCTATATTTTTTTATACAATGTTTTTATATCCAAAGATATTGTTGGCATAGAAACAGATAGCCACAAAGAGTCATTAAGACTAATCCAAAGTAGTAATCAAAAGTTTTTGAAATTCCAAATCAAATTAGGTCTCATGATGATGTTAAAAGGAAACTTTTTAGCACGCTGCGTGTTAAAAAATGCACACGGTATCTTACAGCAACTCAAGCAAAAATAATTGTTTAAATTTATCACATAAATATTGATGTTTGTGATGCAAAGAGTTACTCAACAAATTTGCAAGGCTTGTTGACAGCTATTCACAAAATGAATGAAGGAAAAGATGTAACATTTCCTTCTTTTGTTAATTTTTCTATCATCAAAATTTGACCTTAGACACGGAATCAAAGCTGCAGCAGCTTGATTTGTAAAACAAAACGCCTAAAACTAACTAAAGTAGCCCATTTGAGGACACAAAAGAGGGTTTTTGACTGTCTAACAATTTGAACAAGGGCTTGCTACATGGTTGAAAACAATCAACCTTAAGTAAAATAGTTTTAAGCTGTTTACCACACAGAATATTGTCACAACTAAGTAAATAACAGATTTGATAAATATTTATATTAAATCAGATGATTGCAAAAAAAGAAGCAATACCAGAAGTAACCATCAAAGTTTCACAATAAAAAGGTGGACAACCTCTAAGAGTTACACCAGTTACGTTTAATTTATTTTAAAACACAATGATTTTAGTTTTTAATGTTTAGCTGAAAATAAAAAAAAATTTGTTTGTGCTTTTGAATAATAGCTTTTCAGTAAACCAAGAATTTTAACCAATCTGATTCAAGTTAAAAAAAATCCTGGTTGCTGTATTACCTCCAAAAAACTAAAACAACACAAAAAAATTTGGGTTTTAATTCAAGCTGATGCTAGGAACTTTATTCATTCTTGTAAAATGAGGTCAAACATTTTATGTAGACTGCAGCCTCATACAAGCATTCAATATTGAACAAGGTTCATTATTAATTCAACCTGTGGATCCCCTTGAACAAATGGCTTTCTTTTGGAATATTTTATTTCTTTCGAAGCTTTTGGAAGCAATGTTAAACAAGCCAATTTGTTTGGAAACGTGGTCTATGAGCCTAACTGCATGTTGACTTTGGTGGTAAACATTTGTAGAAAGTTTTGATTATTTCTTTTTTAGAACATATTTATTTAAATCTAATGGGAAATAATGTTTTTTTATGAGTTATATATGTCCTAAATAAATAATATATTATTTTGAGTACTGTAAAAATGTTTTTAGAAAAGGTGTCGAATCAATCTTATGTGCAATAAATAATAAAACTTAAAACTTGTGTTTTTTCTTTTGACCGTAATATTTAGATTTCAATTTTACTAATTTAGGCAACTGAAATGTATGTTTTTTTGCCTTGTATGGTTGACTTTTTGGGTCATTATCCTAGTCAACCCGCCCAAAATTAGTTACAGTGTGGCATCTAATGATAATTTAATGTGGTTTTTGCAAGTCAACTTAGTATTTTTATTATAGTACAAATATCCGCTATAATGTAAAATAAAATAAAAAGTTTTAAGAGAAAAAGAGGATTTTGCTCAAAAGAAGATGTTGACCGAAAAAATCAAACTTCCGTAAAAAAGGTATTGCTTTCCATAAAATCGGCAAGGAACAACAAGCATTAATGGATTTTGTCCGAATAGCAAACGTTTTCTCTATAAATAGACATATTCAACAATAAAGGTCGAAAACAATATTCAGAATGCATAAAAGTTTTCTGTAAAAGTACCCAGCAAAGCAGCAGAAACAAAAACTAAAGTTCTGCTTTTGTAAATAATTTAGAAATTGTCCGAATGAATAGACCATGTATAATAGAGTATAGTAGAACACGAAGAAAAAATCTATAAATGTGAAGAAAAGTTTTTTAGAAGGTAAAAAAAGTTGCTACAATCTGAAAATAGACTGAACAAAAAAATAACTTAAATTGAAGGAATAAAGAAAAGTGAACCTGAAAGTTGAGATACAAACCAAATGTAAGCTGGATACACCTTATTTAGAAGAGACAGAGGCGTTGGTAGAGGTGGAGGAGTTTGTATATATGTACAAAACAATATAAAAGCGTATGAAGTTTCAGAAAAATGTTTAAATGACCCTAATATAGAACAGATTTGGTGTGTTATTGAATTAGGAAGTGAAAAAGTATTATGTGGCAGTATGTACAGAACCGGAATTATAAGTAACATAAGTAACTGTATCAACATTACAAAGTCTATTAATTTTGCTCATTCAATAAATTTAATAAATTCATTGAATGAGCAAAATTAAATAAAATTAAATATACTGGAATCCTTATTTGTGGGGATTTTAATTTCAACGCAATCAAGTGGACAGAAGATTACTATGGCACACTAACTAGTGAGACTGATACACCAGCCAAAATTTTCTTAGAATGTTTAAACAATTGCTTCATACATCACTTATAAAAGTCTATTTTCAGATTGTAGCAACTTTTTTTACCTTCTAAAAAACTTTTCTTCACATTTATAGATTTTTTCTTCGTGTTCTACTATACTACTATGTGATTAAACCAACATTTTAAAATAGCATTGGGAATGAAACGAATGTACTGGATTTGATTATAGCTGAGAATAAAAATAGAGTTTATAAACTGGTACACCTTCCACCATTGGGAGGTATTAATCTCGATCATCACATTATTAAATTTAACTACAGTCATGAAGAGTGTATTGACAACATTGTACTTATAAAAGAAAAATTTAATTTTAATCGAGGGAAATTTGATAAATTAAATAATTATTTTAAAATCTTAAACTGGGACAATGAATTCAATGTTTAGAAATAAACAAATGTTACGAAAAATGGTTAAGCCTTTATGAAGAAGGATGTAAACTCTTTATTCCAATCATAAAACCGGGAAGCATTCAAATCAACACAAAACTTCTCTGGATTAATAGAGAATTGAAAGCGCTGTCAAAAGAAAAAAAAAACGTTTGGTTCGAATATCGAAGGCAGAAATTCAGAGACTTTTTTTTTTTTTTTTTTTTTTTTTCTCTGTTTACATAACATGAGAATTTTACAGATTCTACTACATAATATAAAATTTAACAAAATAAGTAAAACAGATAGGGACTCAAAGAAGATGAGGATGACAGAACGTCATCGCAATCTTTTCCTAGAACCCCTTTAACAAGATTTAATTAAAATATCGTAATATGACATACAAAATAAAAATGTCAATAAAATATCATAACAAAATGCGTAATCCGCTAATAAAAATTGTCAAGCAACAAACAAAACAAAAACTTATTTAAGAGAATTTATCCCAAGCATTATAAACAAAAAATGTTTCACCGGTTTTAAAGATTTCTTTTTTTGTTAAAAACTTGAATGAACTTAACGAACTCACCGTACCTTTGAACTAAAGCTGAAAAATATTTCATACCTTTGGACCTCTATATAAAATGCTGTATTTTGAATATTTATTTATTATCCTTGGCAGTTTATATGTGTTCAACATATTCGCTCTAAGAGAATAGTCATCATTTTTGTTTAACTCAAACTTATTATTAAAGCTTATAGGAGAGATATTGTGATTGTAACGATACATGAAAATTAAATGCTGGTAGATATTTATTTCAAATACATTCATCATTTTCATACCTTTCATCAAGGGATTAGCGTGTTCCCGCCTATTTTTAAAGTAAATGATTCTACAGGCATGTTTCTGAAAACTATAAAGTTTCTTAAGCTTTGCTGTTTGAGTACTAGCCCATGAAATGTTTGCATAGCTGATGAGGCTGTGAATTAGCCCAAAGTAGATTAATTTAAGACTATTTGAATTAATGTACGAGCGAACTCGATACATTAAACCTATGATTTTGGTAATTTTTGACTGGATATATATTATATGAGGAAACCAGGATAATTTTTCATCAACAACGGTTCCCAAGAATCTTATATTGGATTGCTTTTTAATTAATTTATCATTTATAAATAGGTTCGGCAACTTGAGAGGAAGATTTTCTTCTTGTGTTTTTTTATGAAAAAGTATATAGTTTGTTTTCTCGGTATTAAGTGAGAGTTTGTTAGCCTTAAACCAGTTATTTACTTTATTTAGTTCAATATTCATGTCCGCATATAATTTCTTAATATCGTTGTTGGTAAGAAATAAATTCGTGTCATCTGCAAACATGACTGAATTAAGTTTTAAGGATGTATTGCAGAAGTCATTTATATATATTAAAAAAAGAAGTGGACCAAGAATCGATCCTTGCGGAACTCCACATACGACATTTAACACTCCTGATTTGGCATTATTTACATATTGTTTTCTGTTTGTAAGATAGCTTTTAATCCAATAATAAGTTTTATTAACTAATCCGTAATGTCTTAATTTATCTAAGAGAATACAGTGGTCCACTGTATCAAATGCTTTTGATAAATCAAGAAATACTCCTAAAGTAAATTTATTATTTTCAAAATCATTAGTTATTTGATTTACTATTTCAATGATTGCATGCTCAGTAGAGAGATTTTTTTGAAAACCAAACTGATTTGGGTAAGTCATTTGAAACGGGTAAACTTCCAAAATTATGGTTGTGTGCAAATATCGTCCCACTGTTTAAAAATGGTGACAAGTTGAACCGATGCAACTATAGACCTGTATCTTTAACATCTGTAGTTTGTAAAATCATGGAAAAAATAATTAAAGATAAAATGATGAAACATTTAGTAGAAAACAAATTAATCAATAAAAACCAACATGTATTTGTAAATAATAAAAGTTGTGTGACCAACTTATTGGAATCTCTAGATTTTATCACTAGTTCAATTGATAATGGTTTGGATGTAATAGTTTCGTTTCTGGACTTAGTCAAAGCGTGTGATTCAGTTGATCACGAAAGATTATTGTTAAAATTGAATGCTCTTGGTTTTAAATTAAAACTATTTGACTTGTGCCAGGGATTTTTGAAGAACAGACTTCAAAGGGTGGTGATAGGAAATAATAAATCAGAATAGGAAGAGGTCGTGAGTGGAGTACCACAAGGATCAGTGCTAGGACCACTATTATTTGTAGTGTATATTAATGATATCTCCAACAAAATAAAATCAAGCTGTAAACTATTTGTTGACGACATGAAAATCCTTAGAGCAATAAAAAACGATAATGATGTTATTGAACTTCAACAAGATATAGACTTATTAATGTAATGGTCGAATGAGTGGTTGATGAAATTCAACCAGCAAAAATGTAAAGTTATGATAATAGGAAATAGCCAGCACAAAGTTTTAATGAATAATACAGCTTTAGCTTACACGAGCATGGAAAAGGATTTAGGAGTGTACATTTTAGATGATTTGGAATGGAAACACCATGTAAATAAAGCAGTAAATAAAGCAAATCAAAAGATAGCTCAGATCAAACACACTTTTAAATATTTAGACGAAAAAACAATGAAACTCTTGTTTATAGCCTTAGTAAGTCCACATTTGGAATACGCAGCTCCTATCTGGAATCCTTATCGTCAGTATGATAAAGATAAACTAGAGTGTGTCAAACAAAGAGCTTCTAGAATTAAAATTTTGAAAGGATACAGTTATGAAGAGAGGTTAAAGAAGTTGGATTTACTATCGTTGGAGAACAGAAGAAGAAGGGGTGATTTGATACAAATGTTCAAATATTTGAAAGGGTACGATATTATAAATTTTTACACAAAACCCGAAATGCTAGATAACGGATATAAAACTAGAGGTCACAATAGTAAACTGAGAAGGCAATATACAAGAAATATAAAACGAGATTTTTTCACAAATAGAGTAGTAAACGACTGGAACAATCTTGAACAAGAAACAATAGACGCAGTCAGTATCAACCAGTTCAAAAAAAAATTGGATGAACATTTTAAATACTAACTTTTATTATGTTTGTATGTTAGTGTGTTACAGCTGTTAAAGTTACAAACTCTACGTAGTTTGGACTCATCACTCTTTAAATGTACAGCACTATTATATTATTTATATTATATTATATTGAAAGGGCGCATAGGATTGAAAAGGGCGCATAGGATTAAAAAAATGGACATAGTGAAACTATATCAGTTTTAATAAAACTTCTCAGCTATAAATATAAAATTAAAATACGAAAGAATTTAAAAAAGGTTTTTTGTTATTCTCAGACTTTAACCACAGCATTTTTTGCAAGGTCTTCTATTTTGATATAAGCATAAACCTACCCAAATTTGAAAATTGCTTCATGTCTAAAAGTTATCTTAAGTTGATAAAATTATTTCTTGAAAAACCAGTCGCCATCCATGTAAAAACAACAATTTTGGTACAATTTCCTAAACAGAAACTTGGTGTCGTAGGGATACAATAAACTTAATTTAACAATTATCAAGATAACAATTTATCCTTCAGCTGAGAGAAATTTATCCATCAAAATACAAAAAACAACTGGTAATAAACTTTTATACCACTAAATGTAAATACAGCCGATTTAAAAACCACTTAAATTATTATCAATAATATTAATATTAATAATATTATTAGTAATAATTATTACTAATAATTAAACGAGCGCTAAAATTTCAAAGTGGTTATAGTATTTTTTTTATCAACGTGTTCTTGTTGGCAAATGGCAAAGTGTCATTCTTATGGCATTTTTTTATCAGCCTATTCTCTAAGCAATATGAAAATATTTTTCCAAAATTTAACAAAACTATTGGTTTAAAAATTTGAAAATTTCTGGACTATTAATTTAACTATTTTTAACATTAAAAGAAGAGTAGGAGTCTGGATGAAATTAAACCTGGTTTCGTAAAGATCTTTGATATAATTGGAATTTCGGCGTTTTTCCTGACCAATAAAAACTATTGTTTTCCTGACCAATAAAAACTATTGTTTTCCTGACCAATAAAAACTATTGTTTTCCTGACCAATAAAAACTGTTGTTTTTATTGGTCAGGAAAAACGCCGATTGTGAAAACAATAATAAAGCAGCAAAGTTTTTGTAAAATCAAACTACAGACCATTTTCCATACTTTCCCACAGCGGGCACAGAACGTCCGCTGGACGTGTTAAGGACGTTTAAGGACTTTCTACGGACTTGTGACAGTCAGTGCCAATAATCTTCGAAACAAGTGGTTTTTCCCTCGCCACACAGCCACATATATTAGCTTCATTTTGATAGGTTTAAAAATTTTCAGCACAAAAACTGAAAAAAGTTTTGCAATTATGACGAAATGCAAAGTTTCACCGGATTTCATCTTGAGGTTTTAACTCTTTAACTTTTGGCATTGTAGAATAAATATTTAATTATATTGTACATTCTAATTAAAAAAATTTGCATCGAATTAATTTTTTAAAATTTATAATAACAAAATGTTATCATATGTAAGGACATAGACTAACTTATTCAAGTTCTAATTATATAATTCTAAAATTAATTAATTCTAATTATATAATTCTAAAATTTAAATAAAAACTTTTGTTTTTAACTTTTTGACCAGTTTATAAAAATACTAATAAATAAAAAATAATAAATAACCTCAAGTTCGAATCCCAATTCGAATGCTATAAATAACCTACCCAATTCGAATGTTATAGTATCACTATAAATATTTTGATTTCTGATGAATTGTAACATTCATAATGACTTAACATGTTTATACTTTATAAACGCACTACAGAGTAAGCCATAGTAAAATAATAAGATATCACTTTTATATTTTGCCAATTTTTTTCCGGCGCTTGCTTTTTTTTTTTAAATTTTGCTTACCTTAAAACGTCACAGTACAATTATATACAGAGCCGTGCTCGAGCATTTGGCCGGCTGCGTACTAGTATGTCTGTACGCCCTTCGAGTTAACAAATATCAAAGGAAAAAAAAATTTTATTTTAGATTTATATTTACAAAGTTACATGTAACATTTACATATAAAAATGAAATTAAAAATTAACCCGACGCGATTTTATGAAAGCAAGTTGTTCAATCGCTTCTTGAATATTTAACAAATCAGCAATGTCATTTTCTATTGCAATAATTGAAATATTACTGAGACGTTCCTGTGACATGGATGTCCTCTAACTATTTTCAGTTTTGAGAAACTTCTCTCTACTGAAGCTCTACGGAAACTTGAATTGTTTTTGAACTTCTGACGTGTAAAAAGTACATTAAACCGTCAAAAACTTTTTTTCAAATTTCGAATGTTGCGAGTTTTTGAAAAACGATTAGTGTAAATTATCTTCTACTGTTTTAAAAAAAAATCATAGCATCAAAGAGACATAAAAAAAAAAATTTTTTTAAGCGGAAATAAAAAATTCTAATGAAATTGAAAAAGGAAAAACGAATAAAGTGGAATATCAAAAAAATTTTGATATTCCACTAAACACTCTTTCAACCTGGAAAAAGATTTTGTCAAGGAAATTGGACTAAACGGGTGAAAGTTGATTTATATTACCTAGTAAATAAAGCTGTACTTAAATGGTTCAAACGAATGAGAGCTGATAATGTTCAAATAGTGGCTTGCTGGTAAAATTAAAAGCTTTATATTGTGCGATATAGTTATGCTTCAAAAATTTTCAAGCTTCTGAAGGATAGCTAGACTAATTTAAGAAAAAGCAACTTAATTTGGGGATAATTTGACAAAGGCTCTTATAGATTTAAATCATGTCTTTGACATGAAGTTGCTAGCTCATAAAAGACAATCTACAATTACTGACTTTTTTTTCAAATTTAAAAGTTTAAAACACATAATATATATATATATATATATATATATATATATATATATATATATATATATATATATATATATATATATATATATATATATATATATATATATATATATATATATATATATATATATATATATATATATATATATATATATATATATATATATATATATATATATATATATATATATATATATATATATATATATTGCTTTTAGGCCTAACTATTTGTTTGTTTGTTTGATTACTATTCTTACTTTGAAAAAAATATTTGAAAAAAAAGTCAACTTTCTACAAGTTCTAGTAATTTGAAAATTAAAGTAATTCGAACTTTTAGTTTTGTCCATAAAATTTGAACTAGAGAGATATGTATAAGTATATACATATAGAATTATAAAAATATTTTTATAAATAATAAAAAAACTTTTATTATTTATAAAAATATTTTTATAATTCTATATGTATATACTTATACATATCTCTCTAGAAAAAGTAATTCACTTATTTTATTAAAAATATTTTAATAAAATAAGTGAATTACTTACTAATTACTAATTTTTTGAAAAAATATTTTTATATTTCTTTAATCATTATGTGTGCATCATTATTATTAATTATGTGTGCATCATTAATAAAATTAATGCAGTGTGCATCATTAATATTAATTATGCACACTACACACACAAAATATACAGAAATGAGCATGTGAAGTAAAATTAAAGAAATAATATAGTGTTAGCATTGAATTCGCACTTATAAAGTCAATGGTATTAGTGTGCGTAACACATTTATTCAAACTTTTTATTAATTTTGAACAATTTGATTTTGTACAATATAGTTTTTTAAAATTTGAAAATGAAAAAAGCTAATTTTTCCGACAAAAGCTTTTTTTTTTTTTTTTTTACCTCGGTACGGCCCTGATCATATTTTAAATTGATTCTTGAAAGCTTTTAAAATTTTAAAAACTTTTAATAAACAAAGCATTTAAGTCAGAATGTTTTTTAAAAAATGTGCTGCTATGAAAATAGCGTCACAAATATCTATGATATTGACCACATGCCCAATAAATAATACCGAAAAATAGGAAGAAATTTTTTAAAGGTTTACGCAAATCTTACAATTTCAACTAGAGAAATAAATTTAATAATAACTTTCGTTTTTTTTCTCAATTTTTTAAATTACTTAATTTTTTAATCTTTGCAAAAAGCGAAAAGAAAAAATAAAATCAACTGATTTTACGCTTTCGAACTGTAAAATTATCGAAATAAGATAAAATAAGGAAATCGTTAAAAGTAAATAAAGTTATGACTGTGTATAGTAAAATTTAATAAAAGGAATAAAAGGTAATAAATGCAACTGAATAATCTTATAATAAGAAAAAACACACACATACATAAATATAAGCATACATAAATATAAGCATATATACACTTACAAATGCGTACATACATAAACTGCTAACAATGAAACATAATTTAGGATCTGAAAGAAGATCACAAGATCTTATCTTCAGAACCTTATAAAGTACGAACAAGCAAAATAAAGACAAGTAGGGAAGAGTTGCCATAGTTGGAACAATTTATTAACCAAAGATGGCATAACTATGAAAACATTTATGATTTAATTAATACAAATAAACATCTCTACTATACTTTTAACCACAATTTGACTTAATTGATTGCACTGTTATTGGAAATAAATTTGTTTTTTCAAAGTTACCATTTTGTTCCAATCAAGGCAACTGGTTCCCTAAATTGGAACACTTTAATTCCTTCATCAGAACAGGTTAATTTTTTAAAAGAAAAAATCCAGTAAAATCAACAAAAATTTGTAAAAAATGATTTTCATCTTTACACAAAAAAATTTAAACAGTTAACTCAAAACTTATTATGGGATTAGTAATACCCTGACAAATTTAAAGTCTCCAAACGAAAAATTGTATAAATTTTCAACTGTTATGACGTTCTCTTAATTTATTGATTAAAAATCACTAAATAAAGTATTACTTTAAAGGTTTATAGTTGTTACTAAGTACTTTTTTAATTGTACTCGAACTATTTTTACAACCCTTTTATTTTATTACTGATTAGGTAAGGAAAACTTCAATGTTCCAATGAAGGAAACTTTCGACTATTTGGTTATATCACTACAACAACATGCTAGCAGCAACTTATAAAATAAGTTTATATTGTTATTTTGCAAATTAAATCCCATCAAATTAAACACAAAAAAAGGTATAACCTATAGCACCATAGTTTACCCAGGGCAATCAATGCAGTGTGAACACAAAAATAGATCGCTGAAAAAAAATGACGCAGCAAAACTTTAAATCGATGGTACAAACGCATTTTTTGAGGAATAACTTTCAAAATGTGTCAAAACGTAGAAAATAATGCGTTTTACTAAAAAAAATGCAAAATATAGCCATAATTCATTTTTTTTCAAAAATAAATACAAGTGTTCCAATTTCGGCATTTTTTCCCTATAACATATTAAAAAATGAAGTAAAAATTAAAATGAAAAAAGCACTAAAATCCAAGTGAACAATTTTACAAAATATTAGAAGTATCTGAGTATTTCATTAAGTGAAAAAAAAATTTTTTTTTTAGAGCTTAAAAAGGTAAAAGGAAGTTGGTAGATCGAAATTCTGCAAGTGTAATAAAGTTGGCTTAAACAATTTTTATTAAGATAGTTACGAGCTTTATATAAAATCCCAATGTTTTTTAAAATTTTAGTAGATATGTAATTAATGTGATTAATGTGCTGATTCCAGGAGATGTTTTCATCAAGATAAACACGAAGAATTTTGTAACGGAGCCATTTTTTATTTCAATATTGTTGATATAGAGTTGCGGCAAGCTTGTTGATTTAAATAGCTATTTTGAATACGAATGGAAAAGAGCCCATTTGGTTTTATTATTATTATTTAAAGTTAGCTTACTGACATTACATTTAAACCTGATATATGTTTTAATTCTTTACTCATAGTGGTAAAGAGTTTAGATATAATATTGCTTGAGAGGAATCGTCTGCTTACATAATACTTATTAGGTTAGAAGTTTTATTGAAATCATTAATATTTATCAAGAAAAGTAGGGATCCAAGCATTGAACTTTGAAGAACACCGCATAGGATATCAAGACAATTGTTTTGATAATCGTCGTTACTAATTACAAAATGTTTTCTTTTAGTTAAGTAGCTTCTAAACCATTTTAAAATAGTACCATTAGTTCCATAATATCTAAGTTTTTAAAGTAAAATATAATGATCCACTGTGTCGAAAACATTTGATAGGTCAATGAAGATACCTAACAAGTACTGTGATTTTTCAAAAGATTTCGAGATTTTGCCTATGTACGCTCCCCTTCACTTATCCCTATTTAAGTCAGAGTCGATGTATGTTGCACTCAACCGTAAATACATCAATCGATGATTTTAATCTATAAAACTTAAAAATAAAAATATATAATAAACATAATTGTAAAAAAACAACAAAGATAGTTAAAACGCCTTATATATATATATATATATATATATATATATATATATATATATATATATATATATATATATATATATATATATATATATATATATATATATATATATATATATATATATATATATATATATATATATGTATATATATATATATATATTATATATATATATATATATATATATATATATATATATACATATATATATATATATATATATCATTAAAAATAAAAAAATATCCTCTATGAGAAGGATTTGGACTCGCAACCCTGACAGCCGCGCCTCAAATTAAAATCATTATTTCACCCACTAGTATAATAACGACGTAAAAAAAATAAAAGATATAAATATTTATTGGTTACTTTTATTTCTAATATGTGAACACTATTTGTAGGCGCGTACAAATCAATGACTTCCATTTTACATAAAATTCATTTATTTTTTTAAATATTGCTGACGTGATTTTATACGCATAAGCTTTTTTATTTTTTACGTTCAAAGAAAAAAATAAAATATTAGTAATAATGATATTTTAACAGAGATATGTCGAATTAACTAAATTTTCTTTGATTTTAATGTTTTGAAAAATTTATACATTGGAGAAAGGGGGTTGATTTTTTATTAAATACTACGCAGAAGGAATGGGGGCTGTTAAATCCATACAAGGATGGGGAGACTCCTAAATTAGTGGTTTTAACGCGTACGTTTTTTATGGATGTTAGTTGCCAATTTCTAAGGATAATATTCAAAAAAATAATTAAGTTTCTGAAGACAAAAAACGTCGGATAAGTTTATGAATTTAGGTTTTACTATTTATTACAAATTTAGTTTTTCCAAAAATGGAAATTTAATTAAATTTAATTTTTTTTATGATATTTTAGAAGTACATATTAAGAATAACGATGTTCAAACACATAAACTAATTTTTAATTGAAACTTATGAATATTAATAAATAGCATTATAGTTACGTAGTTAGTCTAACATTTTAAGTTAAGTTCGACGCCAGCTCTAGCCCAACAAGCGACATTCCGGTATCACGAAAGACATGAACTTCTAGTTAAATGCTTTCCTGAGGTGTTCTATGATAAGACTGTTAGGTCATATGGGAGCACTTAAATATTTACAAAATAAAAAAAAATTCATTATTCATTTTTTTTTTGTTATTCATTTGCTCCAAGAAGACCAAACGGTCTTGTCACATTACCGCGGAAGTGCATTTAACTGGGAAGTTCACGCTCCCTTACCGTGACGCGAAAATATGTTCGAGGCTTATTTCGAACCTGGATCTCCTGCTTATAAAGCAAGCGCTCTAACCACAATTCGTAGTTAAATACACTTATTATTACGTACTTCATAAACTTTTTTTCTTTCGAAAATGACTATTCCGCGAGTTTTCGAAAGAATTTCATTCGGCAATAATTCTTATCATTGTTTCAAAAAGTAAATTTTAAAACGGTAATATTTTGTGATTCTGAAGATAACATTTTATTACAAATATTTTGATATATAAATATTTATTTTTACAATTAAACATTTATATACCAACTTTTACAATTCTATCGATTGAGTGAACAAATTTACAACATTAAGCGACTTTAAAACGTTGTTTAACGAAAGCACAGTGTTATAAAATAGGTTCTAACCTTAACTTTCTGACCCGGGAAAACCCTTTGGCGGAATGATAGCCCTTACTATGGGGATCACTTAGATATAAGTATCAAAATCAGATTACAACGTCCTGGCAAGTTATTTACATTTGAATTTTCATCCTAGTTAACACAAAACGTGTTTTAAACGTTTAATATACGTATTGATACGTATTAAAACGTATTATAAACGTGTTAAACACGTCTTGCGTTTAATAAAATACTTTATTGATTGCACAAATATGCAATATGAGCGCTTATTTTCCTTTTTGTAGTAATAAAAATCTCCAATTTACATAAATATAAACAAGGAAAGCAAAATAATATATTCTTGAAGTTATACAAGTAACAAACATAAAATATATTCAGAAAAAAAGTTTCTTTTAAATGGAACAAATTCAAAAACAACTTATTCTCAAATCCCTTCTTAAAATGACTTTTCACAAACAATGTTTAGTATTGAAGTCAACAATGCAACATTGCAACTTCTTACTGTATTCTGGATGATGATTGGGTCTTTTGTACCTTTGCCAATGTATCTGAAAGTTGTGATGCATTGCTTCTGTTGCCTGTTCTGAGTAAAGCCCAAGAGCCTGGCCATATCTGTCGATGAAATCTTTTACATGAAAAAATACTGCATGGACCTTGGGTGTTACAGACACATTTTGCAATGCCAGATAAGACACTCTGAATGCTTCAATTATTTGTGGGTAGTTTGGATTAAGGTTGCACCCAAAACAGCCAGATACTACCGCATTGAATTTTCGAAAAGCATCAATGAATGGGATGGCTGCATAGCATGAGTGTTTCTCAGCAATTGATTAAAGAATATCAATATTGTGTAGCAGCTTTCTGGACTCATTTCCTGCAAAATGTCCACCATGGTAAGGTTGTTGTTTAATGTGTAATGCATCAGATCAAAGAGTTACTCGAGGAAAAACTTGAAGCAGCGCAGCAAAAAGATGATTAAAAACTCCAATTAAGAGATGCAATTCCATGGGAGGAAGAAAATTCAAAACCAAAGTGTCTCCAGGTAGTTTAAATATTGGAGAATGAACAACATTTTTATAGTCACGAGCTTTTCTAATATTGGAACCAGCTGACTTGAAGAGTGAGACATTTTTTTCCAGAGATTCAAAAGTCCTCAATTTCCCTTGATTTACAAGTTCTTTTGAACCAGATTCACACCAGGTGCAGGGATGTGCACTTGAGTGTGCTTGAAGCCCACAAATTATATTAGCAAGTTTTAGATCACAGGACATGACAAACTCCTGGTCTTTCAATTTAATCAACTCAAATACTTGCAAAACGTTAGTAGAACTTTCTTGAAGCTCCTCACAGACAGCAATGACTAGTTGTTGTTTTACACCAGTGTCCTTAAAAACCTTGCTTGTGCAGTTGATTTTTGCTGGGGGAATGCAAGGTTCATGATTTAATTCAATAATTCCCAGGGTAACTTTCAGAAACCCACCTCCTCCGTCAATTCCAACCTTTACAATGTGATTTTTTGATGTACTTCTCATGGCTATAATTTCATTTTTAAGCTCATGGAAGTTCTTGCAATGTATGACTGTCCTCACACATCCAGCGTGATCTTGAATTAATGAACTTGTGAAATGATGTACAAGTTGCTTGCTGAATTTGTCAAATTTTATGGCGTAATTTTTTTCAACAATCTGTTGTGAGGTTGACTGATTAATAGTAGCTGCTAACCTCTTAATGCCATTGTTTGAAAGCCCTGTGTTTGCTTGAACTTTAGCAAGGTCTTTTACACTTATTGATGAATTTGAAGAGAAAAGTTGTCTAGCTGATGACGAACCTATAGTGAATACAAAAAGTTAAAAATTTAACTTATCATTAATTTGAACTATAAAAAACTATATAAAATTTATACTTGGTGTTACTGGAAGCATTCTTCCACCATAAAGTTGACTTAATCGAACAGTTCCATGTGGAGAAGGAGCTTTATTTGAAACAACAAGAGCTGCAATTCTTTCTGATGCCAAAGGATCCTTTGTTACTACAGCAACAAGATTATTTCTCAAAGTGCCTTTTGTGCAGTTGTGAGGCAATCCTCGACCAATAATTGAAAAACAGTCTGAGCATCTTTTTTCTACTGTTAAAGAAGGCGTTCTAGTTGCTGAACTTTGTGCGAATTCAATTTTCATTTGACCATTGTGTCTCAGTTTACCAATTGAACAGATCAAGCAGTTACAGTGAGAGTCTCGAGTTTCTGGTCGAAGTTTTATAGTCTCAAACTTATACAATGATGGGAGTGTGATGTCTTCTCCACTTTCCTTCCTTCTTAAACAAGAGCGACATTTTTCACATATTCCAAGTGGAACTTTGTCATCATTAAAGTTGATTTTCTCTTTCAGTATAATCTGACATCTTTCTTTTAGATTTGATGTTAGCTTTCGTTGACTTTTACTAAAACAAAGAAAACAAACAGATTTCCTGCATTCTTGGTGGTTTTTAGCAGTATTTGGCATTTTCGGTAAAATTAGATGTGCTCAGTTTAGCTCTCATTAGTAAAGTAAAAACAACGTGCTTTTACCCAGAATTCAAAAGTAGAAATTTATTCCAAAATAATTTATGTCATAATTAAATACGTTTCATATCAATTAAAGCAGTTTTTACAAACTAATCATAGTTTTGGTATGTAGAAATGCAAAATAAGCTGTCATTCCGCATGTTTGTGCAATCAATATATTTTATGTTTGTTACTTGTATAACTTCAAGAATATATTATTTTGCTTTCCTTGTTTATATTTATGTAAATTGGAGATTTTTATTACTACAAAAAGGAAAATAAGCGCTCATATTGCATATTTGTGCAATCAATAAAGTATTTTATTAAACGCAAGACGTGTTTAACACGTTTATAATACGTTTTAATACGTATCAATACGTATATTAAACGTTTAAAACACGTTTTGTGTTAACTAGGATGAAAATTCAAATGTAAATAACTTGCCAGGACGTTGTAATCTGATTTTGATACTTATATCTAAGTGATCCCCATAGTAAGGGCTATCATTCCGCCAAAGGGTTTTCCCGGGTCAGAAAGTTAAGGTTAGAACCTATTTTATAACACTGTGAAAGCGTACTTTTCACAAGAGCTATTACTCAAAGTGCTTATTTCGAAAGTAGCAAAAAAAGTTTTTTAAAATTTAATTTGCGAAACGTTTTTTTCCATAACGATTTTAAATGTTTTGGTATGAAAAAAACTAATTCCTTGTTATCAATATACTTTTGAAAGAATTTTTGTTTTCCGGAAATTTACAAAACCTTCCGGTTTCAAATATAGTATTCATAATTGTTAATATATTCTCGCAAAAAATATTTTAGCACGTTCAAAGCGTTATTGTATTAAATTAAAATTTGGTTTATATATTACATAACAAAGAAAATAAATACATGTCTCATAGGCAATTGGTATTACATATTCTCTCATATCGCTTCATAAATCAGCAGTAGAAAGCAAAAGAAATGTCCATCTTTTATGGTAACGTTTCACGAATACTACATGCAACTTGAACACACTTATACGAGATATATCACAGAATACCGATGCTACTGGAGATTACCGGAGCTTTATAGTTTAGTAAAATTGGTAACTGGTTAAAAACCTATATACATTTTTTATGTGGCATTAATAATCCAGAAATACTTGATAATAGTTTTATACCCTCAATTTTAATGAATCTCGCTATCTGAATCATCCAATACTATAACATTAAAATCTTCTACTCTGAATAACTGAATGCGGCTGCCTTGCACGCTGTGTATATTCTATACGATTGTCTCTTAAACTAACATTTTGTGGGGCTTGGTGTAATGGCAGACCATTGGTGGCAGTAACATATCCTGTTTGTAATGCACGAGTCGTGTTTGATCCTTGTTGATTTAATGGCCGCCCGAATACATCGGACATAGGAAGCATTCTAGGTGGATTAACAGATAAGCCCCTACCTCCAAGATCTGATGAAGCTGGGTGAAAGCCATTCCTATCTCCTACCGAATTTCGAAAAGCGGCTTTTGGATCGCTATTTAACATTTGTGGCGGATCAGAAGTACGAAAGACTCTTTCTTCATTTCTTGCCCTAAAAACCGAACTATTTTGATTATCACGCCTTTCCATATCTTTTCTGGAATCACCTATACGACGTTCATCATATCTTTGTAAACCTTTAATTTCAATTCTGTTATCCGATAGTTCAACACGTTCTTTTTGAAAACGCTCCGTAGAATGCATTACTCTATTACCATCTCTTGAATCTCTGAAGTCAGGACGATAACTATGATCATCAATTCTATTAGGATTACGTAAATAATATTGCTCTTCATCAACTTGTTTGTGTGGCCGAATATCATAGGATTCATTTTCTGCTTGATAACCCAAAATTCCCGTTAAACCAGCTCTTCCAAGAACATCAGAAAGTGTTTTCGGAGCATTTGCTTCAACATCAACATCTAACCAGTCGCGTCTTCCAACGCCACGCAATGGAACTTGCTCTTCTACTCTTATAGGAGATCTATCGCGATCAAAAGATCTTGTATCAGCTCTCTGTACAACACGTCTGACATCTGGCTGAGGATTATAAACAGGACGATCTCGCGAATCTTCCCTTAAACTTCTCTTTGAATCCCCATAATAAAGAGTTCTGTCGTCGTAAGCAGAGCGTTTCAAACTATTACTACTTCCGATACTTCTGTCAATACCTCTATCAATAATTCTACTTCTATCTCGTTCGCGTCTCTCTCTTTCAAGACGTTCTTGCTCTAAACGTTGCCTTTCTTTTTCAATTCTATTTTCTCGTTCAATTCTTGCTAAACGTTCCTTTTCTAGTCTTTCTTCTTCCTGTCTCTCTCTTTCAATGCGCTCCAATTCAAGACGTTCTCGCTCTTTACGTTCCCGTTCCAGCTTTTCACGTTCAATGCGCTCACGTTCTAATAATTCTCTTTCACGTTCACGCTCGCGGCGCTCTCTTTCTTCTCGTTCTTTTCTTTCTTGCAAAAAACGCTCTCGTTCTCTTTCACGTTCTTTTTCACGTAATTTTTCTGCCTCTCTCTGTTTTTCGCGCTCTTTCCGGACTCTTTCAGCTTCTTTTCGAGCGCGTTCTCGACGCTCTTTTTCACGCTTTTCTTCTTCTTTACGTTTCTCTTCTCGGAGTAATCTATTTTTTTCACGCTCATTTCTACGACGCTCTTCACGTAACTTATGTTCCTGCTCTAATTTCTCAGTTCGCTCTTTGCGAAGTTGCTCTGCAGATTTTGTATCCTTCTTATCATTCTCTTCAGCAACAGCCTTGACTTCTTCACGTTTTTCTGAAAATTCACCCAGCGAATTTTTTGTAGTTAAGTCGGGATTTTTGACATCATCACTTTCAATGGTTGTCTCTTGCTTTTTAATCTCTTTTTCTTTAGGTGTTTCACGTGTCTTTCTTTCATCTCTTCGACTACCTCTATCATCTCGTCTCGTTGATCTTGATGAAGAGGCTGAAAATTATGCGCATATATATATATATATATATATATATATATATATATATATATATATATATATATATATATATATATATATATATATATATATATATATATATATATATATATATATATATATATCTGTGTGTGTGTGTGTGTGTGTGTGTGTGTGTGTGTGTGTGTGTGTGTGTGTGTGTGTGTATATGAATATATGCTGCCGTGAAATACCATAACACAGTAACTTGAAAAATTGTTTTTTGAGTGTTTTTTTGAAACGTAGCATTTTCAGTAAATCTGCACGGTTTTATGTAATCTGAGGCATTTTTCAGATATTACTTACCCAGAAGAAAGTAATTCTTGCATTAAACTATGCTAATAAAGTTTAAAACGTTAAAACGTTTTTTCAAGTTACTGCGTTTGGCTTTATACGGCAATATGTATGTATGTACTCGTCTATGCTTTTACACCTATTAACATTATAACAATGTATAAGGCTTTTTTTTTTAATTAAATAAGAAATAAATCTCTATAATGTTCTTAAAAAATACTTACATGTGCGATAAGTCTTTGATTGTCTAGAAGATCGAGAGCGATCATCTTGTTTTTCTGAATTAAAAATAAATATCTGAATTTTGATTCAAAAAACTGTTCATTAAGGAAAAAAGTTTTATATCTTATTAATACCCTAATTATATTATAAAAATATAAACTGTTTTTTTTTTTTGTATTTTTTAAACACTTTAAAAACTCAAATTAAACTCCGGAAAAAAAAAAAAGATTTTAAAGTCTGACGAAAAATCAAAATTAAAAAAACAAAAACAGGTAATAAAAAACACACTACATACCTAATTAAAAAAACATAACTATGTATAAACTAAAATAAATGTAACTCATTAGTATGTTGAAAATTTCCGCAAAATTTCCGGAAATTTTCAACCCTAACAATTTGCGAAACAAGTAACAGAAGAAATAAGAAACAAACAAATTAATAGTTTGTTCTGATACTTGTTCCGCAAATTGTTAGGGTTGAAATTTTGCGGAAATTTTCAACACTACTCATTAGATAAATAAACTCACCAGACTTTTTTTCGACGGGTTTTTTTTGTGGAGTAGGGTCAGTTTTGGCCTTCAAAATAAAAAACAACATTGCTAAGTTAATTAAACCTTACAACTTACAACTAAAAATTAGAAGATTAGGCTGAACAACTTGAAGACTAAAATAAAAATCACTGAAAAAAATTATACCATTTCTACTTCAATAACATTATCATGTAATGTTGATTTGTGCAAACTTTCTATGCATCTTTTTGCTTCATCATTGGATGACATAGTAACAAAGCCAAAACATTGAGAACCAGTTGATTTCGCACTTGTCACCACCTTAGCTCCAACAACCTAAAAATCAAATCAAAACTAGATTTTAACATATTCGCAAGTGTTAGTAATTAAAATGCTTGCATGTTTGTATGCATAATCTGTATATATTCGAAAAACTATTTAATTGATATATTGAAATAAAAGTTTAATGACATTGAGTCAATGTCATTAAACTTTTATTTCAATATACCAGTCATTTTACATCTTGTAAAAATTGTATCTTTTAACATATTTATTCAAGAAAGCATAACTACTTTTTGCAAACATACTGACACAATATGAGAATCTTTGTGCCGATCTATTTAAACATATCTTTGGGTATTTATTGATTGAAAGTCATAGTTTAAAAAGTTTTAAAAGCGAGTTGCTTACATGACTCACAATTTTCTTCAACATGATTTTGGCTTTTTATTAAATGTATTTAGTTGCTTTTTTGATACAAACTATAAGAACGAGGAATGTCAAGATTTTTTTTCTAATAAATGAGTAGTAAAGCATACTATTTTTTATGGATTACTTTTAACAATATAAGCACACAAAACATCGATTATTTTATGAATTCTTACCAAATTTCTGTTCATTGAGATTATAGAGAACAATACTTTAAACCTTTTTGTTTGTGAGCAGTTTTTTTTTTTCTTTTAAACTTTTTTCTCAAGATGTTTTTTGGTCAGTTCCTTCATATAAATACTTTGTACAAATTTATAAATATTTTGTATCTAATTTATTTAGACATAAAATAAAGCATCATTAAGATTTATTCAGACAAAAAATTATTGAGACATTATTAATAGCAGATTCAGACATCACCACGATTTATCCAGAGACTATCAGGAATGCTTCTGTCAACAAATAGTACTTATTTTGACAGTTAAAAAACCATAATTGGATTTAAAGATTCAGTTTGTAAGATTGATCATGATAACATTTGCATCATCATTCCAATGAAATTTTAGAACTAATTTCAAAAAAATAGGCATAAATTGTTTGCGTGAATATATACAATTGTAAATATTTAAGGTGTTTATTAAAACTTAGTTATGAAACCAATATTAGGGGGTCCCGGATAACATTTGACTGGATATTGAATACATGGACATTTAAAAATTACCGGGCTGGATAATGTAATTCTAAAATATCTAATCCTAAAATATATATTTTATAATTACAAAATATTACCGCGATAAACCTTCAAAATGGCGAGTTTTGTTAGGAAACTTTTCATAATTAATGATAGCTGTGATTTTACATGTGGAAAGCAGATAAGCAGGGGATGTAATAAATCTGATCAGAAGTAATTATCCACAACTCCACTGCATTAAAAAAAAAAAAAAACTTTATTGTAAATTGTATAAAGAGGAAAAAAGTTATATGGAATCTTCTTTAGTTGAAAAATTAAGTTTAAATTGTATTGAACTTTGATCAAGTCTCCCTTATTAAAAGCTACTCAAGAAGTTGATGTTTTCTTTAATCACACAATTTTAGAAAAAAACAATGACTTTTTAAATCATTGGAAACATGAAAAGTTTCTAAGTTTTTTTTGCTAAAAAAGTTAGCACTTTACTAAGTTACTAACACCACATGCATCCCCTGTATACATTGTTTTTAGGATATGGAAATATTTGTGAGAAAAAAGGTGTTATCTTAACATGAAGAAATATTATTTATACATCATAATGCAAATAAATTTATCAAAGAGTGTTAAACGGATTTGCATATATAATTTGATAATACCAATAACAATATTGAATAGAAACCATTAGCATTAAATTATCTGAAAATATAACATTTCTAGATCTAGATTGACATTAACATGAAATATTCACAATTAAAAACTGTAAGCAAGAAATTAAAAGTCAATTAAAAAAAATATACTAAAATAGCCATCAATAGGGGCTTTAGTACATACATTGACTAAGATTTTGATTTCTACCAGGTACAATCAAGATATAAATGACTTTTTTATGGCTAAAGCTTGTATATATAAATATATAAAAATATATATAAATATATATATATATATATATATATATATAAAATATATATATATAATATATATATATATATATAAAATATATATATATATAATATATATATATATATAAAATATATATATATATATATATATAAAATATATATATATATATAAAATATATATATAATATATATAAAATATATATAATATATATAAAATATATAAAATATATATATATATATATATATATATATATATATATAAATATATATAAAATATATATATATATATAAATATATATACATACATAAATATATATATATAGTCCTCAGAGTTAGGAGAAATAAGGTCGGAAAAAAATTGCCAACTTTAATCTGTGTGAGGTTGGCACCAAGCTGGCGCAAAAAAGCTAAAACTAAGGTTTAACCATAAAACATAGACACCAGGTCTGCAATTTTTTGCCAACCTCAAACACTTCTAGGTCAACATTGCCGAATGTCAACCCTAATTTTGAGGGTTGTATGTATGTATATATGTATGTATGTATGTATGTATGTATGTATACACACATTTATATATATATATATATATATATATATATATATATATATATATATATATATATATATATATATATATATATATATATATATATATATATATATATATATATATATATATATATATATGAGAGACCTTGTTATATATAGAGGGGAAAGATACCTAAAATGGATATATTATAACTACTTACTTTTCCAACTTTACAGCATATATCTTTAAGATCAATAGCTTTTGTTATAGATGACAACCCACTTATCCATATACATTTACTTAAATCTGTTTTCTTATCTTCATTTTGTTTCAAACCATTATCACTAAAAATATATCCAAATTATAATCAAATTATTATTTTTTATTAAATTTAAAATTAGCTTTAGCCAAATTTCTTAGCCAAATCTTATTTCAAGAGAACTCATCTAATTTTAATATTCTAAAGAATTCATCCTAAACATGTCATATATTATGCTAAATTTAAAAACTTTGTTTAATTGCACTTCTGATTATAGTAAAACGTTCATTGTTTATTATTATTAAGTTGTGTCTATGACATGTATATTTGGGTGAGTGATTTTATAAATTTTAGAAAAATTCTTTTTTTGATATTAAATTTTAATTCGAAGGTTTCTTTCATAGGTTTCTGGGGAAGCCTCAAGACTTAATTGCTGGATATAAAAATGTGTATTATATAGATGTATTGATACCAGTGTTTGACTCAGTTGGTCAGTTTCACTATTATTTTATCAATTTTACATCAGCTTTATGAAATTTTAGGATGTTTCTACATAAACGAATGTTTCATATGTATTACACATATTTTGAGCTGAAAAACTTTACAAGTTGCTTTAAGAAGTTCATGACCTAATACTTAGGATTATTTGTGACTTCAAATGATCGACTATCTTCAGAAAAGTAAAACAATTCAGAATACTACAGAAACATTTTAGACCAACTTAGCATAAAAGATATAAGCTAAGTTCAGAGTCAAAAAAAAAAAAAAAAAAAAAATCTTTTTTAATCAAGATAGTGCATCAGCTATGAATAGGACTACATCTACTATACACAGTAGGGCTCCACTAACTCTACACAATTTAAATCTGAAAACTTTCTTGCCAAATCATCTAGGATTAAATAAAAAAAACAATTGCATTTGTAGATAGGTACAGAGGAAAACAATTTATGTTGGATTAGGATTAATAAATAAGATATTGAGATTTTTGACTTACAAAGTCAAGAAGATTATATTTAAAAAAGAAAATTAGTTTACGCCAATTCTTTTTATTTTTATTATCACAAAAAGTAATTAGAATCAGTCATACCACCACAAATAAGTGATTGATATAAAAAAAGTCCAAATAAAATCTCTTTTTTAATCAATATAAAAACAAATGACATCAAGTAATGCCTGATGACAAACTACAAATGCATTTAGTGCTGTTAGCAATTTTTATGTAAATACATTGTATATAAACTAAATACATACCAAACATACTTACATAAAACTGTATGTTTAAAACAAAATTTTTTTTGAAGGATATCTAGTAATATTGAAAAAACAACTAAAAGAAAAAAAAAGAAAGAAAAATTTACTTGTTAAAAACTAGTCAAAACTATTAAACCAGTAAAAATATTTATTTTGATGAGTGTTTTATCCTAAAATCAAAATCACTCACTCAAGCTTCATGATTTATTGCATTAGAAAAATAGTTGAAAATTTACTTCTCAAAAAATCAAAAACTAGAATTCAACACCCCAATCATAAAAACGTTAGAAGAAATCATTTATATTTATATCAAATTAAATTTCAAGCTTGTAGATCTATGCCACACTTGAACATTGTTTACAAACCCTAGACTTCACCTTCCACAACACACCTATGCCTTACTTAACCAACATTATCTTCAAAGACTTTATGCCTCACATAAACAGACATTTTTAATACAAAAAAATATTATTCTTATTTCATTAGTTTCTTTGATAATATAATTAAGCATAACACATTTCTTTATTAAAATTCTTTTTATTGTTCAAAACTTCATATTTATTTTACAGAGTAAGCATAACATAGAGCAAGTTATTCCAAGCTTTGGAAAAAGAAAAAAAAAAAAAAATTGTAAATTTTTAATTTGTAAATAATTCACGATCAGAAATTAAATGGTTTCAACTTAACAAATTAACTTATTAAAATTGTGTAACAACGATGTTTTTTAGCAACCAAGCTGCTTGCCGATGAAACTTTTAACTTTCTTATTGTTTCTTATCTAGGAGCAAAAAAAGGAGCTTTTTCAGAAATAAGATAACTAAAACCTTGTTTTTGTTTGTTTCTTTGCTTTAATAAAAGTTTATCTTTTGAAGTTTTTGTTCAATTAAAATTATGAACTTTTTTAAACTGACTGCAATGCCAATCCTTAAAAGTTTAAAATAATAAAAGATTACCAATACATGGTTTATGTTTTCGTTTAAATTTTACTGTGGCAAAATTACCAATAACATTTACTGCTAGTAATGTTAATCGAAATTTAAAATAAAGTTTCTCAGTTTTAAAAAATCTAAAAACATTCACCATGACAATCGAAACTAGTTAGACTTACTAGGTAATGCTTGTATAAAAGAATTCACAAACCTTTTTATAAGCGAGTCCTTTTTATTCTCGCTTGATTCAGAAATTTCAGAAGATTCTTTACTAGGTGTACTAGCAGTGTTACTAATTGGTTTAGAGCCCTGCCCTGAATTTTCTTTTGAGATTTGATCATTGTTAACAGGAGAGAGAATATTTGAAGTTTTTTCAATCTTGTTTTCTAAAAGATCATTTTCATGATTAGCGGGATCCTTTTCAGTATTATTATAATCACTTGACTTTATTTCATCATGAGCAATCTCCTTCAAAGATTCTTTACCCATTACTTTGTTTGAAGCAGCATCATTTTCAAGATCAATTACTTTATGTGACCCATTGACCATTTCTGTAGCTTCTGTTTTGATTTCTACTCTCTTTAACAACTTATTGCCTTCACCTTCATAAAAAACGTTTTTTGCATCCTTAATTATGTTATCCGTATTTATTAACTTATTCTTTGCCACTTCATTTTCTTGATTTTTTTCTTCAACAATTTCTTCTTTTGGAAATTTATTAGTATCAAGAACAGAAGATTCAGAAATATGTTCATCACTTTCGCTTTTCATCAAATCATTGTTATCTGCTGATTCCATATGAACATCTTTTGAAAAACATGCACAAAATATATACATATATTTAACATACATTTTAATATATTGAAAAAAAAAGAGGAACCCTGTCATGATATGTGAAGTGAGTGTTCAAAACATTTGTCACTATTTGTAGCAAATTCTTTGACGTACAGATACAAATATTGTCTTTATGATCATTTACCACAAGAATCCTTCAATAAAAATTTCAAGAGTGATTGATTACCATAATTACTGGTACATAGAATGATGAACCTACATATATTAGCCAATTATTATTTTAAATACATAAAGTCCAAGCCAACATATTTCAGCATCGCTCAAACAATCACCATATTACTTGTAATTAATAAATACCGATCTTGAAATAACTGCAATGTATAAAAAAACACGCTTTCTTAAACAATTTTGTTGTAACCTTTTAGATGATCGAGAAAAATTAAACAATATAAAATATATCTATTTGCAGTAAGTTTACCTCAACAAAAACATCTCTTGTTTAATTCTTTAAAAAACGCAATTATTTGACTCAAAAATATGTTTAAAAAAAAATGCAACATTAAAAAGTAGCAAAATCTTTGTTCCAAACATTTTCTACAACCAGTTGTAACATCACTTACACTGACATGTCATGACAGGAAGGACAAGGGTAAAAAATATTGGTTTTAAACATAAAATATTTAACACTTGTAAAAAAAATTCTGTTTATTTTTTATATAAAAATTTTACTTTATTTCTGGAACTAAAAATAAAACAAATTCTCTTGTTTCTATGACCTTAAAATTTTTTTTTTTTTTTTTTTTTGAATAAGCATTTCTACAAAAGATTACCTTTTAATTCTGAAATTCCATCCTAAAATAAAGTAAATATAATACAAAATTTATATTATGGACAAATAATAAATAATTTTTTTTTTCCTTATAGTTTTTTGGTAAAAAACAACATGACTCACATGAACATTTTCTCCTTCCATTTTATCTAGAATAAATAAATAAAAAAAAACTAATATTTATAAGCCAAACATACATTTAATACTATAAAATTTTTGTTTATTACATAATCAGAGTAAACGAGAAAGTGTTTAACAAATAACTAAAATGGAAAAGCTAAAGAAAAATAAGACAAAAACAACAAGACTTTGATAAGCAAAACTTTTTAATCATTAAAGTGTGGTGACAAGAATTACATCATAGCTACAGGCTAACATATGTTACAGGGTTTCCGGCCTAATTTGACAATGCTCAATGTATTTTAACAATCTAATGTTGCATAATGACATTGTTTCATTGATTTTTGACAGTGTATTATCAGTTTTTGACTATACTTTCTAAATAAAATTTATTTAATGTATTTAATTGTTAAATCTACAAATCAATCAATATAATTAATGTATAAGGCATACATTTAAATTAGATGATTTTAAAAGCTATAACTAAAAGAAGTCTTTTCTATTTTGTATCAGATTTAATATCCACAAAATTTAAATATGGAGAAAAATAGTACTGTGTTTAATCAAGAAATAGCGATCTTATCATAAGAAAACCAAAAGACCCTAAGAAAAATGTCTTAAATTATTGGCACTAAACATACAACTCTTTATGAAATCATTTATCAATATACGAGAATAGGTTGAAATGGTAAACTGTTGAAGTTCTGTTTCAAAATCAACGTTTTCAGAAGAAAAAATAAAATATAATTAAATGATTGATTCAAGTGAATAGTACAATATCTTTGAACCAGTGCTAACAAGATATTAGAAGTTCCAGTTGTAATTAAATATCAACTATCAAATAATTTCAAATATTGGATGACTTCACTTCTTTTTGAAATTGATTCAAATTATTACACGCCATTAAGACACAAAGAGAAAATGGCATTCAAATTAATGCTCTTCCAGAAATGTAATCAGAGGAACAAACAATTAGAATAAAAATAAATGTGCTTTTTTTTCCTGACTTTAAAAAAAGAAAAAATGTTGCTTTTTTTTTTAAAAAAAAAGTCCAACCTTAACGCAACAAAAAGGTTTGTACTATTCTTGATTTAATTGTTAATTATTTATTTATTTTTATTATTATTATTAAGTTTAGAATCATACTTTGTGGGAAAATGTGTTATTATTTAAAAAGTGCGCATTCTGTTGAATATTACTCATATTAAACTTTTTTTTTTCTCATTATACAAGGCCATTTTTGACCACATCTGAATAAGTTACATATATAAATATATCACTTATTCAGAATAAGGAATACATTTAAAAGAAAAAAGGTTGTTGAGACTTTAAAGCCATTTAAAATCAAATATTTGTATGTCAGCTATTTACATAAATTCATACATGAACCAACTTTTCCCTTATTTAAGATGATGTAAAAACAAACAAAAAACATAAACAAGCATAATCAATAGTAAAATCTTTATAAGAATTCAAATACAGATAAAAATTATTAAAAAAAAAAGAAGCTCTAAAAGCAAACTTAAAACAATAAAAAATATTTTCAAGATATTAAACTTTGCTACCTTCATCTGTATCTGTTATTGAGCTTTCATCAAGCAATGACTATAAATAGAATTACAATGAATAATAAACAGACAAATAAACAAAACAAATTTTGAAAAATTAACAATAAGTAAAATAATTATTCATCAAGATTTATCTTTAAAAAAAAAAAAACTCAAGAAATCATGTCACATACTAAACTAAAAATTGAGAAAAGTAAGAGCATTATTATAATCATTTTCGACAGTCAAATACTTATTGGAAAACTAGTCATTTCTTATAATTTAGTTACATCAGGGTCATTTTGTAACAAGTGGACCAAGGTTCAACATAAAGATTTTGATGAGATATATGATAATTTATATATGACATTTGGTACTTTTATATATATATATATATATATATATATATATATATATATATATATATATATATATATATATATATATATATATATATATATATATATATATATATATATATATATATATATATATATATATAGAGAGAGAGAGAGAGAGGCTCGGTCAGGAAGCGGGAGCGATCACTCTCAAAGAGTGTAATATAATTTTTATTTATATACTCATGTCATATTTCCAGAGCTATATTAAGAAGGGTTGGGGTTAAAAAAAGTCTAACGAGATTCTAATAAAACTAACGCAACTTTTAGTTTTATTTAAGCTAAATTATTTTATAAATAAAAAAGTTAATTTTTTTAATAACTATTTTATGCTTCGCGTAGTTTGAAAAGTTTAACATATTTGAAACAATTCTTCTTAGTATGAACAAATGAAATAATTAAATCATTGAATTACTATAGAAATTAAATTAACTAGATAAAAATCTACTAATAAGGTTAAAAATACTTTAGGAAGCAAAACTGCTTCACAATATCGCTGATGATGTTTAGTGAGTGGGCTTTTTAATCTTAATTAGTATTTAAAGCAGAAAAAAAGTATAACAAGTTTTTAAGAATGGCAACTGAAGCGAAAATAGTTAGAGTTAGTAAACCAATATCTAAAAACTTTTCTTTTTATCTAATAACTTGCTATATATTTGTGTTCTGTTGTGACCTCAAGCGCAGTGCTTGTTCATCCAATTATTATAATAATAATAATTTATAATAGAAAACATAACAAATGGTGAATAATACAATTTGTAAAACTTAGTCAGTGTATTTTTTCAAAAAATAGAATTAGTTTGTTTGTAGATTTGATGGGTTTTTAGTGTTTCAAAAATTAATGAAAAAATAATAATAAATTTACTACTGCAATAATAATAACAGTCAAAAATTGTTTTTTTTAAACACCAGGTAATTTAATTATAAATTAAAAAAAAAAAATTGTAAGACAAAAATTGTTATTACTAAAGTTCCAAAAAATTTACCCAGTAATTTAAAAATCAACTGATCAAAAATTATGCTAATGCTATTTGCGCATTGTAAAAATATTAATAAATATTTTTTTTATTGATTAACAGCTATTGAGTTTAGCAATCAAAACAATTTTACAGTTTTTAAAAAGCTTAAAACTTAAAAGCTTAAGACCAGAACTATTTCCAGATATCGCAATTCGCAATCACTTAATTTGGTTTTCTTTCTTTTCAAACCTCTATTCCGACGTTGAGCATCCTTGACATCTGAAAAAAAGGATTTTTAGGGGCTAGGCAAATTGGGATATACAGGAATAGGCGTGTCGCAGTGTACATACATCAACTGATTTATATAGCCATAGCCATAGTGAGTTTGCATACAGGGTTTGGGGTTTGGGCAGGTTGTCTTGAACTGAAAGGTTAATTTTTTTCATGTTTGCGGACTTAAAGGAGACCATTTAAAACATATAGAATAGCCCGTGTGTGTGTATATATATATATATTTATAAAATTTGGTGTTGAAAGAAGACTTGAAAAGTCGAAGGTAAAAAAAAGTAGAAGAGAAAGAGCATCATTAGAAGAACTAACCCTATTATGGCAATACTATTCCATACAGGAACAAATATAAGATTTCCAGAAGTAGAGAATGGAATTAGGAGTAAAGAGAAACAACCTTAGCAGATGCTAATTTACAGGGTTCCTACTATTAAAAATGAGGCTAAAGTTACAAGTAAGGATAAAGATGATATTTTTCAATTTTTGGAAAGAAAAAAGTAAGGAGAATTAAGAAAAAGATTACATTTAAAAACAGAATCTTAGTTTTTTCAATAAATTTTAAATATAAACAGAAAAATTATTAAAAACTAATATATTTTTGATGTATATATAAGTATATATCAGGGGCTATTCTAGACCGTTTTCGCCAGTGTCAACCATATTTGGGCGCCACCCAAATAAAAACTTCACTACCTTTTTTTTTTTTACATTTTTTACAGCAAATATTGTTTTTGTTTTTTTGTGCAAAAGAACGCTGATTTTCTGCTTAATTCCTCTGGGACAGAGTGGTAGCGCCGCCCAAGTTTTTCTTCTAGAATAGGCCCTGTATATATATAATAGAAGTATAGGCTTGACTATCTATTTGACTACAAGCTATAGAAGAATTATATATTTGCTTCTTTATTAACAAGTCCATTCACTTTATAAAATTTCCTAGATGATTTTTTTTTTTTAAAAAAGGAGAAATTAAAGAGATCAGTCAAATTTTAACTTTTTTAAAGGTTATTCAAGGACATTTAAGGAGGAGTTTTTTTTTATTAAGGATATTTAAGGTTTTTGAGGAGTGCTAACCCTGATTTAGCATTTTATTTTTACTGTCATAAATAAAAAAATTCTTTATTTTACAATGTAAATCCTCACAGTTGTTTGTTGTTTAACGAAAAACAGCTCTGTAAGTTATTGCGGGCCCTTCTTGAAATTAAAGGGTCCTTTAGATAATTTATCTACTGATGCTCAAAATTTAAAGTAAATGTGTTGTGCGCATATTGCTTTTAAGTCATCAAGCACACTAGGTATTTCTGTGAAATTAAGGATTTCTTGCATTTTAATCTGTATTTTATAATCAAAAGTTTTGCTGATCATGGGATCAATTTCTTAAAATTTGATTGGTTTAAATAGCTTATTTTCTATTACGGTGTTATAAAAAACATATTTTTCTTAACTTTTGAGAAATATGAGTACTTTTGTTTTTGTTTGCATTAAATTAATTGGTAATCATTTTGATCTATAAGTTACTGTTTGTCAATAAATTACAAGTTAAAAAGTCAGCTACATGCGTTTTGTTTGTTTAAAATTAATAACGGGCAGTTTTAGAATTACAAACTTAAAATTTATATTATTTTGCAAAAAGACTGGATTTTTTTAAAAAGTATTTTAAAAAACTTAAAGGGATCCCTAAGTGCTCCTAACATATGATCTCATATGAAAGAGCATAAAAAAAAAATATGTAAGTATTTTTTCTTTTTCACTAAATTGTAATAATAAATGCATGCTAACAAGAAGCAATTGCCGAAATCACTGAAAAACAGCTCCATTTTGATTTTATTTTTTTGCCATTGAAACTCAATTGTTAGTCATTAAAAATCACATTAGTACGTCACAACAACTTTAGAATATTTACTTCGATTTTCAAGTAAAAAAAGTCATGATTAAATAGTTAAGTTATAATCAAGTTTTTTAATTAGTTTTGCAAAAACAGTATAATAGAATTCAGTTGAAAGACGTTGTTAAAAAAAAGTTACTAATAGTTTAGAAATTATAAAAGTCTTACAGGGCTCGTATTTTTTGGTTGTTTAATTACTTTTTTTCTAGCTTAGCATTTTTTTTAGCAATTCTTAAAAGTAATGTTTTTATCATAAAGAACGTCACACAAAACTTATTATTCTAAATAGATAGATAAATAGATGATTTGCTCTTTCGCGCTGAGATTTTCTTTCAACGTAAAACATTTTTGAATTTAAATTACTTTAAATCTCTGCATGGAAAATTTTTAAAAGGTCGTTAAAGCGAAAAGTTGAAAAGGAAAAAGACGTTAATTCGAATTTTTTCTTCATTCTAACAAAATAAATCTTTGTTTATCAAATTTTCATGTTTAAAATAAGGCTTAAAAACATTAGAGCAAAAAAATTGCTGACTTTTATTTGCATTTTTATACTGTTTGAAAAAAAAAACTAATAAAAAAGAATTAATAATTATTAATTACTAATAATTATTAATTAATATTATTAGTTAATTCTTTTTTATTCGTTTTTTTTTTTTCAAACAGTATAAAAATGCTAATAAAAACCAGCAATTTTTTTACTTTAATGTTTTTAAGCCTTATTTTAAACATGAAGTATAATTCGATTAAAACAAGTTTTTTTGTTTCACTTTTTATTGGAAAACAATTGAAATAGAGGAATTGAATAAAAACATCAACTTAAAAACCATTTAAATGAAAAACTTAATTATATTTAAACTGTTATTAGTCCTTTATTCAAGAAACAATAAATTATAAAAAACGTAGTATCTAATTTTTAATAAAGTTTTTGACGATGTTTTTTGATTAATTGACGATAATTTTTTAATTTATTAAAATAATTTCATTTATTTGCTTCATTTTATTTTAAACGCATTTTATGTTATTAAACTGTATAAAACAGCAACAAAACAGCGTCACAAAGTTGTTTTACATTAACACAAGCTATTTATATTTTAAAGACAATAATTAAAAATAAAAAAAGTTAATTTAATTTCTAATAAAATGTCTATTCAACCTTATCAATTTGAACCAAAAAAATATAGCAAAATTAACATATATGTTAATTTAACTAAAACATTTTACAATAATTATTTTTTTTTTATCAAGCGAAAATGCGAATAATCGTTAACCACACGAAACCATAAAAATGAGAATAACAGTAAACCATTTCGAAACCATAAAAATGACTGAAATAAATTTATTTTTGTACTAAGGAAATATTTTAAACTTTCACGTGTCTACATCAATATTCATTTGTTAAATTTGACTTCTATTCATTTTTGGCCATGGGATTGCCCTTATAACACAAATATATAAATAAAAATTATTAAAAAAATTTTAATATACAAATATATTTTTACAAAATGCTACAAAACTTGTTCTTGTAAGTAATTATGTGTTAGTTAAAAAAAAAATCGACTTTACTTTTAAATTTTATTACCAACTAATACGTTTGCAAAAATGACATTTTGTCTACTTTGTTTAATTTGACGCACAAACGTTAGTTTTTTGAGGCAATAGAGTCAATAAACTTGGGATAAGATGCATTTTTTTAAATCAAAGAAAAGCGTTCTTTTGAAAATTGAATTTGTTAGTGTGTGTTCATTATTACTATTTAAAAAAAATAATATACATCAAACATTTTTTTTTATGCTCTTTCATATGAGATCATATCTTTATAGCACTTAGGGATCCCTTTAAGAATTTTATAAAATAAAAAACACCTTTTATCGCTAATATTTAGATATAATTATCTTTGACATGTTAATGTAAGCCTTATTGTTATATTCTATGTGGAAAAATTTATATACATTTTTTGATTTCTTCAGTTTACTACAACAAATGTCTATTTCTGAAAAATTGACATTTTATCAGCTATGTTTAAAGGGACATGTTATTTATTTGTATATTCAAAATGGATTTTCAGCTACTAAAACAACAAAAATATTTTTGAAAGATTTCGTCTTTACAAGTAAAAACATCAATTGTACACAAACTATGACTATACCTATAATTTTTCTGTTATCATTTTCATATATTAGATTCATTTTATTTTAGGTACCATTGTAAATTTTCAATTCAGAACAGAGAGCTTTAACGAGATTATACAAGATCAATGCTTTAACAAGATTATACGCATCTTTGGACTTTGTTCAATTAGGCAGCTAAACTCTTCAAAAAAGAAAAAACTGTTTTCATAGCCACAATTCTCTTAAGAATAATAAATAACTGCATAATAACTGGCAAATAAATGATTGCACAATTCTCTTAAAAATATTATTAGGCAAATAAATGATTGCATAATCAAGATATTAGGTTTATTCAGGGTAATAGGTAGTTAAATTACGCAGTCATGGTGTGGTTAGAGCTCTGGCTTCAGAACTGGAGTTCCATGGTAGGAAGCCGGTTCTGGTCATATATGCATGGTTGATAAGAAATGAGCCATGAAGTTTTTAAATTAAATGCTATTCTGCAATAAGGCCCTTAAGACTTTTTGAAGTACCTAAATACTAATTAACACAAAAAAAAATTTAAAAGTAGTTTTGTGACACATTGGCATAAGCGCCCCCTCCTAATATATATACCACTGATGCCCCTAATACACCACACTTTAATTGCTCTCTTTAAGAATCAAGACTATAGTTTTCTCTAAGACTATTGTTCTCTATAAGACTTTTTTTTTATGCTGGTTTAAAAGCATTTACATTTTGTATGCATTAAACCGAAAAAAAGAAGTTTTATATTTAATGTTTAAATGCTTACAAAACGAAGGGTGCAGGTAAATCATCTCCCAGCTGTCCTATGTGAAATTTTGGTATGTCTTTACTGCATCTCTAAAAAACTTTTATTTGTGTGTATTTAGATAAGAAATAACAATACAACAGTTTAGCCTGTAAAAAGTTCTAAAATTGGTCACAATTTTTTTTAAGTAATCCTTGTACTCAAATTTTGTCACTTAAATATTCATAACTTTTTATAGAATCATCCGATGGTAAAAATTCTATCAATTTTGATAGAATTTTCACCATTGTAATACTAATTAGAGGTTTTTTCTAAAGATATATATCTTAGTATTTAAACGTTTTAAAATTTTTTCACACATACCTAGTTGTTAAACAAAATTTAAAAAATAATAAAATCGTAAACTTCATTAATACTACTCAACACGAATTTATAGCTTTAACAGTTATTTGACATATAATTTTATTTCAGTGGTAGTATATCATAAAATTTTAAAAATTAAGAAAACAGTGGTTTTACTTGCGCAGTTTTCAAATAATCTCTAATCGTATAGACTCATAAAAATTTACTCTTTCGACTTGAACGCACCATTATGCATCAATATGCACAATACTGGTGTCATAAAATCAACTATAATGTTAAATTCTAAAAATATCTTAGTATAAAATTTTTTCATAATGAAAATTGTTTTTAAAACTGAGAAATTATACAACGTTAAACGTTTAATTTCAAATACTTACTTTTTCCAAACGCTTCACAAGCTCTGATTTCAAGCCAGACTTATCAAGACCACGCTTATCAAGTTCTTGTCTTAAGTCAACTACTTTCATCGAATTTAATGAATCAAGTGTAAAACTCGGAGAGGATAAGTTGGACATCTTTAAGAGACTCTTATATCAATATGGTTGGTTTGATAATGGCACATTTATTTTTAAATACGAAAAAAGTCACGTGAACAATGTTTTCCGGTTTTCACATACTTTTGATCAATTTTGGTTACAGCTTTAAAAATACACACATATGTGTTTAATAATGTTTATAAAAATATTTTATGTTTTTTAAATTCATAAAAATATCTCTTATAAAGATTTTGAAATTGGTTTGATATATAGTAAGTTTTTAATATAAGTTTTAAAAGAAACATTAATAGAAACCGGATTAATTTATTTTAAAGTAGCGTTTATGAACCTCGTTCTAGGCTTTTACGGTTGCAAAAACAATCAGAGGATTTAGTTTAGTTTCGTTTATTTCAGTTTAAATATTTAAAGCTATTCTTAAAAATTTTTTCAAGTTTTGAATAATAAAAAAAATTATTTGCTACTTTATGTTTAAAAATTTTCAACAAAGTTGTGCTGCATCATGAACCTCATGTACTGACAGTCTTCGGTACTCGTGCACATCTGCCACATAAGTAGTATACCAAAAAAATATTTTAAGGTGGTATACCCCTCAGAAATATCAAATTTTTCAAAAAAAAAAAACTTGTTGTTTTATTTTATTTGAAATTTATTACGAAAACCATTTTTTAAAATTCAGTATATAACTTGAGGAAAACAACCTTACTTTTTTAAGCGCCCTTGACAACCTCCATAGCAACGGTTAAATTTTTATTTGGCCAAGAAATTCTCTTCAAACATGATTTTTAATACTGAAAAAAACTTTTTGAAATGAGTTTCTAATTTATTTCTATTTTCCATTAAGGGGCAACTACCCTCAAATTTCAAAACAACACATATAAAGTAACTTTTTCTTTAGTCATATAGTAAATATTATACTGACATTAAAAATACCAAAAAATACATAAAATGGTAGCTCGTTGCTATGGCAACTCAAAAAAATAGCTAAAAAACCCACAAAAACTGTGTTTACGCCGTAAAAAAAATAAGAATTATGAGTAAAGGAGTGTCAATGAAATTTTGTAGAACTGTTCTAAATATGTAAATTTGTGATATGAGCGAAGCAGATTTTTGAATAAAAAATTTTTTTTGATAAAAAACTACAGTCAAATTAGATTATTAAAAAAAAGGTCAAAATACAAAGAAAAAAACTAAAAAACTCAAAATCTTAAGTCATATGAGAAATTCTACTCCGCTCATATCATAAACATTGGTAAAATGAACGATCCCTGAAAATTTCATCATGATAGCATCTATACTTTTTAAGATTTTTTTCCCGGCGTGTTTAAAAATTAAATTCTCAGAAAACACAAAACAAAAAATAAAATCATAAATTATTGTTCATTTCATAAAAATATCTTTAAAAAAATAACTTTTTAAAAGAATATTTCAAAAACTACCAGATTCATAATATTCCTTGGACTTTTCTATTGACTTTTGATGATCATCCTTTGATAATCGTTGACGTCGTAACATCTTTCGTTTCATCTTAAAACTTTCACTCGATTTAAATAATGATAGTTTTATTCGTTTTTTGATTATGAGTCTGCAACCAGCTAAAGTAAAATGACCTGGTTTCATATTTAGTTTTTCATAAATTAAAATGACAGACTTCATACCGATGTTATAATTTGCAACAGCACCGTACACTCCAAACTCTAAACTGGCTAAACCAACATAATTACTTTTTGGTAATCTATCCCATATTAAATTATTAAAACTCTCGTTGCAATTCTGGGTTTTGCCATGAAGACACTTTACTAATTCAGAATCTTTACTTGAATCAGCATATATTGGGTTGATTTTGTGAATAATATCCGCAGGAATTCCTGGTCCAGGTTTGTATATGGAAGTAGACTTAGCTTTATCAATGTTAAACTTACACCAACTATCACCTCCAGTCGGGCAGTAAATATGATAGTTATTTTCCTTAGAAGAAGCTACATGGAAAAGGCTAGCTAATACTGTTTGTTTCATTTTATTCAGATCATTTGTATTGCTTCGGGTAGCTACACCAAAAAAATTTTGCAAGCGATCAATAACTGCATTGGTTAGTCGACCACGACCACCTAGACCCTTAATATTTTTTTTTAACTTGCGTAAGCGAGTACCGACTCGTTTTTGGTAATGTCCTACACACTCCAACTTTTTTACCTCCATATTTGGGTATATATCTTTGATAGAAAGATGGGATTTACTATCCCCATCACCAAGAAATTGAGTATATCTTAACTTGTGTTTTTCGATGGAGCGTTTAAAAACTCTCACTGCGCTAACTGATTCCATACCACCAGCTGTACCTTAATAATTGTACAGGCAAATATGTTTGTTTTTCCAATTAGCATATGCATCAGGATTTGATTTTTTTAATTGTTCTTTCATACAGCAAGCTTTACATGATTTATTCATAGGTTCAACATCGATTATTTTTCCACTATCTATTAAAATTGCGGTAAAAACTCCATTCATTGACTGATATCCTCTTTTCTGCCATGATCCATCGCATGATACACCAACATCAACAATGTCCTCACTAGTTGCATTTTCTTTCATTTCAGTTGCAGCATCTGACATTGTTTCGTTTGCAACACTTTTCACAATGTTTTTTATTTTAGTTGTAATTTTTGAATAGTTTTTGGGTGTCATGGGTTTTGGCATATTCATGAGCTGAGTAAACTTTTCAATGCCAGTATGACCATGGCCTAAGACTCTCATTGCATATATTGTCCTATTGTTAATATCAAACCCTTTATCACAAGCAACTGATGTATAAAATTCATGTTTATAGTCACAAGATAGTGTAGTACACTTTAAATATAGCAACGTTGCTAGACCTTTCTTTTTTTCCTGATGATCACCTAAGTACAGTGCACACTTTTCACATTGAGGACACATTAACAATGAAAGAACTTTAGATAAAATTTCAGTGTCTATAATTCTGTAACCAGTAATTCTTTTAATGTTTTTACTTGGTACATGTGTAACAACTTTTACTTTTTTAGCTGATGCGCCTAAAATATTTCTTTCAATAGAGTCACATTCACTTACATTACATGCATTTTTATTTTTCTTCACCATAAATCCTCTTCTTTTTTTTGTAGTAATTTGTTCTCTGCTTGACTCTATCATTAATATTTTTGTTCAAAATAACACCCAAATCAGTAGGTTTTGTCATAATTTTTAATTTCTGCTGTTATATAAATTAGCTTTGATAACTTGATAAAATCGTATTAAAGTAGCAATTGTAAATGGCATGTAAAAATGTTGTCCAGAATGTAAAACTTGTCGACTTAATTTATCTGAAAATGCAAAAAAAACTTTCCAGCTCATTGATTATATATAAATGATTAAAGGAAAATTTTTGGATTGTGAGGTAGCATCCAAACATTGCAAACAATGTTTTTTGGTTACAAAGAAAAAAAATACAGACCCTGATGCATATAAAAGCCTAAAAAATACTCATTTTTGTAACCTCAACTATACTGGCCCATCCACCGGTATGGAGGTTGTTGGAGCAAAATCAGTTTTTTGACGATCTATTGAAAAGTATAAACTTCGTTATACTGAATTTTGTGGTGACGGAGATAGTAAGGCAATTTCATCTGTTGAAAGATTGTATGGTGATACCTTCGACCATATAAACTGATAGACACGCCGTAAGTTTAATATTTTGAAGCCAACATCTTTTAGCGAGTGACGTCACGTTTGGGCAAAACAAAACGCGATAGAAACAAAATAAAGTTTTAAGAAAACGTTTAATGTAATTTTTTTATAATAAGTTTAATATTATTTAAAAACTTTTTTAAATAATATTAAACTTATTATGAAAAATTTTACATTAAACGTTTTCTTAAAACTTTATTTTGTTTCTAAATGTAATATTTTTTTTTTAAATAATATTAAAATTTATATTTGTATGAACTTTTAATGCATTCTTAGATTTCTTAAAATAGAAAACGTTACAGTTAATACATTAATATACAAAATAACTTCTTATTGATTTGAAAATAAAATTTGTTCTGTTAATACACTTCGTATACGTTTATTATGTCGCAATTCGTTGATCGATTCAGCTTTGTGGTGCAATCGTATCTTTAAATATTTAGCAAGAATAATTTTGACTAAAGATATTATATGATTACCTTGAGGATCTTCATCAAACATATGATCATGCAAACAACTAAAAACAGATTTGTGCATATTACGCAAACATTTGACCACTAATATTTCCATTACGTTCCTTTTATTTAAACTACCTGTTTGCTCTAATATTCTAAATTCTGTTTCAGCCAACTTGCATAAATAAATAACATCAGTTGATGCGTTTATAAGGCCAGTCTTTGAATTTAAGGTATACTGTTTCAGTGTCACAAGTGTAGAAGTATTTTCATCCAGAGTTAAGGCACAAATGCAAGGATTACATTTTACAACTTGTTTAACTTTACAAACTACAAACCCAGCAATATAGCTTACAACATCAACAACATAAAAAGATAGCGTTTCAAATTCTGGAAGCTTATAATAAGCATGGTCATTTAAATGAGACTGACTTTCAAAAATATCAATATCACCCTGTAAATTAGCATTTAAACATTGTATTCCCGATGGTATAATTTGAGACTTTTGGTTACTACTTACAGTTAAAATTGATATTGGTGTTTGATCTAAGCAATTTGCATTTTGAGAACCAGTCACTTCACAATGAATCAAAAGACGTTTATATGCACTTTCAAATTGGCGAGCTGTTGGGTTGTTATTATGACCACCACAACTACGAATAGCACTAAAAAAAACTTCAAGATGGTCTTGGGACAATTTATATGCTAAAACATTCTTTAATATCGGTTGATTGCTATTAACATTTTCATTATAAATTGACTTCAAAGAATTCAGACTAATTATCATACCTAGAAAACCAATTTTTCTTGTTGATGTACACATAAATTGTCCATCTGGTAATTCTCTAAGGCTTTTCAGATATTCAATTATTTGATCAATGCGTAAAAATATTTTTTCTTTGTTCCAATTTTGTATGCCGCACTTCAAATTTTTTGCAAGTAAATTCCGACTATTTAAAATATCAAATGCATCATTAATGTTAGTAACAAAAGTTTCAGTTGGTTTACTATTCTTAAAATTTAAAGGGTGGTTTGTTTGTCTTAAATACTTTAATGCTTTTGCCACACTTAAACTTAAAGTCTGAGCTGCAATTTTCACTTTCATTTTTTCCTGTACCCAGTCAATGTGTCGATTTCTAATTTTTGTAGCAATATGCAGACCTTCACTATTCTGTATATCTACTAATTTCTGCAAGTATGACCACTCTATAGGATTCCCATTAGTATCATAAATTGCTGGTCTACTTGCTAGTGCATTTCGTATGAGCTTTAACATGTGCGGAGGATCAGGTAAAATGTGTATTGGACGATTTGATATAGGATGAGGAAACCAAGTCTTCATGTTTTCAATAAAAATATTGGATCCTAAAAAATTTGCCATACTAATATTTGAAGCCGTTCCATCAAATGTAAGCGATATAATTTTTGCACCACTTTCATAAATAAACTGTAAACAATGTTTAACAATATTAGCTTTTTCAAAACCACCTAAACCATCAATTAAAAAATATGCAACAGGAAGCTTCCAACGTCCATTAACACAGTTAACCATAAAAACTAAGGCTTCTTTTGCTTCGGGTAAACTATCATTATTAACATCAGCACCAAAATCAATAAAACCAGAAAATTTATGACCTGTCCATTCAATTTTTTTTCTAATAGCCATCTCATCTAGCATCAAGGAACAAACAACACGTTGACCAATTTTCTGAGCCTCTTTTACTTTGCTATGAAGAGTAACTAAAGCTTCTTTACTAAATCCAGGGGAACAGTCAACACTTTCATACCATTTTTGTATAGTTCGTAGATGAGGAAGTGCATTATTAAATGTTTTTCTAACATAACTATATGCTTTAGCAGAATAGAAATTTAATGTTAAAGCAAAGCTTCGTAACTCTGGTGGGTAATGCTTTTTAACTTTTCCTTGTAAAATCCGACAAAACAACTGTTTTGTAGACTCAGACATAGTTCCCTGTAATTAAATAGATTAAATAAATTATTATATTATTCGTTACAATATTATATTTATACTTGATAACCTAATCAAGTAAAATTATTGATTCGGATATCAAGATGATAGCATAGTAAAAAGCCAAACAGATTTTATGTAAATGATACACAATAACCCAAACACACACACTTGTAAAAATAGTTAAAATTAAAAAAAGGGTCATACACCAAATTATTACAATAGCATTACAATCATAACAACAGTTAATACTGTGACAAATACAATAATTAATTCATTGCTATTCCTACCGTAATTGTAATGAATTAAATTTTTTCCTAACTGTTATCTAATGATTAATGTAGTAAATTTTTAATCATAAAAAATTACTAAATTAAAACCATTTTTCAACAGTAGGTTGACTGAAACAAAATAATCCTAAAGGTATAACTTAAATAAGTAACAAATATTTAAAATAATTAAATTAAAAAAATATATATATAAAAGTCACAAATATAAATACGTTTAACAACTACTCATAATAAAAATTTATATCATACCATTAGTGTTGTTGATATTTCTTCAGAAATCATACTTTTTGATTTAAGATGACGAAGGAATGAATATAAGTCTTTAATCCTTTTAATTAGACGACGCTTGGATTGCTGAAGCATTTTAATTTTCTTTTGTTTGGCAGCAAGTTTACTTATAGATAATTTTAAAAACTTTTTACTATTTTCTGGTATTAATATATCATTTTCATTAAAATCACCAATATACCGTTTACCATTATTTTTCGGATTGATTTGACAATTTGCAACATTATTGTTCCTAAAAATATAAAGGTGTTAAATGTCACAAAAAGTAAACTCAAACGCTTAAATCAATATATGCCATTGTAAAATTAATTGTAAAGTATGCTATTGTAAAGTAATTACATTCGACTTACTGTATTGAATCATTAGTGATATTATTTTTAACATCAATGATATAATTGTCGATGTTATTGTTCCTAAAAATATATAGGTATTATGTTACAAAAAGAAAACTTAATAATTTTAAATCAATATATGCCATTGCAAAAGAATTAGTTACATTAGACTTACTGTATTGAATCATTGGTGATAATATTGTTAACATTAATAATACAATTGTCAACGTTATTGTTCCTAAAAATATATAGGTATAATGTTACAAAAAGTAAACTTAATAATTTTAAATCAGTATATGCCATTGCAAAAGGATTAGTTACATTAGACTTACTGTATTGAATCATTGGTGATGTTATTGTTAACATTAATAATATAATTGTCAATGTTATTGTTCCTAAAAATATATAGGTATTATGTTACAAAAAGTAAACTTAATAATTTTAAATCAATATATGCCATTGCAAAAGGATTAGTTGCATTAGACTTACTGTATTGAATCATTGGTGATATTATTTGAAATAATACTTTGTCTGTTTTTTGGTGGTTTTCTAGAATAAGTACTTTTTTTTAAACGTGTTGGAAAATCAAATATAGAAGGAATTGCATCACTTTTTAGTTTCTTTTGTGAACTCCAAGGACTTCCTTCATAACAATCAATTGTGAAATGTTTACCACAAAGTTTAGACTGTTTACTAGGAGTAAAACCATCCCTCCGCATAACTTGTATCCATTTTCTCCTCAATTCTAAATCTTTTGGAAAACTACCAACAAAAAAAAATATCAAATAGGTATATTAAATTAATATACTATTAAAATTCAAAATATAACGTAGGATCTTAGCAAAGAACGATTTTAGCTACGTACCCATGAAAAGAAACCCCTTTAGTATATCTTTGAGTGCAATTATATGCAGAACAAGATAAAACCATGATCTTTATACACCTATATTCTATTTGAAAACTAAAATTTCAACAAAATAATACACTTAAGAAATATTAAAGCTTTAAAAGTGTTAAATACATCAAGTTATTTTCGCCTTAAACCCATATTATAAATTGTTAAATGCCCAAACGTGACGTCACGCGCTAAAAGATGTTGGCTTCAAAAGTTTGTAAATGTTAACTTACGGTAAGGCATGTCTATCAGTTTATATGGTCGAAGGGTGATACACTAGTTTCAAAATTAGAATGTGTTGGTCTCGGGCAAAAAAGAGCACAGAATTAAGAAAATTGAAAAAAGAAAGGCGTCTACCCCAGCTAGTACACTTATATTGGGCTAACGCAGGCGCGTACTGGCCCACTGGGATACCGGGAAAATCCCGGAAAGCCCTCTTAAAAGTTATAAGACCTGGGCCGCCTACCTAATAGGTTCCTCTAGTTTCAATTAAGTTCAATAATCTCATTTCATAATCTCATTTTTTTTTAATTTCTAAAACATTACATTTCTTTAGTAATACATATTATTAAAATAATAACTTAAAAACAGTTTATAGTGTTAAAGTTATTAGTGAGTCTTGCCTCCCCAAGCCAAAACCCTCGTCATTGTATTTATATTACAGTGTGCCCACACCGTAAAATTATTATTATTATAATTTTTTTTTTTTTAATTTTATTATTTAGGTGCCTTAACGGTCTTGTCACAGAGCACCGCGGAAGTGCATTTAACCAGGAAGTTCACGCCTCTTTCCTTACCGTGACGCGAAATATGTCCAAAGCTCGTTTCGATCCTGGATCTTCTGCTTATAAAGCAAGCGCTCTAACCACTGCGCCACGACAGCAGTAATTTTAGATTTAGTGTGGTGAACCTTATTAATGTTATATCCTTATATATAATAAAATAATAATGCTTTATGACTTTGAAATTATTAAACAGAATATTAAATGTAAAAGTGGCTTACTATTGGAATAATGAGAGTGTAAGAATTAAAACTTCATTAATTATTATTACGTAGAGCTTAAGAGTTCTTATCGTGTTTAGTATGTGCTATTATGGTTTTTGTTTTGTTTAATACATAAAATGTTTAAATTATAAAAAAACTATAATTGCTATTAATACCTATTCAATATTATCTATTCAATGTACAAATAGTTAAAAGAGTTCAATAAATTGTTTAAAAACTAAACTTTCAATATTCTTAACATTTCAGGACCTTTTTCACACATTAAGTCGATGACTTGATCCGGTGTATTGTCTGCCAACAATTCTCTTTCACAGTTCATCAAAAACAATGATTCCAAATTCTTCTGTGTTAAATAACTTTTTTAACGTGTTTTTATAATTTTAAGTTTTGAAAACGATCGTTCACACGTTACTTGAGTAAGGAGAATTGCACTTCCTTGAGTTTTGCTTGAACTCCTTTATATTGACCATTCATATTGGCAGCACCATCAAAAGCATCTGCTGTACAATTACCTGAGCTAATATGCATAGATTTTAAAAATAATTTTAATAAATCAAATAAATCCTGTCCTGAAGATGAAATTACGAAGTTTAAAGCTTCAACTCGTTCCACAACTTCAATTATAGACCTGGTGCCTTCAATTCTGTCACTAATATACCGCAAAACAAATACACATTGATCTTGTGTAGATATATCCATAGATGTTTCCATAGTAATTGAGTATTTTCCAGCTGAATTTACTTATTTAGATATTTTTAATAATAATAATTTACAAATTTTTTTTCTTCTTCTGGTAATTCATCTCCTCAAGGCCGTGAAGGCCACTACAGACGAGGAGGCTACTTAAATGTAGTTATAACCCTCTTTCAACTTTATATCTCCAAGACACGAATCTTGACAAACAAGGCCACTGCGCGGAGAAACAAGTTGAGCGCGGAACTACTAGGGACGTGGTGGAGATTGAACTTAGAACCTCTCGTTTATGAAGCGAGCGCTCTACCACTACACCACTACCTGAACTATTCTTAATAACATACTGTCCATATTTTATAATTCATACTACGCAACCAAGATAACTTAAATAAAAATAATCATCTTGATATTGTTGTTTATTTATTTTTATAGACTTCAAATCAAAATGTAGATTTAGTTTATTATTTAGGTTCATGTTAATTGTATAATTTTTTCTTAGTGTAAGAAATGGGTAGATAACCTGGCTTTTATCATAGGTATACGTGGAACACGTTACTATTAGTTTATAGTAAATGAGCCCTATTCATCTCAATTCATTATACTCTATTCATCTCAATTTATTATACTTTATAACCTAAATATCTAAAAAAGCTTCATTAGGGTATATTTTATTAATGAGGGGGAAAATTATTCTGCAATTTGGTAAAACGAAAAAATGGTCATACGCATGGATTTAAGACTGTTCTTTAGAGATTTTAGTTGAAGTTGTTTATAAGCCATTCTTTCTTTCAGTCATTTTTTCCATTAGGTTAACATAAAATAGAAACCGTTGAAAACGAATTAATAATTGCATCTTTTTTATTTTTGTTTTTGACCCTTTATTCCAAAACGCGAATCGTTTAAAATATGAGGAATCTAAACATTATATGAACGTATTTTTTGAGCACCAAAATATTCTTTTATTATTTTATTTATTATTACTGTAAGTGGATTAAATCATCCTTGAATATCTGCAAGTGAATTAAATTATCCTTGACTATCTGCAAGTGGATTAAATCATCCTTAAATATCTGCTAGTGGACTAAATCATCCTTGAATATCTGAAAATGGATTATTGTTTTATGTATGCAATATAAACTTAAAATGAGCGGCACCTAAAGATTTTTTTTTTAAATATTGGGTTACGATGTAAAATACTCTTGTTGGTATTGAAAAAAGTCAATTTAAAAGAATGCAGTAAATTACCTCAAGATGTGTTTACCAGCAGATGTAATCAGAAAGTAACAATTTAATAGTAAACCTCATATTGGTATTTCCTCAATACAATACCGCAAGAATTTAAAAAAAATCTCTGTAACATTTCACAGTGGACCAGAATAGCTACTTTTGTGATAAAATTAAAAACTTTTTTAACATTAGTACTTTATTCATCATGTTTAGCATGAATACCAATGTGAAGTTTGCGCTTTTTATTAAAGTGATATTTTTTATATTTAGTTGCTATAGATACTTAGTTTTGCATAGTAACAGTTTATTTTTTTTATTTTTTAGGTGCCCCAAAAAGTCCTTGCGGTCTTATCATAGAGCACCGCGGATGAGCATTTAATAGGATGTTCAAACCTCCTTCCCAACCGATGTCGCAAAACTTGCCCAGTTTGAACCACGGATCTTGTGTTTCTGAGGCAAGTGCGCTACCACTGCGCCACAGCTGCTCTTTAAAAATTTAAAAAAGTTTAAATTTTCCATTAGACCTCAAACTTTTATTCATTGTCAAGAGTAGAAGTTTTAGGTCTATGATTCTTATGAAAAAGGCTTTTTATTTGGTTGCTATGGATACCAAATTTTTCATATCAACAACCTATTTTTAGTAGTTGCATATTATTTATTTGGGCTTGTATATTTTTTTTTTTTTTTTTTTTGTTCTTTATTACAATATTTATGATACAGATACAAATAATATAAAAAATAAAAAAAGAAAAGGTAAAAAGTCAAGATATCGTTAAGAATAATATAATAATATAAAGAATATTAATAAATATAAAGAACGCGGATACTCAAAGAAGACCATCAGGTCTTGTCACAGAGAAACCGCTTTTGAACGTTTTTTTTTTTTTTTTTAATTTAATTTTATTTTTTATTATTATTATTATTTTTTTTTTTTTCAATGTTTTCATTCTTTGTATTTATTTATTTTTGTTCAGTTTCTTTTTATTGCAAAATTAAATTTATTAATAAAAGTATATAAAGTTCGTAATATAATATTATAAATAAACATACAATATTACAATAGAAGAGTTCTAAAACTTAAAAACTAAAACATGTTAAATAATTCACTAAAATAAAACATGCTAAATAATTGCTTGTTGATAAAAAAATAAATAAATAAAAAAGAATGTACATTAAATATATTCATATACTAATATAGACAAGTGATTTTCAAAAATTTAAAAGTAGATTAGTATATTTTCAGTTGAAAAAATGAGTTTTTTAAGATTTTGTTTAAAAGAATCAAAATTACATTCTTGAGAAAAATCTTTAGAAGTATTTAGAACTATACTATTCCATAAAAATGGTCCGCGAAATGAAATAAAAAATTTTCCAAAATTAGTTTGAGAAAATGGTTGTCGAATTAAGTTACCGTTCCTTAGAATATATTTATTTCTATCTCTTTGTAAATACAAGTTACAAAAAGAAACGGGTGATAGGTTGGTCTTGCGTTTATACATAAAACAAAGAATATTAAAAACATTTAACTCATATATATTGAGTGCTTTCATATCATATAAAAGAGGCTTGGCGTGAGCAAAACGGTCCTTGAAATTTATAAGGCGTGCTACATGCTTCTGTTGCCGATAGAGAGGTTTAAGTTTACTTTTATAAGTGCTACCCCAAGCAATGTTTGCATAGTTGATATGGCAATGAATTAACGAATAATATAATTGAATTAAGGTATTTTTATCAAGAACGTTTCTTATTTTGTATAAAATGCCTATACTCTTTGAAATTTTACTGCACAAGTTAGCAATGTGGCATTTCCATGTAAGATTTTCATCGATATATACACCTAAAAATCTTGTCACTAAAACTCTATTAATAACTATGTTATCGATAAATAGAAAAGGTAAGTTGCTAGGCAGCTGGTGCTTTTTACCATAAGGATGAAAAAGAATCCATTTAGTTTTATCAATATTTAGTGATAGTTTGTTTAATCTAAACCATTCGGAAATTTTGACTAGTTCAATGTTCATATTGCTAAAAAGTGTAAAAATGTTATTATGAGAAAGAAATAGGTTAGAATCATCAGCAAACATAATTGTCATTAGGTTAGAAGCTTTTGGTAGATCATTAATATATATTAAAAATAGGAGAGGTCCTAATATGGATCCTTGAGGAACTCCACATGAAATATTTAACAAACTAGATGATTACTGATTATCATTCCGTTATCATTCGCATAAACAAATTGTTTTCGATTATTTAGGTAACTTTTTAGCCAAATTAATATTTTTCCAGTAATTCCGTACCACTCCAACTTTTTAAAAAGAATTTCGTGATCTATAGTATCAAGAGCTTTCGCCAAGTCAATGAAAACACCTAAAGTAAATTGAGAATTTTCAAATGAGTCAGATATATTTCTTGTAAATTGTAGAATGGCATGTTCAGTAGAATTGTTTTTTTGGAATCAATATTGATTGCTGTATAATAAATTGTTTAAAGTAAGATGACTATAAATTTTATTGTACAAAATTCTTTCTAAAACTTTAGAGAATACAGAAAGGAGTAAAATTGGACGATAGTTACTTATATTCTCAATGTCACCACTTTTTAATATTGGTATGACTTTTGCTAATTTTAGAGCATATGGAAAAATTCCCTGTTTAATTGATATTGAAAAAATTTTAAAGAGTATATCTTTTAAAACATCAAATGAACTTATAATAATGTTGCCATTAATACCATCAGGGCCTACTGCTTTGTTAGATTTTAACATTTTAAAGGCATTTTCAAACTCTTCAAAAGATAATTCAAAAGAGTTCAAGTAAGAGTTTAGAGGGAAACGTAGATCATTCATTAAACCGTTAGCTATAGGAATTCTTTTTGCCAGATTTGGTCCTACAGACACAAAATATTTATTAAATTCTTCCGTAATTTGTCTTTTATCATATAAAAATTCATTATTATGTTTAACCGTGTTTGGCAAAGAGTGAGATGTACATTTTTTGCTGCCAGTAATTTCTCTTATTATAAACCAAGTGCGTTTAAAATTTAATTTATATATATTTAGTAAATTTAAATAATATTATTTTTTTTTTTTTTCTTGAGGCTTTCAAAAAGTTTAGCGTAATTTTTATATATAATTTTATTTTCATTTGTTTTAGATTTTAAGTAATTAATGTATAATTTTTGAAGACTTCCGCAAACCCTTTGTAATCCAAGGCGATTTAATACTTTTAGCTTTGAGATTTAAATTAACTTTTAAATTAAATTAAAAATTAAATTAACAAAAAAAATTTTTGTTGAGATATCACTTTATTTTGCTATGCAAAATAAGGTTACCATAGCAAGGTATTCAATTAAAGTTTTTATTAAGTGCATAATTAATTTTTAACAAATAAAAAAAAATTGTTTCCTAACAGCTATAAATTCTCTAAATTAGACTATAGTCTAATTTAGAATTGGTCTAACAATAGAATTGCGTAATGGTATGATAATACATTTCAAAGTGAAAAGGATATTTTCAGTCACTACTCTAAAGTCAATTTCTCTCTTGTCAAGTGATTCACTATAATTTTGCATATCGTCTCGATTTTCTCTTGTTTATTGAAGTCATTCAAATCAGATATAATCTGAGAGCACAGAACAAAATCTATTACTTCTGATACATTCATATAATTGACGATATTTCATTACGCAGCCAAAAAAATAATATGTGACCGAAAATAAATAATATTTGAAAAAAAAAGTAGCCTTAACTTAAGTTATTACCATAACAACGCTTACTTAAGTCATTTTCATAAAAAAAAAACTTGTTTCATAAAAGTTATAAGATTTAGAATTTGATCAATAAATCTTTTACCATTTTAAATTTAAGTCAATATCAAATATTCAAAATGTATAGTCTAGATTAATACTTAAATAACCAAACCATTGCAATAATATAAAGTTTTTTTTTTTTTTTAAAAAAGAATAATTGTTAATCAAAGTAAACTAAAACTTTAAATTGTTTATTCTTTTAATTATTTTAATTATTCTTTCTTTTCTGGAGGTTTACCTGCTCTCATTTTGTGTTATTAGAGTCTAAATCTTCAGAGGGTTTTGCCAGGTTTCATTTACAGCACTCGGGTCAAATAAAACTTTTTTGACCCTAAGGAAAAGAGTATGACCCTATCGAAAAAGCCAATTTTTTTTAAGACTAATTTTGTTTGATATGAGCATGTATCACATTTTTATTAATAAGAACACATGGTTAAAGAATTGAAATTACTTCTTCTAATACTTAGAAGAAAAACCACAGCAACAACAACAACAGCAACAACAACAAAAACTATTCCATTAACATTCCACGTTGAAAGTAATTATAATATATAAAATTTAAAAAAAAGATCTGAAAATACAAAAGCTCTTATTTAATGTGAAATCCTTATATTACACGTAATCTAAATTTTATATATACATATATATACATATATATATATATATATATATATATATATATATATATATATATATATATATATATATATATATATATATATATATATATATATATATATGTATATATATATATATATATATATATATATATATATATATATATATATATATATATATATATATATATATATATATATACACACACTAGAAAAAACTCAAAAAAAAAATTGCAAAATCTTTGCTAGGGTTGCCAAACGTGTTTTTGTTCTTATATAATTATTAAAAAAAATAAAATCTTTTTATTAATATTTTTTTTATAAAGTATACGCAAAGTAAGAAAACTTTCCGATTTTCCTTCGGAAAGTTGGCTATATCTCAAAGTTTACTAAAAAAGGAAATGATATTCATAATCGTTTCGCGAAAAAATTTTTGCATTTCGATAGATGCTATTTTTTCAAAATAGCCTTACATTAAAATTTTAGTGTAAGGTTAGGGGTAGTCCAAAAAATACGCGATGCTAAATTTAATTAATAAACAAAATCAAAAAACTCATTTTTTTCCTTGCAGTTTTTAATTGTATTAAAACTTAAAAAAGCCCTTTAACTTCAGAGAAAATCGCCGCGCCAAAAACCAAATGATCTTTAAAAAATATAACACAGTTTTAAATAAATGTAGCGCTGCCAATAATGAGGGATCGTACATAAATTACACGATCCTTAAGCGATCCTTTATTAGTACGTAAACAAAAAATTAATGAATTCAAGGGAATTTTAAATAAAATAATTTCAGTTTTACGGAGTTTAAAAAGATTTATATGATATAAAAACAATAAAATATAACCATTTATTCGACGTTTGAACTCTAAATATTAGTGAGGGAACCACGTATGAAATGAGTTCAAGTAAAAAAATGCTGACGTGACTATAAGTGTTGTAAAAGTTGTAACTGCGAGTGTCACCTCATAATTGTGAGTGTATTACACCTTACATGAAGCTTATTCTTCGGAAATATCTGCAATGAATTGTCTTTTTAAACCTGATAAATATAAACGAAGAGTTTCCTCATCTAAGCGAGAATTTTTCGCTGCTTGCAATAGTCGAGTAACGAGCCTGAATACAGCTTTCTCTCTTTTGGAGGATTCCAATGATTTTTGGTTTTCCTTTAAAAAAAATAAAGTACTTTATATATATATATATATATATATATATATATATATATATATATATATATATATATATATATATATATATATATATATATATATATGAGATATATATATATGAGAGCAACAAGTGGATGAAATATTTTTTGTACTATTTTCAACTAGACTTATATTCATCGATAAATTTTGAATTTCATAGTAAAATATTTTAGCGTTCAAAAATTATGACCATATAAAGTTTATACCCCTCAATTTGAGGGAGTTGCAAATTTTATAGGGCCATAATTTTTGAACGCTAAAATATTTTACTATGAAATTTAAAATTTATCGATTAATATAAGTCTAGTTGAAAATAGTACAAAAAATATTTCATCAACTTGTTGCTCTCACATTTGGGGCATTTTTATTCCCAGGGTCCAATCATCGCAATTTTTTGCAAAGCATCCTTATTTGACACAAGTAAACATATAAATGTTTGGAGTTTGGTCCATGTTTGGAAGTTAGTGATCTCAAAGACCAAAAATGCAGCACTACTCCTTATATATATATATAAATATATATATATATATAAATATATATATATATATATATATATATATATATATATATAAATATATATATATATAAATATATATATATATATATAATATATATATATATATATATATATATATATATATATATATATATATATATATATATATATATATATATATATATATGTATATATATATATATATATATATATATATATATATATATATATATATATATATATATATATATATATATATATATATATATATATATATATATATATGTATATATATATATATATAAATATATATATATATATATATATATATATATATATATATATATATATATATATATATATATATATATATAAATATATACATATGTATAAATTAGTATCTTCTACAGCATGTTTCTCCATCAGTAGGATCATCAGGAAGCCTTCCTGATGATCCTACTGATGGAGAAACATGCTGTAGAAGAAAATAAAAATTAGATAAGTGTTTTTACTAATTTAATATTGCTCTGTTCTTTAAGAACATTGAGCACTCTTTTTGTAGAATACACTAACATAATTTTTAATTTATACACTAACATAATTTTTTATTTATTCACATATATAAAAATAGCAAATAAATGAAGAAAAATATACATTTTTTCTCTGTTGAAGTTGCAATGCTATTTGTTTTGCTTTTTCAACTAATTCTACTGGTAAAGTTGACATTTCAGCCAATTTGAGCCCTTAACAAAAATTATAGAGTAAAATCCAAACAAACTGATCACAATATTTTTAGGGCCATTACATGATGGAAATGTTTTTATTAAAAATTATTAAATATTAAAAAACATATTTTTATCATGTTATGGCCCTAAAAATATTGTGATCAGTTTGTGAGGATTTTATTCTATAATTTTGTATATATTATAATCTTATTGTATATATTAAATTAATATATACAATAAGATTATAATATATACAAAATTATAGAATAAAATCCTCACAAACTGATCACAATATTTTTAGGGCCATAACATGATAAAAATATGTTTTTTAATATATACAATATGGTAGATGCATAATAATAGAGTAAATTCTTTTTTCTCAATCCTTTTTAAATTTTTTTTAAACTTAAGATAAACATTAAAAAATATATATATTTATTAGTTTTGTTATTGCTTGCTCTAATTAAAAAATCTTATTAGTCCTAAAGTCCCGAACACGTTCCTGGTAGTGTTGCGCTCAACTTTCTCCGCGCAGCGGCCTTGTTTGTCAAGGTTCATGTTTCGGAGTTATAGAGTTAAGTGAAGGTTGTAACCGCAAAATTAGCCTCCTTGACTTTAGTGGCCTTGGGAGGTGAATAATTAAAAAAAAAAAAGGATTTAGGATAAAAAAAGAAAGAAAAAAAGAAAAGAAAAGAAAGCATATTAACAATAAATAAAAAAACTATTTTTAACTCATATGTATCAATTTAATGGATTTAAAAACTGATTTTTTGTTGCAAAATTCTTTTAATTAGAATAGCAATCTGTTTAAATTTATGTTACCATAGTTTTCGACAGTAGTTCGTCCCTTCACTAATACATGGGTAAATTGCATGTTTTCAGTGCTTTGATTTTGATCAACAACTTGCTAAAATAATTACCTATTTACTATTACAATCAAATAAAACTCTAGTATTAAGTAAAAGACTAAATCATAACAACAAAGTTAAGGCATATGTATATATATCTATAAAAGATACTTGAGTAATAACAAAAATAATAAAAGTTACCTGAACTTCAAAGTTATAACTAAAATAAAATTATTATAATAAAAATAAAATGACAATTTAAAAAAATGCTATGGTCATAAAAGAATAAAAAGTTTATAGTTGCCAGTTTTAAAAAAACAAAAAGCTTAAAGGATATTTAAGTTATAGATTTTTTATGACAACTTGTTAAAACATGTTTGCATATATTACATATTTATTATTTTTATAGTTATTAATTTACACTTAATTATGTTGAATATTTATTATAATTTTTGATTTAACAAAAATTATTTTCAAAAATTTAAAAAAATAATGCTAAAAATGTTTCTAAAAATCAAATCAATACTTTTCCACATTGGGATAGAGATTTTCCAAATCGCAAAGAGAATGAAAGTGGGTAGCAAAATATGTGAATGCCTAAAAATAATCAGGAAAAGCATTTTATACATGATCTAAATATAAAAAAGCATAAAAAAAGGGGTGATACATAATATTAAAGGAGTCGCCAAAATCCATTTTTTATCATTTATCTCAAGAAAAAAGGTACATCTGATAGAAAATGAAGTAAGGTATCTCTGGGTTTATATTTGGAAAAATTAAAACATGAAATTTATTAAAAAGAATGAAATAAAAATTACTAAATAACATTCAAATCATATTTAAAATAAAAACATGCACAAAAAAAAAAAAAAAATTCTGTACTTATAATTCCAAAAAAAAAAAAAAAAATAAAAAAAAAAAGATTAAAATAATGAATTATTCTTTTAATGAATATGAATACTATGAATTATATTAAGATTAAAATAATGAATTATACTTTTTTAGACAGCAAATATTCACATATACTAAAAGTAATTCCAACACCTTCTTCAACACTGGTGCCTTAAAAATAAGAAATCAATAACACAAATTTTATTTGTTGTAATTACTAACAAACATTTTGATTTTTATCATATTTACTAAGATGAATATTAACAATCATAGTAATATTTAATGAACAAAAAAAACAAAATTAAACCTCGACCAAGTTCATCAACAATAAGCAAAGAGTCATCTCTGATATTCTAAAGACAAAGCAAAATAACTGTATTTTAACCATATAACAATTATTTTGTTAAAAATTTAAATTTTATTACATCAATGCAACAACAAAAATGAATCCATAACCAGTTGAAGGAACAATATACTATCAATTTCTCGTAAAATCTTATTTTGCCTTTATTGAAACTCATTGACATGATGTAGTGATACCGAATATGTTTATGTATGTGTGCAAAAGTTTTTAAACTTGTTGTTACTAGTTATGATAAGAGGTTGCTAAGTGACTGGTGAAAATATTCTTATGAGAAAATATTGTAAAAACATGTTTATAACTTTAAGTAGAGTCAAAAAATTTCGAAAGAAAAGAAAAACAAAATGTATTACATATAAACTACTATAAACAATATAATAAATAATGTAATAAATAACATCTAATAGTAACTAGATATTAGATATGTCTTAACTAACAAAAGAAAATAACTAAACACCGAGACAATATTTTTCTCTGCTAAAAAATCATTATTTAATAACCTTTTTTTATCATTTTAAAATATACCATATATTATTTTTAAAATAATTTGTACATTTACCTGAAGTATATAATTCATCTCCTTCATCTAAAGAATATGCAGAAACATATATAAATACAGTAAATAATACCTTAAATGATAGGAAAAAAAAGAAGAAAAAAAAAGAAACTTTTTACCAAACTTCATGAAAAATGACAGCATAATGAAATATAAAATTCTACCCTTGGTCCCATATTATTTCTCATTGACATTACTAATCCCCATAAAAACCTTACTTATGTGGCTCTACTTACTAATCGTACTTTCATATTTTTAATTATTATGTGCATATGTTTAATTATTATTTTCTAACAGTTTATTATATAATACTTATCTTATATTTATTAGTGGTGATGTATTCAACTATTATTTGATAATAGTCATATATACAATTATAGTTTTTCATTACTGGCCTCTCACGGAAACCACACATATAATCTGTTAGAAAGTTAGTTATCTATTAGTACCTGAAATATTAGTATGGGACAACTGAATAAGCGCAAATTTCAAAAGTGCTAACTGGCATAAGTGCGCCTAAAGAATTTGCAAACATTGCCATAAGTACGAACTGGCATAAGTGCGCCAAAAGAACGCCAAAAAAGCTAGTATCTTCTAAAGTAACTACTTTTTATCATACCTTCAATCTGATTTTATTTTCTACCTTTATAAATCTATTATCTGTATGTATATATATATATATATATATATATATATATATATATATATATATATATATATATTTTATATATATATATATATATATATATATATATATATATATATATATGTATATATATACATATATATATGTATCTATCTGTGTGTGTATATATATATATATATACATATATATATATATACATACATATATATATATATATATATATATATATATATATATATATATATATATGTATATATATATATATATATATATATATATATATATATGTATATATATATATATATATATATATATATATGTATATATATATACGTATATATGTATCTATCTGTGTGTGTGTATATATATATATATATTTATATATATATATATATATATATATATATATATATATATATATATATATATATATATATATATATATATATATATATATATATATATATATATATATATATATATATATATATATGTATGTATATATATATATAAAGAGAGAGAGAAAGAGAGAGAGAGAGAGAGAGAGAGAGAAAGAGAGGGAGAAAGAGAGAGCTCCATATAAGGAGCATAATTGGACAAATAAATGCTCATTTATACCAAGATTTACATCTACACCAAGGTGTAAGAAACATCTGTGCTTATTATCTTTAATGCAAATGTTAAAGCCTATTTTAATTTTACTGAGGTTTACCAATTCAAAGCTGTCTTATAAATAAATTACAACATGTGTATGTAATAATTACCATGTGGTTTAAACAGTGATAATACATTTCATTAAAGTATATGAGAAAAAAAATGTTACTGATCATTAAAGCTTTAATGTCTGCAAAAATTAAAAGCTTTAATGTCTGCTAAAAAAAATGTCTGCTAAAAAAAATTCAGTGAAGCATTTTAGCTTAGAATTTAAAAACAGTTATGAAACGGCACTAGTTCTGTCATGTAAAATTTTGGGAGAAATGTTATCATGACCAAAAGCTTTCTAAACATTTCTTTTTTAAAATATGATAAAATTTCTGTTACACTGATTGTTTTAAATACAAAAAAACCTATAATAAATTAATTTCCACACTAAAAAGTATAATTTAGTATAATTGATTTTGACTTTATAGTTAGATTTTGACTTAGTTGAGGCAACAGTTATGAAAAATTTACAAACAGCATTTGATATTTTTAATAATAATAGTTTACTAATTAAATTGAACAATTTATAAATAATGAATAAAACAAAAGTATATATACGCATACATATATATAAGAGTTGAATTGTTGTATGTTTTATTTTATCTGATACCTCTAATTTAAAAGTAGAACAGTTTGTTTCAATGTCATCATCACTTCCAATACGAACAAATATTTGATTTGTTAAGCGAAAGGATGCATATTCAGCTGGGACAAAAGAACCACATTGAGCCATAATTTGTAACAAAGCTATTTGACGCAGGTATGTAGATTTACCACTCTAAAATAAACTTTTTTTTGAATGTTTTTTATAACTATGAACAATTACAACAAGTAAAACAAACATAAACCAATGTATATCATGACAAAAATAATATACAAATAATATAAATTTATAATACTATAACTATATTGTGCATAATATAATATATCACAGAAATACAAACTTATAAATATTACAACTATTTTCATGTTAAAAATTTTATTTAATATCTAAAATAAAACTTTTAATACTAAAAAAAACTTTTAATACTAAAAAAAACTTTTTATAAAACCAAACCAATAATAAATAATAATAACAAACTTAAATTCAAGTAAACTAACCACAAAACTATTATCCTAATCAATAACTTTAATATATCATATTATTATACCATATTTGGTCCTGTTATTAATATAAAGTTTGAAACATCAGAAGCATACTAAAAAAATTAAATAAAATAATAATTATAGTATTTAATAACTAAACTTACAAAAACAATTTTTATAAATAATTTTATTTACTTGCATTATTCTATCTTAACTATATTTATTTGTAATATTTAAAGATCATATCTTGTAATTAATTATTTGTAATAATTTAAAATTGTAAAAAATTGCATTGTCTTTAATAAACAGTAAATATAATCTAATTATACCACATCATTTGGAATAATAGGCAAGGATGACATCCGATCAAGAACTGGATGGCGAGATTGTTTTAGGGCAAGAGTATCTGTAAACTCTGGCCGTACTAAAATGTTAAACATAGTCATTTTTGAAACTAAAATAGATATAAAATTTTCTTCTACCTGCAGTAATTTAATAAAAACAGTTTTAACAAATATAAAAATTTTCTCACTGTAATTAGAGAGAGTGCAAGCGTGAGCTAAAGAAACAAGTAGATCCAAAGTTGATATACATTCAGCCAGCTTATATAAACAACCAATTTGATCTCTGATATTTTTCATTAGTTCTCCCACAACCCTAACAATATTTGTACAAAAATATAATTAGAAAAAAATAGCAAGCAGCCACAAATACATATTTCTAGTTAAAAGAAAAAAAAATTTAAAGACAAAACATCTATTTAAAAAAATTAACACAGTATTACAAGCATTATTGAAACTTTGCATACTTGTTGGGATAGTAGCACTGGAATGAGGGATTGAAAAAGTTAACCCCACACATGACATGATTAATGTTTAATTAATTTTTGAAGAGAATTATGGGATGTCAGTTGATAGCACAACAAATAATACAGCCTTGAATATAAACATTAAAAAAATCATACATGTTTGACAAAAAGTATATTTCTTCTAATGACTCGTCCAATCTTGCTAAAGAAGAAAAATTTGAAAAAAATGCAACCATAAAATAATTTTTAACTAAATAATGTTAACTACAACCTAACATTTAACTAGTTAACTAAGACTTACTGTTTAACTTGATCTTTCATGGACCAAAAAAATAATAGAAAAATGAAAAAAAGAAAAAAAGTAATTAAAAAAAATGCATTTTTTTAAAAATAAAATCAATTAAACTTAACAAAAGAAAAACAAACATATTTTTTTTGTAATCTGAATTTTTTTTATTTAAATCACATTTACCAAGAGAAAGTGAAAAGCATGAAATTGTTACAAAAACACAATACTTACCAAATCTTCAGTAGTGCAACTGATCACAGATTTTGCTCGAACAACTTTTATAAAATGTGAAGGAAGAGCATCAACTAAATTGTTATTACCATAAGTGTTGAGAGTGATGTGGAAACCTCTGGTATTGTTATAATTTGGTGTTAACATAAGACCTGTTGATGTAGCTTCTTGGTGAATCATTTCTAAACATTTTTTAATATAATTTATCACTTAACAAGCATAATAAATAATATTTGTCAGTAGCATCCTATAAATTTATTAACATAAATATTATTTAAAGCCTCATTCTACTCCATGGTTTACTTGTGCAGCTGCTATTTTTAATTTTTTTCACACAAAAAATTGTACTTTTTTTTATTTTCAAAAGATGTCCATTTCTTCTGAAAAATGGATATAATTTTATTATTGACAGAATTTAATATAAAAATGAGTGTTAAATATTAGTATCACAATGGTAATCATTCCGATGCTAAGATTCAATACTCCTTTGTAATGTTTACTTAATCTTATCTCGAAGTTCTTAATGTTTTTCAGTTTTCTAAGTCTTTTCTCTTCAATTTTCTCTAAACTATTTATAAGTGCTTGACTCAATATTATTTTCCTGTTAGTTGGAAAACAGCGTGATCCCAATTTTTAAAAACTCTGTCCCCTCCAACAATCAACCAACCAGTCTTCTCTCTATTATTAGCAAGATTTTCGAGTCTTTAATCAACAAAATTCTAAGAGCAATAGCCCTATTGTGATATAAAAACTTCTGTAACTTATGTGATATAAAAACTTCTGTAACAACTTGTGAATTTTAACTCCAACGAAACTCATTTATTTACCACAAACCACTATCAGAATTTGACATTTTTATATTTATGAATAGCAACCCACTCACTTTACTTTACATCTTCTTAGACTATTATTCACTACTAGGGTGGCCCTTAAAACAACTTTTTTGAGAAAAACTTGCTCCCACCCCCTAAATGTGTTCTTTCTAATACAAAAACACTAGATTTAAATTTTTTTTTGAATAAAAAATATTTTAAGGGTTCCCTCAAGACCCTCGAATATTTAATGGGTCTCTAATATTTTCAAAAAAAAAGTTTTTCAAAAACATGTCAACCTGGTACTCAAATAAAGCAAAATTATATAAAAATTTCAAAAATAATATTCATTTTGAAAAAAATTGTTATTTTTTATGTTTTTTTATAATAATTTTGATAAATAAGTTAAAATTTTTTCAAAATGAATATATTTTTGAAATTTTTATATAATTTCACTTCATTTGACTATCAGATTGACATATTTTTGAAAAACATTTTTTTTGAAAATATTAGGAACCCATTAAATAATAGAGAGTCTTGAGGAACCCCTTAAAATATTTTTTATTCAAAAAAATTTTAAACCTCGCGTTTTTGTATTAGATAGAACACATTTAGGGAGTAGAAGCAAGTTTTTCTCAAAAAAGTTGTTTTAATGATCACCCTATTCACTACTGACCTCTGTGAAACCAAATACATTTTATTGCAAATTTAACACCTGCTAAGGTTGATTCTCTTTATTGTGCATGCAATTTTCTTACTCCCAATTCCATTTTCTAACTCTACAAATCTATTATTTGTCCCTATTCCCATAATACTATTGCTATAATAGAGTTAATTCTTCTAATGATGCTCTTTGTCTTCTAGAAAAGTTCAAAAAACGCATTGTAAATGTATTTAAATCTTGTTCCTCAAACAAGCTGTCATCTTTAGTTCTTATTCTAGTTTAACTCATCATTGAGCAAGTCACATCTTTTTACTGTATCTTTCCTTTCATGATCTTAATACTTTTATTCACCTAGTTTCTTTTCTTGCACATCAACGCTTAGGAACTTTATCCCATCTTAATGTTTTTCTGACTCATACAACCTACAAGTTTTATGTAAACCATTTTTTTGGTCTTAAAAAAATTCTTCTTTTTTTAGTATTTCCCAACCTAAGAGTGGTTGCTTGCAGCCTTGTTGGGAGTGAGTTAGCATACAAACAAAACAAAAAAACAATAAAAAGCAATGGAAAAAATATATAAAGAACTTAATGTAATAATAATGTATTATTTATTTTACCTGTTATATCATCTACTACCTCACAGTGAGTGCGACGTGCAACATCTAACAAACCTGCCAAAAAAACCAACATATTTTAGTTACATAATATATGTATATATATATATATATATATATATATATATATTATTATATATATATATATATATATATATATATATATATATATATATATATATACATACATACATATACATATATATAAAATAGAACTAGTCTGTAAGTGGGTTAATCCAACTGTAGATTTGCTCAATTTAATATTTAACATATTTAACATGTGTATTTCAACATGGATAATACAGAGATAAAAAAAAAGATTCATATCATTTGCTTGATAAAAATTTATTATAAAAAGCATATTAAGGGGAATTAAATTATAAACTCACCATTGACGTTTGGCTAAAATGTAAATGCAAAAACTATATTTAATATTATAATTAATTATTAATAAGCTTATTTTTAAATAATAATAAGCAAATAAAGCAAAAATGTGATAAAAGTTAAGCAAAACACATATAAAAATATTTATATTGACAAGTCAACCTTAACAGCAAACAACTTTTGTGTGCGCATGTTAAGAGCACCTTTTTGGTAACGACTTTCTTCATGAATGACAGTTTTGATTTGCTCCAAAAGATTTGCAAATCGTGAATCATCTAATGACTAAGGTTAAAAAAAGTTGTAAATAAAAAGTTAAAAATTTTAAAGTTAAATACAATAAAACCATCATCATTTGCTAACATTACCAACCAATCATTAGGCTAATCATTATAATGTGCTAATCATCATAAACTTATCATATGTTAATTAAATATCATAATTTAACCAACCATTTATCACATGTTAATTAAATATCATAGGTCAACCAATCATTTGTTATATGTTAATTAAATATCATAAGTCAACAAATTATTTATTATATGTTAATTAAATATCATAAGTCAAGCAATCATCTACCATATGTTAATTAAATATCATAAATCAACCAATCATTTTACAGTCATTATCAGCCAATCAAATATTTATTCAAATTGCTCTTTTTTTACCTGATAATATGCTTTAAATAAACTATTTTGGCCATCAGCTAATGCATTTTGTAGTATTTGAACAAGTTCTATAGTGTGTTTTAAAAAAATTATTTCTGCTATTTTTCTTTCAAATACTTTGATGCCTTCTTTCTTTGGAATTTGAACAGTAGATGATATCAAATGATCGACATCAAGAAACTTGCTTATTACTAAAAAACAATACTCCTATTAACATATAACAATTTTGTTTACAATTTTGATAACATCTAATTTTTGTTTTTCTCTAAAAACAATCTTAGTAAAAAATTTTCTTACTAGCTTGTAAATTAAGAAAAAGTTCTTCTTTCTCTACAAGTTCCTCAACACAATCGAATCTTGTTTGTATTGTTTGAAGATCTACAGATGAGTAAAGATAAATTGTAAACACTGTTATATGTTATACTATATAGTTGTATGTTAGTGAATCTATTTAAGCTGTGATGAAACTGTTCATTCTTCTTTTTTTATTTTAAAAAACTGCAAAATATTAATTTAAATATTTTATTTTTGTTTTTCCTTATTTCTTACATCTCTTTTTTGATACTTTAAATACTAAAACATACTCAAAATTTTATTTTTAAATTTTAATTCTAATTTTCATTTCTAATTTTTCCACTTTAATAGGTGCACTTATCTGTAATCCACAGGTCTTGATTTTTTCTTTTCCATTTTATGATCAATCTTTTATTATAGAATACTGTTGCCATATCTAGAGCGGATATGGCATCACACACATATATATATATATATATATATATATATATATATATATATATATATTATATATATATATATATATATATATATATATATATATACATATATATATAATATATATATATATATATATATATATACACAGCGTGGAAAATAACAGTCCATCAACTGTCAATGACCGCCTGAAATGACTAAAATTGCTATTTTGACCTCCAAAAATAAGTTCTCGTCGGTCATGGTTTAGCGGTTAAAAAAAAAATCAGAGATTTAAAACAAGGTTTGACAAAAAATCAGGATGTTATTTTAAAAATGCATCTAATAAAATTTTAATAAACTATTTGAATTTTGAAAAAGAGTTTTAAATAGTTTTCTTGTTTATAATACGCTACTTTAATTGCTAGTGGGTCCTCCTGCAAAAATTCACATAACCCTTGTTCCCTTTTTCAAGTTGGCGATGAATATAAAACTTATTGTTTTTAAAACTTTTATCTAATAATTATTGCATATTAATAGAGACCAGTAACTTTTCTGCCTGACTTCATTCATTCTCTTGATTGACGAAATTAGTGCTCATGACAAACATAACGTATATGTAACGAGACGTAACATAACGTATACATAACGATATAATCATTAAAATCATAAGTTTTTTGTTTCTTAGTAAAAATCCTTTTTTCTCTAATGATTGAAGTTCTTATTTTATTACTATTTTAATACAAAAATTTTATGTTTTATTTTGCTAATAATATAATAATATAAAATATATTATGTTTTTAACAATGAACAGTTTTTCTTTCATCTGCACTTATTTTTTTTTTTTTTCTTAAAGTCTTATTATTTCTCGTAAGTTTTGCAGCAAATTGCAAATAAATGAATGAATGGTTTATATTTAAATTAAAAATTACTTTTTAAATAACTAAACATTTTAACTCAAAATTTGTTTTTGTAACAGGATTATTAAAAAATATATTTAGATAATTATTAAAAACCTTGTTTTATGTAAATTTAATAATTTTTATAGAGTTTCATTAAACAAATTATTTATTATTTTAAAATTAAATTTTTATAAATTTGTTTTTTGTGTTTTTGAAGAAAAATGTGTTTTTGAAGACAAATGTTTAAAAAAATTTTAATTATTAAACATTCAGTTTAAACAGTTTAAGTTGCAATCAAAACAGTTTAAGTTGCAAACAAAAGTTAGTAACATTATTATTAACTAATTAATATTAGTGGTTTTTGAAATGTTTTTAATGAGCAAGTGATATAAAATGTGCGAAAGTTTTTCTTCTTTAACTTCAGAGATTTATTTCATTATTATTTGAAATTAATATATGTAATAGAGAGCATAATCTCAACTGTACTTTTTTTTCATTTAATCTTTCCTATTATTTTTCGCTCAGCTTTTCCCACCATTTGCTTAATCATTACAATAAAATGAATTATTTTTAAATAAATTAAAAATTATAAATTGCGTGTTTGCGCTTTTAAAAAAAGCATTGATTATATTTAAAATTAATTGATTAAAACAATTTTTTATTCCTTAAGTCATATATCTTCAAGCTATAACTTTTTTTTGTATTTATAAAATTTAGTCACGCAGAATGGCTCAGGGTCATTAAAGCGAAAAAAAAAAAGAGCGTAAAAGCTACTGGTTTCTTTTTAATAAAAATAAATTTTTTATATAATTTCATAAACTTAAAAGTTTTAAAATTAATAATATAAAATTGTTGGTAAAATATTTATTAATTTAAATTTTAAAAAAATTTTAAAAAACAAAATTCAAAAAATATATAAAAACCAGGCTGTATTATATTATAAAAGAGCAAAGTTTAATATAAAAATTTATTTATTTAGTAATTTAAATTTTTGAAAAATTTTAAAAAACAACATTTTTTAAAAAAGATAAAAAGCAGGCTATATTGTATTATAAAAGAACAAAATAAATTCATTTTAACATCTTTTCGCTTTAACGACCTGCAGCCAAGATTACTAAAATTTAAAAAAAGAAAAAAGAAAAAATTTTTACCGTCAAAAAAAAATTGACCATCAATTCCTTGAGTTGGCTGGTCAAATTGACCGCTGGCCTTCAACTCCTTATTTTCCACGCTATATATATATATATATATATATATATATATATATATATATATATATATTATATATATATATATATATATATATATATATATATATATATATATATATACATATATATATATACATATATATATATATATATATATATATATATATATATATATATATATATATATATATATATATATATATATATATATATATTATATATATATATATACAAATGCTATCATATTTAATTAACTTAAGTTTTTAATTGATTTTTAACTTATTATTTTCTGTAACTTATATTTAAATAGTACATATTTTACATATAATCTGCTTTAAAAATTCTTGTAAGATTTATAGTAAAAATATTTTTTGATAAAATATTTAATAATTTTTAATTCTTACCACAAGGAGGTTGCAAAATGTTTGACCTCAACAAGCGAGCTAGAAATGAAAACACCAACATATTGTTGATTCTGTGTGAAAAATGTATTTCACACAGAATCAACAATAAATAAAAATATTTCAAAATTTTTTTATTTTAGTTCTAAGTAAAAACTTTGTTGTTTTAATTTTAAAAAAATTTAACAAATTAAATAATTAACTCAATAAAAATACTAGAAATTCTTTTTTATCTTTTCCTACCTTTTTTTTAACAGATGTTTTCCTCTTTTTTTAAAAATAAAATTTGCTTTAGTGTTTCAACCATAAACCTATGCACCACTGAATTATTAGATACTGTCGGTTACTTAGTTATGGCTTGTTAGTGTTGCAATATTTAAAACATAAACATTTAATATTAATGATCAAAATTAAACCACATAATTTATATGGTTTGATTGGCAAACTGGTATTTTTGTTACTGGGTTGATTGCCAAACTGGTTTGCTTACAAGTAAGCCTATTGTTTGCATATAATAAGTCAAACAATTATTATTAAATAATGTCACAAACATCAAAGATATTTACAAGCATTTTGTAAGGTGCTACAAAATCTATTTTGTTAGAAAAGTTTCTTTACTTTTTTTGGAGAAAAAATTTCAAAATCTAGTTTCAAAATCTAATTTCAAATATAGTTTCAAAATCTAATTTCAAATATTTTTTACTTTTCAATTTTTAAAAGCTTTGCATTTACTTTTTAACTTTTCCATATAACAAATCTCAATCTGTAAGGAGATTTATATTCACTATAAAGTATGAAACTTGGAGCTACAAGTATTTGTTAAAAGTATGAATATTGCATTTAATAAAAACTTTAAAGCAATTAAGAATGCTTAAGTAATTAGTTAATGTAATATTATTATTTTATTATTTAGTAATTATAATGGTTGAAGGTTGGCTGCAAGAGCAGGTCCAACTATGTTTACAATGCATTTTTGCACCTTGTCTATAAGAGAAAGGGCATCATTCGAAGATTCAGTCCAGATATGGCAACAGTATTCCATATGATGGCTTCTTATCAAGACAAGAGTAAATGACAGTATTGAGGGCCACCTTAGATGTGAGAATTTCTGGGAGATTGTTAATGTAAATTTAAAAAAGTATAGGGTCAAGGGTAGAACATTGAGGAACTCTTGAAGTTAAAGTATAAAAGTTGTCCTATTGACAACTTTTATACTACTATTGGTAAGAAAGGATTCAATAATCTTAAAGATGTGATCTGATACACTATAAGAAAACAGCTTATGGAGATGACCAGCATGCCAAACTTTATCAAAGGCTTTAGAAATGTTGAGAGCGATAGCTTTAACCTCTTTACATCTAATGCACAATAAAACCTATCAGTTATTACCATTAACAAAACAACAGTAAAACCAGAAGATCAAAATCAATATTGATGATCAGAAAGTAATTTATTAGATTCAAGATTAATTGTTTGTTAATTAAAAACTCAAAAACTTTCCTTATGATAGGAGGAAGACTAATGGGACAATAGTTAGACAAGTCAAATCACTCCTTAGAATTATCCTTAATAAAACTACTCATTTACTCTTAACTATTTAAGTATTCTTAATTAATTTAACATTATATGTTTTAATGTTTGTAACATTATTTTTAACAATTAATTTAATATCTTTAATCTTCAAACCATTCTAACTATTATTATTTAACATAACAAAATCTTATCCATAATTTCAATTTTTTTATTTGTATAAAAAAATAATATATGGTACACATTTTTCCCATTCTTTTTTAAATGAACAAAACACCTAATGTAAAATGAAGCAAGAAAAAAAAGTAAAGTTTTTTAAAAGATTTTAAAATCATTCAAAATTAAAAAAAGAATAACTATTCAGAACAAGATGAAAATAATTTTTCAAATAAATTCTAGTGCTAGGCATGCAGACTTATGCCAATAAAGAAAAAAAAAGTTTAAAAAACCCAATTTTCAAATATTATTAAAATAAATTATTAAAACAAAAGTTGGCAACAATATTAGAAACTTCATTATTTAATGATGCAAAACAAAATTGTACCTCCCCCAGCTGTTTTTGTATAATTCAGTACTCCATACAAAGATTGTTTGCTTTTTGGATTTCTTAAGTTGTGAACTAATTCCAGATGACGTGCAGCAGTCATGTCTAAACACAATCATTATTGAAACTTAAATTCTTGGGTATTTATAAAAACTTTCAAGAAGTCAATACTCCTGCAACTAACTTAGTTGAAAAATATAAAAAAAATGCTCTCTCTTTCTGTGTGAGAAACTTTATAAGTAAAGTAGAAATGTACAAGATATATCAAAAAAATAGATTCGTAAGAAATTTAAAAAATTAAATTAAAACTTTAATTCATAGTTAAATAAAATTTATTTTCCGAAAAAACTTTTTTTGCAAGTAAAAAAGTATTTAAATACTACTAAAATACACTTAGCATTACAATAAAATACACTTAGCATTACAATAAAATACACTTAGCATTACAATAAAATACACTTAGCATTACAATAAAATACACTTAGCATTACAATAAAATACACTTAGCATTACAATAAAATACACTTAGCATTACAATAAAATATACTTTGCATTATAATTTTTTATTAGGAACAATAAATAATTAAATAATTACATAAACAATTAGGATTTTACCTAATAGTAAATCTTACCTATAAGTGCTGTTTTTTCACCTCCTTTGTAAGTAATTTTTAAGGAAGCAGGAGCAAAAACCACATTTTGAATGAACTCAACATATTTTAAGAGTGCCTAAATATAAAAAAAAAACATAAGATTAAATATTTCTTATAATTCTAATTATTATGATTGACTTAAAAGACATGCAATTGTTATGTATCTAAGTCAATCTACCAAATAACATTGGTGATAATTATTTAAAAAAACACAGGAAACAGCTGCTGTTGCTAAACAACTAAAATAACTTACTGCTGCTGTTGCTAAAGAACACAAATAACATACTGCTGCTGTTGCTAAACAACACAAACAACTTACTGCTGTTGTTGCTACACTACACAAATAACTTACTACTGCTGTTGCTAAACAACACAAATAACTTACTGCTGTTGTTGCTACACAACACAAATAACTTACTGCTGCTGTTGCTAAGCAATAATACCTAAAATAATTCATTAAAAAATTAGAAAAAAAAAAATTAACATAAAACCATACAAAAACTGAAAAAAAAAGACAATACTTTGACTGAACATCCATTTCAACAGTATTAAATTCTGGTACACAAAGCTGCCTAATGTACTGGAGACCTAAACATTAAATACAATTTTATAATATTATTATACATAAACTAAATGTATGTATGTATGTATGTATGCATGTATGTATGTATGTATGTATGTATGTATGTATGTATGTATGTATGTATGTATGTATGTATGTATGTATGTATGTATGTATGTATGTATGTATGTATGTATGTATGTATGTATGTATGTATGTATGTATGTATGTATATATGTAAGTATGTATGAATGTATGTATGTATGTATGTATGTATGTATGTATGTATGTATGTATGTATGTATATATGTAAGTATGTATGAATGCATGTAGGAATTGTAACTTTTCTAGGAGATTGGGTCTCTGAGATATTTTATAAAATCTTTTTTTTCTTCCTCAGCTCTAATGACATCATAAATTCTGATGCTCTTCCACTGGTTGCACAATCAGTTGGCGCTCTTTATCATCTGAGGTACTTCGCATAGTTGGCCATCATTGCAATTCTACTTTCTGCAGTAGAAATTGTAAAGAAAAGATTTTTAATTAAAGAGGCTGACTTTGTGTTAGCACTCGTTGTATACTCATTCATTTGATGCTAGAAAAGAGCCATGTGAAATCTTCAATTTTTAGAAACTTAAAATGTGTCCAGGATATAGGAAAAACATAGGAAGCCAAAACACTATTTCTCGCTTGTATGGAAGTGTTTGGCAAACCAGACAATAGGATTTTAAGTTGCATTGTTGAAGATTGGCTAATGTTTATGAGCTTCTGAGCAATATCTAATTTTCTTTTTAATACTGCAAGAGAAGTGAATAGAGCTAGTAAGATAATTTTGCATGTAAGTCACCATGTACTTCTTTTTTGATTGGAGCATTTCTTAAGTTAGAGCAGGAATACGGTTTCTTCATAAAAATCAGAACTTCAAAATTTAGAGAAACTGTTTGAAGAGTGTTGCAACTCGTTTTTGAACAGAAACATATATGTACTCTAAAAAAAGAATGGCCATCAAAAAACTTTGTAGAAGAAAATGGTTTATAGAAAACAAATCCATTTGGTTGTTTCTTTCCAAGTAGAAGCACTTTCAGTTTGTATTAAAGTTTTATATAGTCACTTCTTGGTTACTTTTCTTGAATGGTCGTTGATCACTGAAAAAACTGCTGACCTAATTTTTTTTCTGTATCAACTAAGGGTCTTGAATTTAGTGCAAAGACTTTTTGACTTGTGTTGTCAAATTTTATATGTTTTTATTATGTTTGTAGACACTTTTGTAATCAAAAAATCATTTCCAAAAAAGTGTCTCGAAGACTTGCTTTATGATATTCTCATGAAAACAATATCTACAAGCAAGAAAAATTTTATTTTGGAGCTTTTTGGTATTTTGGTGAGTCTGCCATGAGCAGTGTATCCAAAACAGCTGTTGCTTGTGTTTTGACTGTTTGTGACAGTTGTATCCAAGCAACAGCAATGTTTCGTTTAACATTCAATTGCTGCAAAATGTATTTTTTGTTTCTTTCTTTCGTAATTAATGTATTTTTTGTTTCTTTCTGATTTGGAAATCTTATTTTTATGCTAGACCTCATAGAAATGCACAATTTTATTGCAAGCATTCAAAGTTTTGCATTTTAAACAATCTACATACCAGAAGTTAAGCCTTGTCATAACTTACCAAATACAATCTACATACCAGAAGTTAAGCCTTGTCATAACTTACCAAATACAATCTACATACCAGAAGTTAAGCCTTGTCATAACTTACCAAATACAATCTACATACCAGAAGTTAAGCCTTGTCATAACTTCCAGTATCTCATAAATGGTTTTTGCTTCATCCATTACTTCTATAGCAATTGTTGAGATTGAAATGTTTCTGACTGGATAAAAGAAACCATAAGTTTGTAATTCTCAAAAGTAAACCTTGATATGCAGGAAGACTACTTTCTGAAAAACTGATTGTCCAATAAGCCAATTAATTGCTTTTAAATAGCTTATATATGTACTGTTTATTTTTTCACTGCTACTTTCAATGTTGTTTCAATGTTAAAAGTGAATTTTATAGGTTTCAGAAGGTTTAAAAAGGTTGAATAATCCATTAGAAAGTTCTAGAAGTTTCTACAAGTTTCCAGAATTTGGATGGTTCTGGAAGGTTACAATACATTCAAAAAGATACTAAAACATTCTGGAGGACACTTGAATATTCTGAAAATTTCTAGAACATTATAAAAAATTACAAGTAATAAATCAGTTTTTTAGAAAAAATATTTTAGTAAATCAAATAAAAAACATTTTTTTTCTATTTGTAAAACAATACAGTTTTAATGCAGTGCAATGTTCCACAATGTTTGCGAAGTGTTTCACAATGTTTGTGCAGTGTTCCACAATATTTGTATATATTCCACAATAAGTGTTCTAAGATGTTTATGCAGTGTTCCACAATGCTTGTGAAGTGTTCCTGCAGTGTTCCCCAATGTTTGATGCTAAAACCAATGCTGTTTACCTTTGAGAGTACACACACATACATTATCGCTATTGCTTTATTAATGATGTTCCAGATTTATCTTCACTAGCTGGGCAATGGAGTTAAATTTGGACCAATGGTATAATTACTAGTATGGTAATACTAAACCAATGCTCAAGCTTAATTTTCGAACGCAAAACCAAACCAAAGCTTAATTTTTAATTATACATACACTCTCTGTTAGTCTTAAAAATAGGTGTACCAGCTAAAGTGTCATAAACATCCTCAAGCAACGATAATGTGTGTGTACTCTTAAGCTGTTTCAATGTGTGTGTCAGTGTGTACTCTCAATGTGTGTGTCAGTGTGTACTCTCAAACTGTAGTAGCAAAAGCAAAATGAGTACCTTGATGCTTAGAAATTTTGTCATTAAAGATCTGGAAAGATATTTAGTTTGCGCTCATTTTAATATTCAATTAGAAGACTAAAAATTAATTAGTTTAAAAAACAAATATCTTTTAATTATCATTTTGGGCAAACTTTTTAGTTATAAAATAACATAAAATAAAAGAGAAAAAATAGCTGCTAAGACGCATTTAATGGCCATGGGTATACATATGTATGATGCTGCTGATACTCAAAACTGAAATTAAATAAATTTATAATTCAAAATGTATAAATTGAAAAAATAATCCTTTTCTTAAAAAAACTATATTCACCTTTGCTTTCATTAAAATATTTTCTTTGAACAGTAGTCAGTGTAACATATGGGAATTGTTCACTTATTACTTGAAACAGCTGTGTCATTTTGCCATTCTCATAGGAAGTGTTTGGCATTATAATCTAATAAAAAATAGAAATAACAAAAAAATATATGTCTAACAATCTTGAAGTAAATATATATTTTTAGTAATTAATATTCACTTAATAATTATTATTATAACTTTTAATTGTTATTAAGAAATAATAATTTACCATTTTTTAAAATTTTTTTCTGATATTGTACTAAATGATGGCCAAAGAGACTGCCAGCCATGTTGTGTCGTTCAAATTTTTATTCAAGAGTATTTGTTTTGTAACAATAGAAAATAGTTTTTTTACAATCAAAACAAAGCGCTGATTCATAATTGGGGCAAAAGGGTAAATGGAACTTTAGCCCATTTAAGCATTTTATATGCAAGTTACTTATAATAATAGAGTATTTGTTATATAAAAATAGAAAACTGAGATGAGATCTTGGGTAGATACAAGAGCCTCTTAATACACTTTTATATCTCAACTTAGGTATAAGGTCACCTGAACTATAGGTCTAAGTTTCATACACCTGATCTATAGGTCTAAGTTTTCTCAACTTAAACCTATAGTTCAGGTGTATGAAAGATTTTAAAATAGGAAAAGATTCTTGTCAAACTCTTGCCACTGAGCATAAGTTAGCATTTACTAAATTAAAAAACATCATCCTATCTACCCAAGACTCCTTTTATTCAAGTTTTCTAAACAGTTTACAGTCAGTTTGCTGAACAGTGCGAAGACTTTATTCTAAATTTAAACCTATATAAAATAGATTTAAACATATAGAAAAGTATACTCAACACTGAGAGTGACTATAAAGTTACTTTTAACGGAAGGAGTGTTTAATTTAGCGTTTTCTTTTACATGCTGCTCTCGAGCATGATAAAAATTATTTAATTTCTGTTGGATTATATACCATATAAACATAATATTGTAAATATTTTCAGATATTTTTGTTGTTTTAAACTTTGTTTAAAATAATTAAAATTTTATGTTTTTTATTTTGTAATGAGCATTTAGAATGAAATAGGCTTCAGCCCCCTCAAGAATCATTTAGAATGCTTAAATAGGCCCCCTATTTCATATTTCTTCATATTGATCAGCTCCCTCAATTTTGCCTTTTGCCCTTTTGGTGACTCATCATTTTTTTCAAATTTTATAAACACTTTTTTCAATTTTTATAGAACAAACGTGGTTGATTAAAAAAATGAAATATATTTATTCAAAATGATGTGTTTGTATTAGGCAGAAACATCAAAATTTTGGAGAAATAACTTTAGAAGGCTAATGGTTTGTTTAATAATTTTGATGATGAATAGTTTTAATTTAAAAGTAAAATAATAGTTACATAAAGTTTTAAAATCATTTTAATAATGATTTTGTACATTCTTGTACATTTAACATTTTTTATTCAGCCATATTTAGAGAATCTAATCTAATGCAATAGACAGAGTAAATATTAAATATTTATAAACTCATGCTTTTGAGAGAGACAGACAGAAAACAGACAGATAGACAGAGAGAGACATTCATATAAAGTTCCTGACATATAAACATAAACTATGTTATATTTTAAACTGTCTAAACATAAAAAAATTAGTAACAAACTTTAAACGTTTTTAAATTTACCTGGTTAAACTTACCTCAACTGGTTGAATTATTTGTAGTTTACACAATATTTTAACATATGTAGGACCATCTGAAAACTAAATAGTACTATAATATCTACCATCTATAATAAACAAATACTGTATATTATATTAATCATATAATTAAAAAATATGTTATATTATTCAAAAAAAAAAAATTTAACTTTTGGGGTCAAAATAAAGATATTTAAACTGTACCTGTGAAATAATCAGTTCTGCCCCCTTAAGATCAATGCAAGCCATGCCTATCTCTCCCTTTGCCATACCACGACCTTCAACAATGGCTTAAAAAAAGCAAACTTTCTTCTAATATTGTAACATCATTTCAAAAAATGTTGTAAGTCAATAATAAAGATGTTTTCTTTATCAAGAGTTTTTTTTCAATATATATAAACTTTCATTATAGCTTTTTAACAATTGAAAAGCATAATTGTTCAAACTATGCAAATTCTACGTATGAAAAAAAAAAATCATCAAAGGAAAAGTTGTTATGATATACATTCTTCAGTTATACAATTAACAAAAGTTTGTATCAAATAAAATACTTTTATTCATGAATTCATTTTTGTTATTTCCTTTATTATTTTTTCATTTTGTAGCAAAACAACATACAAACATGTGAGAAATGTAAAAATAAAAACATACCTACAACATTGCTGGTTTGAGCAATATTTCCTAATGGTGTTCTAGAAGCAGGTGTTTTTGGAGTGTGCTTTGAACCATTTGAGCTGCTCTCTTGAAAAGGAGTTTGTAGAGAGCTGAAAAATTTTAAATTTAAAAAGATTAAATACTAAATAAAAAAAGGTAAACAAAGATTTAAAGTTTCATACAGGAGCATGTAACTAAATTTTTGTATGAAGTAAACATTTTGTTCACTAAGTAAACATTTTGTACAATGTGCACACTTTTGATATGTTTACTTAAACACATCACACTTACTGGATTATAGTCAAACCTAAAAATTACAACTATCTTATAATTATGAGAAATTTATTTTATTATTAGAAATTTAACTCAACATAATTTTCTCATGTTGTGTTCATATTTTCACCTTTAATACTGGACCATGTCTTTTGAGTTAACATTAATTAGATGTGCACATTTTCTTCATATTCTAGTTTTCTATAACTATAACTATATATATATTCTTTTACAAAAGCTTACTAACGACTATAAAAAAGCTTTAGGTGAAATGTGGAATTTGATTTCAGGTGAAATGTGGAATATAATATCTATAATATTTAGATTTCAAATGGAATGCATATATTACAATTAGATTTCTATATAAAATAAATTTTGTACTCAAAATTTTTGAGCTTGTAAAAATAAGACATTATTCATTTCTTGTTATATTAGTTTTTATATTGTTGTTGTTTATGTTTATGTTTATTGTCGTTCTATTTACAGAAACTAATATTGCTTAAGTTATGTTATGATTTGGAGCAACAACTGACTTTTGTTTATGTTAGTTTCTTATGCACTCAATGGAATTTTAAAGAAACATTGGTATTACAAAGAAAAAAACTTCTTGTCAGTTGTTGAAATCATAATTCACTTATGTTATTTTGTTTGAAGTTGTTACCTTAAAAAGCTTACCTTGCCAGGCCCCAGTATGCAATGTCATCATCGAAGGTCCCAGCAAAGCAATTGCAATTACACTTCAACAGCCACCAACTTCACCATCCCCCAAACTCAATTAACATTCATTCAGCCATCTCAAAGTACAAGGCACCAAATGGATCGCCCCCACATCAGTCAGGGTATCACAGAAGTAGAGTGGGCAAACTTTATTAGTTGCTGAGCATTGTTTAAGAGATGTACAGACATCAAAAAATTAGCTGTTTCAGTGCTGTGAAGATGACCTCAGAAATCAACTACTGAAAGAAAATTCAAAGATAATTAATGAAAACAATGAGGCGCTTCTAAAAGCAATGAAAAAATGGGCTGTTATCCCAGTGGTCATTTGTGTCAGAAGAGCAGAACTTTTTTTGATACAGCCTCGATCATCTAGAGGATGAAACATCCCACAAGCTGTGTCTAGACTGTTGGAAGAAGCTTAGATTTTGCACTTCTAAAATTAACAACAGAATCATCCCAAATGATGTGAAATTGAATGCAACTAAAGATGCTGAGGTCAGCAGATTTGTGTTTAAATTGAGTGCAATTGTGCATTTTAATAGGAAAAAAAAAAAATCACAAATGATGACCAATGTAAAGTAACGCTCCACAGAAATAAACCATCACATATTTACCCATGATGGATGGGCCATAGCTCAATCGCTTGTTAATCGCTAGAATTTAGCTGTGTGTGACCACTAACGAACTAGACTAATTTCCTAACATGACAATTTCCTCTCATTGTACTGAATTATCTACAAGTTATTACAGATACCAGTGCACAATCTTGCTTATGGACAGTACAGGTTTTAATGCAAACAATTTAATACCTGTGAAAAATAGCATTTTAACTGCCAACAAAACCCAATTTCACCAAAGTCAAAGGAGCCATTAAAACTTTCAACAATGTTACGTATCCCCAAGAAATTCTACCAACCAGAAACTGGGAAATCATTGACGTTAGATGACTTTAACAGATAAAACTGAAAATTATGTTTATATTAATTGACACTTAAAATCATGGAAGGGGATGTAGAAATGACATTATTCATTTTATTTGTTTTCATATTGTTGTTGTTTGTTTATTATTATTCTATATATAGAAACTAACAATGTTTAAGATATATATTATGATCTGGAGTAACAACTAACTTTTGTTTAGAGCTATGAAAATCATAAAAATTAAGCAACAATATTGTCAATATAGTATTATGAAAATCTTTTTCAATATGTCAAACATAAAAACAAAACATCCTCAGGAAATGACCTCTTATAATTTTTTATTTGAAACTAAATCAATCAGCAAATTCCATTCAAAACAGACCATTTTGTGTAAAGATATTCACACAAAATGCCTAAGGGTAATTTCATGTAAAAGTAAGACAAAAAATTAAAATTTTTCAATCCCTCTGCCTAGGATATTTAAAAAAAAAAAGGCAACCAATTAAAAAGGTTTAAAAAATGGGACCATTTTTGAGGGTAAAATTTTGAATCTAAAAATAAAAACTAAAACTAAAAATAACCCAATGTAAAATTTTAGATGGTAATTTTTTGATTTTAAAATTAAGAAATCTTCTGTTTTGTTACCATAGTTTTTTTTTAAATGACCATCTAAATCTACTCTCAATCGTTATCTTGCTCTACAACCTTCATCTTTTCTCTTCCAGTAACTTCCAACACTAATTAGTGGTTGCTTGCAGCCTTGTTGGAAGCAAAGATGTTAAAAAAAAAAAGAGTACAAAAAATTTTCATGTAAAAGAAGAAATTTTAGGCCTAATATTTAAAAAAGTATAACCATATTAAATATAGTTTTGCCAACTTTGCAAGTTTTAAAATAGATTTAGATGTTGCATCTTATCAACACAATAAAACATCTCAAAACTAAAAAAAAAAAAAAAAAATCAAAGAATATATTAGTTGCTGATAAGGATAAAAACTTTCAGGCTTTTAAAATCATCCAACTTTAAAAAATCTCCTAAATTTGTCAAAAACTTTTTGTTTATTTCTGACCATAGTATAAAACTTATATAAGCTTATTAAATACTATTGGAATTATTATAAAACAGCTGTTAATAAATGAACATTTAAGTGGAAGTCACGCTAGAGTTAAACTGTTTTACTCCCTGTTTACTAGATGTGCACTAAAATTTATTCCACCCCCTTCCTTTCTTGCATACAAGAGTAATCTAAAAATAGTTATGGTGTACAAAAAATAGCTATTTTTAATTTCATCTAATTTTAAGTTATTTAATCTGAAATTAAGTTATTTAATCTGAAGTTTTAATTTCAGATTAAATAACTATTAAGTCTTATTTAGAAAATTAGTTTCTTAGTAATGAAACACAGTGTTCCATTACTAAGATTGGAATTAAACTAGAAAGTTAATACATCTGTCATACACACAGTCGCTTGAAATAGAATCATTTAAATATACTAATGAATATGAAAGAAAAATATCAATATGGAGAACTAGACTAACAAAAATTCCAAATTAACAAATTGTCTTCCTCATAAACATGTATATATAAAGCACTGCTCAACTAAATTAATGCAGTGCTAAAATCTCTTTAATTTGTATAACAACGCTAAAAAAGGTGCTTTTAGCAGTGACAAATTTTATTTCACAAATATGGATTGTGAAACTTTAACTTTAGATATCTAGTTAATGTTTTTACAGATATTAAAAAAATTGATTCTACACCCTCAAAAATGGTCAAATAGAACTTAAATTATTTAAAAAGTCATTATAGATTTATCATAACAAAATAGCAGAATTGGGCAAAAATAGAACATTTTAAGTTGAATTTCAAAATGTTGTAACTTTTAAATCATTTAAAGTCAGGAACTTGAATTTCACACTTTTTCATATCTTAATGATAGGTACCACTGTTAAAGAAAATTGATGTAAAAAGCAGTAGGTGAAATGAATGCCCTTCTTTTACATGGAATTACCAATAACTATTTTCTATAAATAAATAAAATGAATTGGGTTTTAAGGAATCCCCCATAATAACAGAGTGGATTTTAACTGTTTCTCCATGCAGTGGCCTTGCTTAACAAGGTTTTTGTTTTGGAGTTGACAAAGTTGTAAATAAAAAATTAAATTAGAAAAAAAAAAGAAAAAAAAGTAGCCTCATCAACTATACCGGTTGGGGAGGTAAAAAAAATTTGTAATAATCTTATCAATCATACTTAAACATGATAATTGCTTGAAAAATAGGAAAAAACCTAGATAATACAGAATTGGCTTAAAAACATAATTTTTGATTCATATTTATGTTATTTCCAGTTTAAAGAAAAATACATATTTCTCGTAAGATGTGTTTCTCTGATGAGACTAACTTTTAGATCTTAGACAATAAAACTTCATCTGTGCAACAGATAGTAGGTGAAAACCTAACATAGACTGTATAGTTGAGACAATGTAACACTCCTTATAAATTATGACCTTAATTCAATAGCCACCCAATGTACATCAACTGATAGGTTTCGATAGCCAAAACTTGATAAAGCTTATAGTTCCGTGACAACTATGGTTGTGTAAAATTGAATATTAAAAAAATAGTCAGACCTAGTAGTGTAATGTAAGGTCTAATGAGGTAAGGTCTAATGAGGTAAGGTCTAATGAGGTAAGGTCTAATGAGGTAAAGTCTGATGAGATTTGGTAACACCCAATAAAGCATAGTGATGACTAGTGAAATTCAGTGTAGCATTTTAATGGATTCTATTTGCACAATTACCATCTGATTTACTTCCTCTATTACAGTAATAATTGATTCATAAAAGTTACTCTTGTCAATAAGATTCATAACTTTTAATTAAAACATTTTTGTAATTATTTGAGAAAAATGATTGTATCAGAAAAGGTAAGTCATGGAATTACATTTTCAAGACTTCTCTGCTATACTGGTGGTCACTGATTCTAGTACAAACTTTCCTAGGTTGGATAAAAAGAAGTTTTAAGAGCAGATGTTTTATTAATTAAAGAGGAAAATATTTATAATTAAGATTGTTACTTGTTAAAACACAGTTACATGTTGTTTACAATAAGGTTAGTTATGCATAATACATTATCTTTGAAAAAATTATCAGAAGTTACCACCAATTGATTCAAATGGTGCATAACATTGAGATAAGAAATACTAAAGTTTTAAATATTCTCTTAAGAAAAATAAAAGTGTTATAGAAAGTAATAACTAAATAGAAAATAAATTTAGGATAAGTTTAGCAATTTGTAAGTTGTAAGCCATTTGTGTGTGTTAGCCAATTATGAGCACAAAATTATTAAAAACAACAATATGACCAAAGGAATATAAAACATAAAGCATAACTAAAATATTATGAAACTCTGAAGCAAAAAAAAAAAAAAAGAAAAAAGAAAAGTAGTAGTAACTTGATAGCGTTGATAGCACTGGAGTGTAGTTATTGGGCTTTAGTTATTGGTAGCTGTTGTTCAAATAGTTTTTAAGCATTTTTAAACATTTTAAATTGTTTTTTAAAACTATTTATTAGTGTTAAAAATATCTTTATTAAATATCTATATTAAACATTTTTATTTGCACAGTGGGCAATACTCATCAAATTTTGTGTCATAGGGTTGAGAATAATATGTAACAAGATTAAAGAATAACATGTATTGGTATAATAATTAAAAAAATTCAATTCAGAGATGATTACCATATTCCTGAAGCACAAGATTTCTTGGTAATTTTTTTACCATCATGATCCAAACTCAAATGAGGTGTTTCTAAATTAAATGCTGAAAAAAAAAGGGGGTTAATAAAAAAAACTTGAAAATTTTCTAAATTTTGAAAACCAAAATTAACAAGATTTATCAAACAAAATAAATTAAAACCAATATAAAAATACAATACACTCTTACAATATTTTGCACTTCTATCTAGACTGGTACTATTTGATGATGTGGTGTAGAAATCAGAACTTATCTTCTGGCGTTTTGATGTTGAGTTAGTAACTGAAAAATTACTATTTGTAAAGATTGATGACATTATTATATTTCTCTGTAAAGAAAAGTTAAAGAAACATATCATATTACTATTTTTCTATAAAGACTTCAAACATCTCAAAATATATATTAATATAAAACTAATATACAAGCTATTGATTTGTATGGCGTACCACAGCATGCTTTTCATAAAATTTAACTTAATGTAAATTTAAAACAAAAACCTAAAATAATATATTAAATACAGAGTATACCAGCCATTTTTATAACCTAAAGCATCTTTTTATTTATTGGAGTGATATTCTACAGATTTAAGTCTATTCATTGCCTTGTCTGAATAGTGCTATAGCTGTGTTATTTAGAGGTCATGGCCAAGTGGGGTGGTAACAAAGACATATAATATTATTATTAAGAAAAAACTAAAACTATTACGCTAACAGTAAACAATTATCCAAATATTACTTACCAACTTTTTATTTCTAATACTAATAGCAGTAAGACTTGTTAGTCTTGGTATTTAGTTTTATTAGTTTATTAGTAATTAATAGTTTTAGTAATTAGTATTATTAGTTATAAACTTTAGTATAGTTAGTAATTAGTATCTAGTTATCAGCTTTGGTAATTTATAGGTTCGGATTTAGCTTTTACTTCCTTTATTAACTAACTTTATTAAATCATTTAATAAATGCTGTAGTTATAACTTTTTTAAATTTCAATTCCTTAAATGAAGTTAGAAATCACTGCCAGCTAATTTGTTGCAACCAAAGCTAGATTATTATCATTGATATTATTAATATATAATTATTACAAGTAAATAAATGTTATCATATTTACAAGGTTATGAAAAGTTATTTATAAATTTTGTGTAAGTAGCTTGATGAAAAATTTATTATGAACTTTTCATAACCTTGTAAATACGATAGCATTTATTTATCCTTAAGGTTAATTTTTTTCATAATTTTAATTTTTAAAATTTTTAACAATTTTAATTTTTTAATAAGTTTATATTTTTTAATAATTTAATAAGTTATTAATAAATTTTTTTAGATATATTGTTTACTATTATTCAAATTTGAATTTTTTTTCGCGCCAAAACAACTTGGATGAATTGATAAGTGGCTGTTTATATAATGACGGTTATCTTAAACGAGATCTCGACAAGTATATAAAAAAAAAACTTGATTACATAGTAATCGGACTACCCCGGATAACTCAATTTCAGTGGGAATCCTGCTCACAGGGCCGTCCCAAAAGGAGGAAGGGGAGGCATAGGGGGTGTCTAGCATTTCCCTACGAATTATCTCGGTCGGCAAATTGAAACTGACAAAATTGGATCTATAATTGGAGTCGGCAAAATGGGATCTATAATTGGCAGTCGGCAAATATTGGAAAACGAGGACCTTTATTTTTTTTTCTTTTTTAGATAAGTAAGCCATTAAAAAAAATTTTTTTTGGCTTTAATCGGCAAATAACAGACACATCATCCCCCCTTTAAAATCTCTTCGGGACGGCCCTGGCTACTTACATGAGCAGCGGCGATTCTACAATTAAAATGAGTGAGGGCGAATCCATAAAAAGTACTAATTGGTTTCCTAAAAAAAAAACAGTTCCTTAAAACTAAAATTTAGCCGACTAAATTGGTAAAAAAGCCGACTTTAACTTGAAAATCACTTTCTTTGGGGATGGGGGGGGTGGAACACACCCTGTAAAATTGCCTCTGTATATAAGTCAGACTGGCCCGGTTAACCAGGCTGCAGTCTGGTTAATCGGTCTAGCCCGATTTTCGTTTTAATTAGTTTAGTTTTTCGTTTTAATTTTTTTATCTAGTCGGCTGGCTAAAAAAAATTAAAACGAAAAAAAATAAATGTTTTTATTGGAATTTTATCCTACATTCATTGGCAGGGCTGGCTCACATGTTTGTGTTTATATGGAAAAAAATTGTCTCACCTGAGTAGGATCCCACTGAAATAAGACTAGATCTCAGTTATCCCGATTGTAATGAAAACAAGTTTAGTTTTTATAAGTAAATATTAAACATAGCGAGATTTTAAATATGTGAGCAAACCGAGCTAGCCCGTCTCAGATAAACAGTCCTTCAGGTGAGACAATTTTTCCATATAAATACAAACAAGCCTTGCTTATGAATGTAGCTGATTGGATGAAATAAACGTAGCTTTGGCGCGATGATTTTAAGCCGTGGCGCATTGGTTAAAGTACTGGCACAGAACCAAGAGTCCGTGGATCGATGTCGGCTCTAGCCCAATAAAGAAGAAGGCGTGAAACATTGGTAAGGAAGAAGGCGTTAACTTTCTAGTTAAATGCACTTTCGCGGTGCTCAGTAATAAGACCATTAGGACATCTGGGAGCCTTAGTAACAAGAAAAAAAAACTCACACGATTTCTTTTATTCGATCAAAGGTATTCCCGATTGTTTTTAAAACAGCCAATTATATAATAATAAAAATGAGTAACTGAAATTTAAATTAAAATTTCAATGCAAACATATATTTTAATATATATATATATATATATATATATATATATATATATATATATATATATATATATATATATATATATATATATATATATATATATAATTATCGAAATCTAGTTGTAATATCAATATTTTGAATACTTGATATTTTAAAACTTAATATATCCATGGAAGTATAAAACAGATGGCCGTTTAACCGCATTGAAATGTTTAAGGAGTATGCTCGTAACCTTTTAAAAAGAAAACTTCATCAAGACTCTACTTAAACGCCTGATCTTTATACTTTGACCACTGATCTCAAAATATAACTGGATAGCGGGTTCTATTGTTTTTTCCGAAAAAAAGTTGAAGCCGAAATTGGCCTCCCAAGATGGCGGCGATTTAAATTCCTAGCGGTGAACCAATATAGATTTTATATTGCTTTATCAAACTACGACAGAAAATAATTAAAAAAAGGCTAATAAATTAAAAGTAAACTAATAAATTTGTCAAGAATAAAAGAAAACAAATGAACTTTATAAATATTAGAAAAAAAAAAGAAACTATTTTTGAAATATTCAATTTATTATTAAATGGCATTTACAACTTTAGTTATATTTTGTATATAATTTATGTACCTTTTAGTTCTTAGTTACCCAATGCTGTATGCTAGAAGGTTAATAACATAACGGCATGGTAAGTAGCAATCATCTCTACCTATAATTTATATTCTCTATTTTTTTTAGCAAGATACCATTTTGTAAAAATGCTGCATGAGTCAGTATAGAGGGGTATACAAATTCAGGGGTTCCTTCTAGAATTATATAATAATTATTGCATAAATTATATGAATAAAACATTTTAAAGTGTCACTTATGTTGGTAAAAAAAAAAAAACAGGTCTGAATTAAAGTTATTTATATCAACTTTAAAAAAAAAAAATCGTTTCTTATAATTTAAAGGATAATCACTCAATAGAATTGAGGATGTATGTAACAAATTTTACATACATCCTCAAACAAACATTTTTTTGAAAAAACAAATTAAATTTTGAATATAGAAACATTTAAAACACCTCTTTGAAATATCTCATTAACTAAAGTTATATATACTGTTTACCTGCTGTTAAGTATTATGGTTATATGTTATAGCTTATATAAAGTCTGACTTTTTTATATTATTAAACTCTATGTTGCAGCTAAATAATTATATAAATATGTCGTTGAGTTTATTCGAATAAAAGATTGATTACATCACATTAAATTCACAAAACTTATTTGAGGCAATGCTCTTTGTTTTCCATTTTTGACATGGTATATAATTATATTATAAGTCTTAAGAGCTATTGTCTGAGAAATCCAGGCAAAGTCTGGAAGTGATGTCTTCAAATTGTCTTCATTTTCAGATATTTTGTAAAAAATAATGAAAGTAGGCCACTGGTAAATTTTTTTTTTTAAATTCCTATTTATTTCGGAGATATTGGGTCTCAAAATTTGGCCCGTTTTGAGAAAATATTTGGGCATGTAGTGCAATCGCTACTTTGAAGGACGATTTTAGCAACATAAGTATGACAGACACATTTCTTTTTAATTTTTCTGCTAATCTAGATGGATTTTTACAGTAAAAATAAAAATTAAACATGGTTACATTTTTGGTTGTCTAGAAATCATGGTCCGAAACAACAAAATTTGAAATTTTACTCTAACTTTGAGCTCTAATATCTCTTGAGGCCATTACTTGCACGCAGTATTCTTAGATGTTTTTGAAAGTCACTATGGCATACATTGGTTTTATGTAACAAATATGATGTGCATGCAAGGACCTGGGAAGGAGTAACCTGCCAAAAATCACTTTTTGCGTTTAACGCGTTTTGTTAGATTACCCCTAACAACCGTGGCCTCAGGTCTGCCATGAACAGTATAAGTTATTTAGTTTCCTTAAACATGCATCATCCAATATCTGAAAAAAAATCCATGTGCTCGGATGATAAAAAGCCTACTGAAGTCCTAGAAGTAGCCTTATTTTGCCAATTTGTGAACTAAAAAATGTCCTAGCAACGATACAGAAATGCTTAGCAACAGTTACTTTTTTTTTTTTTTATTTTTTATTTTGTTCTTTATTACATTTTAAACAACATTCCGTTATAAATATTCAAATCAAAAAATAAAATATAGAAGTTACAAGAAAATAACAAAAAAAAAAAAAAAAAATCGTAAATAAGAAATAAAAGAACGCGGGGACTCGTAGAAGACCGTAGGGTCTTGTCGTCGAGAACCGCTAAAATGAACGTGATACAAACAAATTAAAAATATTCAGAAAACCCGTTATAAATATAAAGATCAGTTATATAAATACTATATAAGTTAATAAACATATAAATTGTCGTATATATTGATACATATTCTTGGTAAATATATAAATTATAAAATAATAATAGTTCTTTGATAAGTGGAGATAAAATGGGAAAACTATTAAAAATTATTAAAAGTAAATTGATAGATCGTCAATTGTAAAAATTAATTCTTTTAACTTTCGTTTAAAAGAGTTGTAGTTACATTGTTGGATAAACTCTTGAGAAAAGTTTTTTAAGTTTTAAGTTTTTTTATTTTGTTCCATAAGAATGGTCCGCGAGAAGTAATGCAGAATTTGCTCAAGTTAGTTTGAAAAAATGGCCGCTTAATAAAATTGTTATTGCGTAAAAAGTATTTATTTTTATCTTTTGACATATACAAATTATGGAAAGAAACTGGTGAAGAATTAGTTTTACATTTGAACATAAAACAAAGAGTGTTATAAACATTGAGTTGATATACATTTAAGGCGTTCATTTTTTTTAATAGAGGGTTTGCATGAGTAAGACGTTCACTAAAATGTATCAAACGTGCTGCATACTTCTGATGACGATAAAGAGGTTCAAGTTTGCTTTTATTGGTGCAAGCCCATGCAATGTTTGCATAATTTATATGGCTATGAATAAAAGAGAAATATAATTGAGTTAAAATTTTTTTTATTTAAAAAGTTTCTTGCTTTATATAAAATTCCTAAACTTTTTGAAGTTTTGTTATATAAACTTTCAATATGATTTTTGGATGAAAGATTATCATCAATATAAACACCTAAGAATTTTGTAACGTTTACTCTAATTATTTCGATGTTATCAATAAAAAGGGATGGCATTTCATAAGGCAGTAGTTTTTTCTTAGAGGGCGGGTGAAAGAGAGTCCAGTTTGTCTTTTGAATATTAAGCGATAAATTATTTAATTTAAACCAGTAAGAAATCTTGTTTAATTCTACATTCATAAGTTGAAACAAAGTAGTGATGTTAGTATGAGATAAGAATAAGTTTGTATCGTCTGCAAACATGATTGTTTTTAATCTGGATACTTTATAGAGATTGTTGATATATATAAGAAAAAGAAGAAGTCCGAGAATAGATCCTTGAGGAACACCACAAGTAATTTCTAACAAACTTATTGGAGAAGAAGCGTCAATGGTTACAAATTGTTTGCGATTACTTAAATAACTTTTTATCCACTTTAAAACATTTCCAGTTATTCCGTAATTTTTGAGTTTTTTAAAAAGAATTTTATGATCTATTGTATCAAAGGCTTTTGATAGGTCGATGAAGATGCCTAAAGTATATTCGGATTTCTCGAAAGATTCTGTGATACTACGTGTTAGCTGGAGAATCGCGTGTTCTGTAGAGTTGTTTTTTTGAATCTATACTGGTGGTTAAATAATAAATTGTTGTTAGTTAAATGAGTGTAAATTTTGTTATAAATAATTCTTTCTAAGACTTTAGAAAAGACTGGAAGAACAGAGATAGAGCGATAGTTATTGATACTTGTTAAGTATCCTCCTTTAAATATCGGTGTGATTTTTGCAATTTTAAATTGATCAGGAAAAATTCCTTATCTGATTGAAAGTAAAAAAAATTTTATAAAGCACGTCTTTTATAACCTTGTATGAATTTTTTATTACATTGCCATGTATATCATTGAAGCCACTTGCTTTATTTGGTTTTAGCGCACTAAAAGCTGTTTCAAATTCTTCAAACGATAATTCCAAAAAATCAAGATTAGCTAATGCAATAGATGAGATATCAATTGTTTTCTTTATATTTGGTATATTTCTTGCTAAATTAGGTCCGATCGTGACAAAAAAATTGTTTAGTTCGATTGCTATTTCACGTGGATTATAAGAGATATCACCATTAATTTTAATGCCATTTTTCAGAGCGCATGATTTAATTTTTGTTTTACCGGTAATTTTTCTTAAAATTTGCCACGTGCGTTTTGAATCACATTCGTATCGCATAAGTAAATTGGAATAGTATTTTTTTTTAAGATTCTTTCTAATTTTTTCAAATTCTCTCGCATATATTTTGTAGTTGGTTTTACTTTCTATCGTTTTTTCTTTAAGGTATTTAATGTATAACTTTTGTTTGACTTTTGATGATTTTCTTAGGGTGTTTGTAATCCATGGTGACTTTACACTTTTGGTTTTTAAGTTTATTTCGCGTTTCGGAAAATTTACATCATATTTACCTCATAGAAAGATTTTACATCAAATTTACCTCATAGAATTTACATCATAGATTTTACATTTACCTCATAGATTTTACATTTACCTCATTTACCTCATAGATTTACATCATAGATTTACCTCATAGATTTACATACCTCATTTACCTCATAGATTTTACATCAAATTTACCTTATAGAAATTTACATCAAATTTACCTTATAGAAAGATTTAAAAAATTGGTTGTAAGTAAAGTTTACGTCAGATGAAGCGTTTATATCTTTCCAATGAAGCAATGATAGATACGTTTTAAAAAGGTTGTTTTTTCATTAGGTAGTACTTTTGGTTTTATATTTATAGAGAAAAAAAATGGGGAAATGATCGGAAATGTCACTTTTAATAATGCCCTTTTTTAAAGATTCATTAAAAACATCGTTCGTTACAATATTATCGATTATTAAAGCCGTTTTTTCGGTAATTCTGGTTGGTCTATCTATTAAAAGAAACGCTCCATTTTTGAATAATTCGTTATAAAACTTTTGTGTGCTTTGCTTGACGTGATAATCAAAACAATTTGAGTTAAAATCACCAATTATATAGATTAATTTATTTTCGTGGTCAGCTTTTTTTATAATATTAGTATTTAAATATGTGTTGAAGCATTCAATTTTTCCAAAAGGTGGGCGATAAGAACAACTTAAAAGTATGTTTTTATTTTTTTGGGTTAAAATTTCAATTTTTAAAATCTCTTTATCGTCATCAGAAATACTCAGGTCGAGCCTTGTAAAAAATTGAAAACTTTCCTTTATGTAAATAAGCACACCGCCGCCTCGTTTATTTGCTAAATTAGGATTCTTTTTTTAAAGTAAACGGTACCGAAAGAACCCTTTTAATCAATCGTTATTGCAATGTATTTATTTTGCTTGCCGTAATAAAGGCCAAAAAACTCCCTTTTGTTTCAGGATTCATTTGACCCGAATTTCCGGTAGACAACAAAAAAAGTTGCAGGAGCGTTTGATCAAAAGGGTTCTCTCGGTTCCGTTTATATATAAAAATGAATCCTTAATTATTCTAATAACGCCTTAATTATTCGCATAAAGCCTTAAGTATTCGAATAAATTGATGTTTATCAAAAATTAGCTAATAAGTAGTTTTTATTACAAATTTTATTTTTGTTTACAATTATGGATTTGTTGCTATCCAATGCCATTAAAGCCAAGCATTTGCCTAATATTACAACTTACAAAGCAAAGCTTCGTAATAATCTTAAAGAATTAAATTCAAACTTTCCTGTTGTAAACAAAGATCTTCTTTCTTTAAGAAATTCTGAAATGGAAGCTTTTATTCCTATGCAAAAAGAAAACGAAGACTATATTGTTTTAAAGTATGAGTTCAAACACGTTTTTTTTTATGTTTTATTATGTTTATAAAACAATAATTCTTGACAAATGTTTAGTTAAATATGTTTGTTTTAGTTATATTTAGTATATATATATATATATATATATATATATATATATATATATATATATATATATATATATATATATATATATATATATATATATATATATATATATATATATATATATATATATATATATATATATATATATATATATATATATATATATATATATATATATATATATATATATATATATATATATATATATATATATATATATATATATATATATATATATATATATATATATATATATATATATATATATATATATATATATATATATATATATATATATATATATATATATATATATATATATATATATATATATATATATATATATATATATATATATATATATATATATATATATATATATATATATATATATATATATATATATATATATATATATATATATATGTTATGACTTAACAGGTCAATGGAGAATGGTAACTGTCTTTACAACTCTGCTGCTTTATTAATAAATTCAACAGATAAAATGCATGAAATTCTTCGACTATTAACTTCTGTTGAGTTGTTTGAGAAAGCAACCTTTTATTCGAGATACCCAATAATCTTAAACCAAGTGGAATCTAAGTTTTTCCTCGCTCTCTAGTGTTTTCATGGCATGTGTTTCATTTGAGTCTTCTGATTCTTTTACAGAATTAAATGATATAAATATTGCTGAACTTATAAAAAAAGAAGCCTATAACAATTGCAGAAACAATAAATTTGCTTCTTTTCTTTGTTTAATTGCATTATCTAGAGTGTTAAATAAACAAATTCGGTCTATTTATCCTGAATTTGGACTTGAAAAATATAAAAAGTTATTTAATGTATGTATATACCCACGTGGTGATCATAAAACAAATAAAGAAATTCTGAGTATTTTTTGGTGTAACACTGATTGTCGCTCTATTTCCAAGGATAAAGATATGTGGTCACCAAATCATTTTGTCCCTATTGTGAAAAGAGAAGTTTTATGCTCAAAGAAATTTGTCAAGTGTTTTATCACATTCTTCTGTTAACACTAAGGTTCTTAATTTATCTTATCAACCTCCTAAAAATCTATTTTCAAAAAAAAAATCATTAGTTCAATCTCACATAAAGTTTGGCATAAGTAATGAAACTAAAATTATAGATGTAAATATTGATATTACTCCTAATCCAATCTTACTAATTGTATCCCTTGTTCATCGGATCAGTCTTTAAGCCTACCTTTTTATGATGTTTCTACTTACTATGAGCGCAGTAGAAAACTATTTGCTGGCAAAGATGATTCAATGTTATTAGATCTATTTAATAAAATATTTATTCCTAACTCGTTTTTTGTTTTTCCTATTTCTGGTGAAAAAAAGAAACGATCGTTTTTACATAAATGGCTACTTGAATATTCCTGGTTAGCTTACTCACAGATTAAAGATGGAGCATACTGCCTTCCATGTACACTGTTGGGGAGCAGAATTCCAAACAATACCTCAATAATCAACTTCATTCGAAAACCTTTTAAAATATGGGGTAATGCAATTCGTGCTTACATGGATCACAATAATAATTGTCGACTTCATCAAAGTAAGTATCATCCAGATATCGGAGAAACATGTAAAAACAACATTGGTATAGGTAACTTTGTAGAGCTTTTAAATTTTCGCATTGAAGCAGGTGATAAAGTTCTTGAGCACCATATTCGTTCTGCTCCTAAAAATGCAACCTATATATCTAAAACCACACAAAACGAACTTATTGAATGCTGTGGAAAAACAATCGAAGAAGTTCTAATTAATAAAATTAAAAATTCAGATTATTTTTATATCTTGTGTGATGGAGCCTCTGATTGTTCTAATGTTGAACAGCTATCTCTAGTTATAAGATACATTGACTGTGATAATGTTATTTGTGAAGATTTTCTACGGTTCATTGAATGTAAATCTGGTACAACTGGTCTTAGTCTTGCGCAAAACATAGTTTCTGCAATTGATGATCTTTGCAAAACATAGTTTCTGCAATTGATGGTCTTGATATCCAAAAATGTAGAGGCCAAGGATATGATGGTACTGGGGCAATGTCTGGTAAATTAAAAGGTATTTCATCAAGAATTAAATTTATCAATTCAAAGGCTATTTTTGTTCACTGTGCATGCCATAAACTTAATTTAGTTGTAAGTAAATCATGCAATGTTCAGAGTGTTAGAAATGTTCTTGATCAAATCAAAGATATATCATATTTTTTTAACTTATCACCTAAAAGTGCCAGCTGTCTTAATAAATTCTTTTTTTCTGGTCAAGCAAAATTAATCGATACATGTCGAACTAGATGTGTTCAGAAACTTAAAGGTCTGGATGTTTTTTTTGATAACTACATATCTGTTTTTCATTCAATGGAAGAAATGGCATACAATGAAGGTAAGAGTTATAATATTGATACTTCTTCAAAAGCTTCATGTTTTTTAAATCTTATGACTAATTTTTCTTTTATTGTAAGTTTAGTTTTAACCAAACAAATAATAGACTATTTCTATGCCATCACTGTTGTTCTTCAAACTAAAGCGTTTGATATATCACACAGTGTAATGAAATAAATTGTTTAAAAACTCAAATTTTAGATTTAAAAAAAAATATTGATGTCTATCATAACGAATGGTACTTAATTGCACTTGATCTAGCTAAGACTCTTGATGTTTCAGAAGTTAAACCAAGGCTCTGTGGCAGACAAATTTATAGAGATAATTATCCCTCTGACACAGTTTCAGATTATTTCAAATATTCCATCACATCTCCTCTTCTAGATCATTTAATTAATGAATTAGAAGATAGATTTGATATAGGTGATATGGTTGTTTACAAAGGTTTATCTGGTATTCCTGCAACTTTTGTAAAAAAAAATAAAGAAAAATGTTTTTGGAAGTTAAATTTTATGGAATTTTTGCATTTTTTTATATATCGGATATGCCTCATCCTACATCAATTCATGCTGAATTAGATTTGTGGGAAACATTTTGGAACAATCAATCTGTGATCCCATCCACTATTACAAAAACTTTAAAATCTATTGATATGAGGGGTTTCCTAAACATTAGGGAAGGTTTTTTAATAATGGGAACAATTCCAATTACTACATGTGAATGCGAGAGGAGCATTTCTGTTATACGCAGATTGAAAACTTATATGCGAAGCCGCATGACAGAGTCAAGATTTAATTCTTTAGCTCTGATGTCTATTCATTAAGAAATAATTCCTGATGTAGAAAGAGTTTTGAATATTTTTTCTGTTTTAGGGGAACGACGCTTAGAGTTGGTTTTTACCTAATATTAATTTATTATTTTCTTTTTTATTTATTGACTATATTCTTGTATTTTAGTTTGTTTTATATTTAAGTTTATTTTATATTTCATGAAAATTAGAAAAAACAAAATAAAAAATTAAAAAAAAAAACTTAAAAAAAAAAATTGGCCTATCTGCCTATCAAGAAAAGGAAAGAATACAGAAATGGAGGGCTAACCTAAGGCAACAATATTAATACTTTACATAAACTGCTTTTCAAGAAAAGGAAAGAATCCAGAAAGGGATGGCTAACCTAAGGTAATAATATTAATTATTTACATTAACTGCCTATCAAGAAGAGGTAAGAATCCAGAAATGGAGGACTAACCTAAGGCAACAATACAATTACTTTACACAAACTGCCTATCAAGAAAAGGGAATCCAGAAATGGAGGGCTAACCTAAGGCAACAATACAATTACTTTACACAAACTGCCTATCAAGAAAAGGAAAGAATCCAGAAATGGAGGGCTAACCTAAGGCAACAATACAATTACTTTACACAAACTGCCTATCAAGAAAAGGAAAGAATCCAGAAATGGAGGGCTAACCTAAGGCAACAATACAATTACTTTACACTAACTGCGTATCAAGAAAAGGAAAGAATCCAGAAATGGAGGGCTAACCTAAGGCAACAATACAATTACTTTACACTAACTGCCTATCAAGAAAAAGAAAAAATACAGAAATGGAGGGCTAACCTTAGGCCACATGACAGTTTACAGATGGAATGCAAAGTCCTATGGCTTACCTTCTTGTTGGTGCACTTTGTTAAATAGGTTAGAAAAGTAAAAAATGTCTAATTTATGAACAGAATAGCCAAGGCAATATTGTTGTTAGTTTTGTTTTATATGGGTAATTGAGAACAATGCCCGGTAAGTAATAATAAAGTACTGATGCAGCTTTGAACTCCCCCCCCCCCACCTCGCTAATCCGGGGAAGGGGCTTACAAAAAAAATATTGCAAACTATTTTGGCAACTTGAAAAAAAACAGGCAACACCCACAAAAAATCCTGCATCCGCCCCTGGGATATTACAGTCATAATTCACTTCGTCAGAATCGCACCACGTTTCGGTTACACAAATTATATTTAAAACGTTTAGAGTATCTTTCATACATAAGCAAAAGCTTTCAAAAATTTTTTGTAAGCTTCTTATATTTATATGAAAGGCATTCAAATGGTCGCGCTCTAGGAAGTCCTTTATTTCATGTGCGTAAAAATAACAACAATTATTTTGTAAAGCACCTGCTTCGCTAAAATAATTTAGATCTGGATCAGATCTCTCATCAATAAGATATTTATTTGTTTGAAGAAAATTAAAGGTTAATTTAAAATTATCTAGTAAAACTGAATCCATTTTAATAGTTTAGTATACTTGTAGTGCCTAGCGAAAACAAAGGAATTTCTATTTTTAAGCATCGCACGTAACAAGTTTATTATAAACCACTTTTGCATATTTACCTTTTGTTCTAAGTTCTTTCGCTTCAATAAACAATTTTTTTCTTAATTCCGTTGTTTATTCGCAGTAATCTTCATTAATGTATAGGCGTTCAGTCCAGAGTTTTAACTTCGAGTAATTTTCCATTATCGTTTGTTTATCTTTATAGTTTAAGAATTTGACAACTATATAGTTGTCAAATTCTTAAGAATATAACTATATAGTTCTGTTTTTCATTTTCCCACCATAATCAAGTTTTCCAGTTCTATGTGCTCTTTCAATTATTATATTGTTATTAATACCAAGTCTTGAATTTAACAGTTCGTGTATTTTTTTTTCGCTTTCTTCCCAAGTTTCATTTTCACTTTCTTGGATCACATTGAATCTTAAGTTGTTTCGCCGATTGCGGTCCTCCAATTCTGCTAGTTTGTCTTTAATTAAATTATCGCTGTGTTCAAGTTCTATGCTAGTTTTGTTTAAATTCGATGTTAATGCTTTTTTTTTAGAATCATTCACTTCGTTTAAAATTTTTTCGTATTTTTCATTTATGAAATCAGCAGACTTCTTTAATTCGCTGATTTCATTTTTTAAAGTTGTATTTTCTACTTGCATACTAATGAGCTTGTTTTCTATTTTTTCAAACTTATCATTAAATATTTTCAACAGTGTACTTTCATGCAACTCTAATAGCTCCTTGATTTGTGAAACAGTAAAATTCGCCATTTTTAATTTTCAAGAAAAGTACGTCCGTTCACGATCACGGTTACGATCAAAAAAACTTTGCCGCCTTAATAATTAGTTGTGTAATTGAAATTTTAATATAATACTTTTTTATAACGGAACTGTACAAGAGTACTTGACATAAATACATATAGCACTTAGAATAAATACAAACAAAAATTATATATAAATAAATACAATGTTCTATTTAATTTAATATATTATATCAGGTAGAACATTGTATATATATATATATATATATATATATATATATATATATATATATATATATATATATATATATATATATATATATATATATATATATATATATATTTATATATATATATATATATATATATATATATATATATTTATATATATATATATATATATATATATATATATATATATATATATATATATATATATATACATATATATATATATATATATATATATATATATATATATATATATATATATATATATATATATATATATATATTATTGTATTTATTTTATATATTAGATAGAACATTTTATTTATTACACTTGTTGATAGAACAAGATAATACTGCGGGGACGAAATGACTGCCAACTTGGTGTAATATTTGCGTTAATCACTACTTGGTACATACCATGATTTACTTGAGTTACATAACATAAATTTCTTTCATTACATTTCTTTGATGACAAAATATAAACTGATGCAGTTTTTAGTATTGAAATTTGTTAGTAAAAACTCCATTTGTTAGATTTTTGTCAATAAATAATAATTAATAAATAAAATGTCAGAGAGCAATAATAAAGTTAGTACTTATGAGAAATGCATATGTTTTGATAAAGAAAAGACCTCTTGTGGTCCTTTTAAGCGTTGGAACAAAGATGGAATCTTTCAAGTTAATGAATTGACTGCTGACATAACTAATCATTTACAAGCTTTGAAGGTATGAATAATATAATAACATTATTTGCTTTTTTATTAAAAGAAACAAGGTTTCCTACTCCGTAGATAAAAAATCTAACATTACTGCTTTATAGCTGCCACCGACAAACCAGTGGAATGAAAAAACCCTAATTGAAAGTTGGTTACAAGCTTATCTTTCATCCTATGACTCATTATGTGCGTACCATCGTTTTTCTTTGGGTATTGGCTGGAAGCAGCCAAGCAGTTGTCATTACCCAAGGCATGAATTTCAAATTGGTAAAAAAGCACCAAAAATCAGATCCATCCCTTTAAGAACCCTTGCTGCTTATAATGAAAAGAATTCACCACTTCCTATTGGAGCCATATTTTGCTTCAACCACCTAAAAAGTATATCTACAGATAACAATATTGACATGTTAGAACCAGTTCCAACTCCAATAAAGTCTAGCTTTCCTGCTGATGACATATATGTTCCAGATATAACAATCATTTCAGATTTCAGAAACTCTAGTAGAATCAAAAAACGCAGCTAGCTCTTTGTGTGAAGCATTTGGGGCAAGCCCACTGTCCTTTCAGATAAAGCAAAAGCGAATAGAAGACTTAACCCCAGAAACCAAACAGAAAGTTAAGAAGAAATTTGAAAAGTTTAAAATGCAGCTTGAGAAGATATTTGCTGAAACAATTGCACCTGATCAATCAGAGGCACTAATTTCTCAAGTGCTACACAAGGAGGATGAAGATCCTACAACTCAACTGGTTCTAGAAGACCTTGTTGTACCAGTTAAGATGTTTCAAGAAAGCAATTATTTAGGACAAATTCTTTTGCTTTCAGTTATTAACCATAACAAGTACACTAAAGAAACATTAATGAAAATCTTTGATTGCAAAAAATATCAAATTGAAAAAGCACTTAAGTTGCAAAAAAAAAGTAAAGGATTTTCCATACCAAAGAAGGAAAAGGTAAACATATGCCAAATGCCACAAGAAAAAATATAACATTTTTTAGAATTTATGTTTATGCCGAGGTTTGCTGCTAGATGTAGCTTATGGTGTAAATAAAATAAAGTTTGACAATGGAGAGGAACAAAAAGTTGCTAATGCCATTTTAGAGATGAAATTTAGCCATACAATCAACTTTTGTAAAGAATTTTGCCAAGAAACTAATTATCTCCCAATGTCAGATGCTTCTTTTTGGAGAATTCTTCGTGGTATAAAACCTTCTCAAAAAAAAGCTTTGGCTGGTCTTGATGATGTCACGGCAGCTGGGATGAATGGGTTTCAAACTTGGATTGCAAATTCTGAAAAGTGGAAGTATAAAAATATTACTAAGTTACTTGAAAAAGGTAAAAAGTATCTGAAGAGTAATTATTCTACCAAATGTAGTGAAAGTTCTACTTTGCGTAGTCACTCTACCTCTTTTGCCCTTTCAGATATAGATCCAGACTTAAATCAACCCACTATAGCTACTGAAAATGAACAATGTACTGACTGTGTTAGCCTCATTTCAGCAATCAGTCAGGTTCGTGAGTTAGTTATAGGAAGTAAAGATGAAGATCTTCTATATGTTTTAAATGTGGCTACAGAAGATGTTGAAGCCTATATATAACATCAAATCTGTGATGCACACCAAAAATGGCCAAAATAACAGCTTTTGAACAACTTGATGAGGAAACTGGTTTTTGGCTGAAAGATTTTTGTCAAAAAATTTTGCCAGCTAAATTCCGTGAAAGCCAAAAGGATGTTGATGTTTTCTTCTTCCATGAAAATGGTCAAATAAAAAAAAAAAAAATATTTCACTGCTGTCTATAGATGTCAGCAGAGCCTTGTTAATGTACTCTGTCTTGCTGATGTTGTTTTGGCCAAAGGTAGAAATGACTTTCCTGGTTTAAAAAACCTTTATGCTAAGTCAGATAATGCATCATCTTATCATGGCAACTTCTACTTAGAAGCCCTTTACAAAGTTTGCAAAGCAAAACAATTCTTTCTTAAAAGGTATGATTACAATGAGCCGTCACGTGGAAAAGATCAAAGTGATAGAGTGTCAGCAGGTGCGAAATGTGTCATAAGAAGTTTTGTTGATGCTGGAAACAATTTGTTGACTGCAGAGGATATTTATGAGGCACTTTACAATGGCAAAGGAATTCAAAATGCTGATGTCGCTTTAATTACAATAGACTCCAAAGTTTCTACTTTATCTGGACCAAATCTGATTCCAAACATAAACAGTTATCATTCTTTTCAGTTTTTCTCTGATCACATGATAATGTGGAGATACTTCCAAATTGGTAAAGGTAAAAAATGGAACTATACTAATGTGACATTCCATTCTTCAGTTCAAATTGTTAAGCCCTATAGTTCAACTTGCAAAAGTTATACTGCACTATCAGATTCCAAAAAAAAACGTGTTGATAGAAGTGTTAACACTCTTAATTTGTGTACACAAATTGGTCGTGCTGAATCAATTTATGATACTGATTTATTAGCAGACCACATGCTTTCAGAAAACCTCACTTTTCAGTCTGTGGCAAAATCTATGATAGATAGAGCAAGACATTCTTATGTCGACAAAATGAACCTAAATTCAAGCCTTAATTCTTCTGATTACCTGCTATTATCCTATTCTATCATTAAACAAGGGATTGAAAACTTCACAAACATCACTGGATGGGCATTACCAAAAAGAAAAGTATTTAGATATTCTTCAAAGCAAAAAACATTGCTAATGCAGATGTTTATGGCTGTAGAAGAACGTGGGAAGAAAATGAGTCCAGAGCAAGTTCACCAGCAGCTGAGGACAATGTTAAAGCCAAGTGAATATGTGACAACTCAACAAATTCGATCATTATTCTGTAGGCAAGTAAATTAACTTGACTTTTTTCTTTTCTTGGGACTTGAGATAAATATTAGGCAGTTTCCTTTATCCTTTAAGTGTAATTTTTTAGATGGAGTAAACAAAAAAGAACAGAAAGGTTGGTAACCACTTTTTGTGAAGAGGTTAACTTAACTGATGATGTGGTTGATGAAACTGATGATGTGAGAGATGCACCTGAAAATGAAGAAGATGATTTAAACGACAATATTCAGTTGATTGCAAAAGAGTTAGCAGCTGATTTTCAAACCGGCGATTGGATTGTTGTTCCATACTTTATGCAATGGTATCCTGCAATAATTCAAAATGTAAGAAGTTAAATAAAACTATTTGTTTATTAACAATATCAACTAATTTTAAGGAATATTTAAGAAACAGCAATGGTTAGACGTTAATTTATCTTTACCTCAACCATTAGGCCAATGATGATGATATATATATATATATATGTTTCTTGTATGGAATATTCTGCTGCACCTGGAAAGAACTGCTTCAAGTGGCCAACCAAAGAAAATATTCTCCAATATTCATCTCTTGACGTTGTTTGTAAAATTGATGCACTAACACCAACTAATCAAAGAGGAGATTATTCACTCTCAAAAGACGATATTGACAACGTGGAAATTCAGATTGGCCATAAATAAACTTCTTATATTTTTTTTGTTTATAACTCTTAGAAAACTGTATTTCCCATCAATTTTAAACGGAGAAAACGTTGATCTTTTTTGGTATCTGAAAGAAGATCCAAATGATCATGTCGCCAGAACCATATAAAATATATCATACGTGTATATATAATAAAATAAAAATACAATTGATCAAATAACTATTAACAATGTAGAAGAAACAAAAACTGAAAATAATTTTAAAAATTATCAAGGGTGAAAAAAATTTAAAAAATCTTGAAGTTTAATGGTTCTTTCTTTTATTGACAAAGTTAAAAAACAAGTTTTTATCAAGTATTCTTTTACAGTTCCGTTATAAAAAAGTACTATATGAAAATTTCAATTACACAACTAATTATTAAGGCAGTAAAATAGCCGTTGCTAAGCATTTCTGTATCGTTGCTAGGGCATTTTTTAGTTCAAAAATTGGCAAAGTAAGGCTACTTTTAGGACTTCAGTAGGCTTTTTATCATCCGAGCACATGGATTTTTTTTCAGATATTGGATGATGCATGTTTAAGGAAACTAAATAACTTATACTGTTCATGGCAGACCTGAGGCCACGGTTGTTAGGGGTAATCTAACAAAACGCGTTAAACGCAAAAAGTGATTTTTGGCAGGTTACTCCTTCCCAGGTCCTTGCATGCACATCATATTTGTTACATAAAACCAATGTATGCCATAGTGACTTTCAAAAACATCTAAGAATACTGCGTGCAAGTAATGGCCTCAAGAGATATTAGAGCTCAAAGTTAGAGTAAAATTTCAAATTTTGTTGTTTCGGACCATGATTTCTAGACAACCAAAAATGTAACCATGTTTAATTTTATTTTTACTGTAGAAATCCATCTAGATTAGCAGAAAAATTAAAAAGAAATGTGTCTGTCATACTCATGTTGCTAAAATTGTCCTTCAAAGTAGCAATTGCATTACATGCTCAAATATTTTCTCAAAACGGGCCAAATTTTGAGACCCAATATCTCCGAAATAAAAAAGATTTAAAAAAAAAAAATTTACCAGTGGCCTACTTTCATTATTTTTTACAAAATATCTGAAAATGAAGACAATTTGAAGATATCACTTCCAGAATTTGCTTATTTTGCCTGGATTTCTCAGACAATGGC
>NC_061161.1:18171033-18231033 GCF_022113875.1 Hydra vulgaris
GCTCTTAAAGAGACTAACTGTTACACAAATGAATTTGTCTAGTCTAAAAATTGGTTTCATTTGATATTTCATTGGCAATTAAAACATATATCTCCACTGAGTAAAAAAAGAGCTGCCCCCACGCCCCCCTAGAACGGTCTAACGGCGCCCCCAAAACAATCAAAAAAAATAAATTATAAGATCAAATTACAGAAGACAACCCCGGTCGCCCCTATTCATTGACTTGGCCCCCCCCCCCCCGCGATATTAAACCTCAATCCGCCACTGCTACCATGCAGTTGTATTATTAATCTTCTAGCACACAGCATTGGGTAGTTAAGAACTAAAAGGTCCATAAATTTGTAGAAAAAACAATAACAAACAATTAATTTATTGTAAAACTAAAATTAAAAGAAAATAAATAAAATATAAATAAAAAACGATTAAAATTATTTCAGTTTTTCACATTTAAAATAATTATTAGAAAGTTCTCTGGAAATTTTTAAATTGGATAACTACTAGGTTCATATTTGTTTTTTATTTCTACTGATAGGTTATAACTACTTATAAAATATTAGTGGAACCCAGTAGTTAACTACTAGATTATAGGTATAATTTTTTACTAATCTTAAATAAACTTATTTTTAATTAATTTAACTAAAATATATTATCTTATTTAATTAAATTAAAAAAAATAAAAAATTTCAAATAGATATTCCACAAACTTATTGTTTAAGTAAATTGTTAAAAATATAATATTTATTACAATATATATTGTTTGAGTATAACATTTATTAGTAATATATATTGTGATATATGTATTAGTAATATATATTGTGATACTATAAGAGTATAATATTTATAAGTAATATTGTTTAAGTAGATTGTTAAGAGTATTGTTAAACAAAACATATATACCGAAAATTGCATTTTTGTTTGAGTTTTGAAAACCGAAAATTGCATTTTTGTTTGAGGCTTGTACACTTATTTTTATATTAAAAAAATATAAAAATTCGAAACAAATTTTTCTAAATTTGTAATCAACTAAATACGCCGCTATCTTGGGAGGCCAAAACTGGCTTCAGAAAATTTGCCGTATACGCTATCCAGTTATATTTTGAGATCAGTGACTTTGACGCATATAGGTACGTTTAAAAATAGAGTATTTTGGAAAATAACAACTTTTTCTTAAACTTCATGGAGTATTACAAGCATGAATGGAATTATGATAAACGACTAATGAAACTTTAAGCTTTAGTAATTTAGATAACATTTTTGATTTTTTAAAAATTGTTTTAGTTGTCGTTTTAATCAAATATTGTGTTATTCGAAGGTAAAAAAGAAGCTTAAACTAACACTTGCTTTTAAAATAACGTAATTCTATTTGAATTTTTTTTTGTGTGTTCTGATTCACTCCCAACAAGGCTGCCAGCAACCATTATTAAGTTGGGAGTTACTAGAAAAAACGAATAGAGTTATAGAGCAAGGTGTAATGAGAGAGGGCATGGTCAATGCTCTAATATTTTGCAGCTGTTGATGGAATAAGCCTCTCTGAAAGCAACCACAGAATTCGGAAAACCTTACTAACAGCCGGTCTCAGAACCATTAAACTGAGTTTTAGAACTGTACCCTTATTAGGAGATAACAGGAAGAGTTGCATAGCCACAAAAAAATATCTATAAGAAGAGTCAAAAGTTTACATTTACGCGAGCCTAATAGATTAAAAAGGGGTTCGAGGCTGTTTAGCAGAATTATTCTGATACCCCTAAAGTCTTTACCTAAGAGGTCTCCTACAAGACAGTAAGTAAGATGCAGTCAACATCTGCCCAAAATGAGTATTTTAATCCAGACACCATCTCTAGCCTTTACTCAACGAAGATCTGGAATACACTATAGAGATTTAACCAATGGTTAAAACTATGTAGTGTATCCCAGAAGCGGATCTAAACCATCTAGTTAAGAGGAGGAGAGGGGTGTGATTAAAAACTTTTTTATGCCAGTACATCCAGAATATTTAGGAAATAACAATATTTGATAGTGATCTTGCTGCTATTTACAGCAAAAAATCTAAAATAAAGTTGAAACGGCGGATGTATGTTGGACAGGCTGTTTTAAATCTCAGCAAACACCTTATGTATGAGTTCTGGTACAACCAGCATTGATAGAGCTAAAGTTGTTTTTATCAATTAATTGCATTATTTGGTTTTTCACTTAGCAAACGAGTGACATTGTTTTAACTACAGCAAGTAAAACTGAAAAAAAAAGACATTAACAATTCCTGAGCATATCAGCGACCAAAAAGTTTTGCAAATAGCCCTTTGAGGTAAGTTGAGCAAATCAGTTTGGTGAACATTTTTAGGTTTACTTTCATTTATTATACTCTTGGTATGTAAATAGGTGGGAGGAGATAAATTTGCTATATTGCTTGTTTTTAAGCCATCCATTAGCATACTTTTAAGAAACGTTTGCAGCTGCTCCAAGCTTTTTAATTGCTGCAAACCTTTTCCAATATTCTTTAAAGTTATAGTAAAACTATAGCCCTCAAGGATATTGATAGAAGACAATTTTATGTAAGAGATAAATATAAAAAAAAACAAACAATAGAACTTGTTTCATATATGCCTAATTATAATTACCCAACAATAAGATTAAATATTTATTACAAAATAAACATTACAAAATAAACAATTCAGTTTAAAATAAAATTTTTAATAAGCGTAGTGAAAAATATATCCAATCAAACTTGATATATCCTTTAATATATTTGCTTGTTAAATCCAGGTTCGGAGCTAAAATTTATTGAATGGCAGCATTAACTCTTATAAAATAATATAAAAGCTCTTAAGGAGTTTACATCATTTTTTTCCACAGCTTCCGTAGCTTAAATGTAATCTTTATCAACAGGGGCACCCGTGTTCAATAAGATCTTCTGCAACTGAATGTTTTTCTTAATCAACTGCTTCAGCTACCCAGATGTAAACTTTAAAACAGCCGCATTCATCAACCGATTTTTTAATATCATCATGCACTCCATCTTTTACCGCAAGACAGGTGTATCAGTCCCATTGGTGGTCTACGCTATAAAGGTAAGAAAAAATTTCTCTTTGTTTTTTTCTTATAACCAAGGCAATGACTGTATAATCCCACTTGCATTTTTATCAGTAAGAAATTTTACTATGATGTGTATATAAGAGCAGGAAAAACTTCTCGCGATGACTCAAGCAGTAATAAACTTTTGATTTTTAAATTTAGTTAAAGCTGAGTTCGATAGAAAATATTTGCTTGAACAACAATTTAACACAGCCCATTAAGCGTGGCAAGCAGCAGTAAATACTTGCTTAGGGCTGAATAATGCAGCACTTGTTGTATAGCCTGGAAATCAAACTGAAATAAGCACTGTTATAAATGCATATTAAACGTGGATCCTGCTATAGTATTACCTCAACCTGAACCAATTTTTAATTACGTTTCCCCTAATGCTATTGCATTAATTAGAGACTATGCTTTAGTAAGTAACTTTCTTGGTACATGCGGGCTTGCAGCATCAATGCTCAATTAGATAAAAGCAATTATATTATATAATATATTGTCAATTATATACCCGGCAAACCAATTCGTGTTTATTAAAAAAATACAAATAAATGAAAAAGAAAAATATTAACTTTACGCTACATCCGGCCGGGTTGCAGAGGGATAACTTTTTTATCTTTTTTTTTTTTTTTTAAAGACAAAAAATTTCCAATATCACGCTATTTGGAATTGACCTCAGTCCATTTTGCAACCTTTAATTTTTTAAAGATAACGGCGGCTGCAACAGTTCCAGCTCCTACAACAACGCTGTGATATATTACACGTGCAGCCTGTTTTTTAAAAGGATCTAGATTGCTACTTTCTTTAGCAGAGACAATAGTTGTTGTTTTTCCTGGAGTTGTCATAGTTTGTCTGTTTAGTTCAGATATTACAATTTTTTATTGTATTATATAAAACATATTACTCCGAATAGGAGTTAAATGTTACTCCAAGAATTTTTTCGAGAGACTGGTATTAAGCAATTGTTATACCACTGCTCGGTTTGAAGAAGTCAACGCTTTTTAACCACTATTCTGATACAGTGTAATCAATGCAAAACTGGTGAACAAAATTAAAATTGCTCTTTTTAAACATCTCGGCAAACTACATATCTTGGTTAATGTTAGGAATGGACGCTGGAGGCGGACTTGAGTTTTGCATTAAAACAAATGTATAATATACAATATTTTTCTTTAATATAGCAACGCATAATATTGAAAGACGTTTATTAATAAAAGGGGGAAAAAAATTCTTGTAAAACAGAATTTGTTTCCCCTTTTATTAGGCTTCACCTTCTAGAAAGAAGACCACCCGCTTTAATATTTTTAATATGCTTAACTATTGACTACAATAAAACTTTTAAAATTAATGAGGCAATAGTTTACAATTAAAGGTTCCATGTCGCACCTTTTTTTGGATTGATCAATGTAGCGTTCAATGTATTCTAGAACTTATCAGCAAAGTTATGGAAGGAGTCGAGCGCATTTTTATTGTAGACAACTGTATTTCTGAAAATGATTAGCTAGCAAAGCTTACCATATCAGGCCGCCACGTAAATTACGCGTTGTGGCTTCTTGCTCAATGGTATACAGGGATACCCCTGGTTATTTGAGACAAACTTAGTTGCATCAGCATATTACTACTAAAAGATCAGTTAAGCTAAAAAATGATTATAGGAGAAAATGGTTAACTTGTAAGTGATACTTAAGTAAAAGCAATAACAAAACATCTTTATTATTTACGCTGCTGTCTTCTCTGCCTTTTTCTTCTGCATTCTCATACGCATAAAAAGATTGTACTATGATTCTAACAATAATAAATTCAGTTTTGTTAAGTATTCTTACACTATGCATAGTTTTTAAATTTATTTGGAGAAAATTTTTTTTTAAATATATTAAAAATTGTATGATGGAGTAAATTTTTGAAGAGTTAGTCGGTGATGAAGAAATGGAAAACACATCTGAGCCAGAAAAAGAGGATATATCAAGGCTAGCAGCTTGTGTTTCAAGAGAAAAACTTCTCGGAAGAAGGCTGACTCACCAAGAGCTCAATAATGTAACAGCTAATGAAATAGTTTTACTATATAACAAGTGTACAATGCGGATGGGTAAAAGTATGGGTACAGGGGTTTCAAAAATGGCAACAATAACTTATACAAATTTTGTAAAAATATTTTTTCCAATTATCAAGATCAGCTCTTAAACCTTTATGATCCCCAGATCATGAATGTTTAAGAGCTGATTTTGATAATAACCAGTGCTTCAGCAAGGGGTTACCTTAAATGAATCAAAGTTTTATTTTCTTTCATTAGCTTTACAACCTTTAATAACTGGTGATTGCATACTGATTATTGAAACACAAACTAACTAAAAGAGTGAAGCAATTCTAAACAAATGGTAATTATTTCTAAAAAATGTAAGCAATTGTTAGCAATTTCTCAATTAAGTATTACCAAAATCTTTATATATAATTTTAGAAGAAACACCTAATCCTAAAATGAAATGTGAAAAAAAAATACTCGCAAGAAAAGTCGCCGCTGCTAAACGGAAAGAAAAGCATCAGGTTCTACTCTCTCAACTAAGTAAAAATCACAGGAGAAAAAAATATCAACAGTTGTATATTTTTTCATGCAAAAAAAAAGAGGAGAGTTACCTCTTCTAAAAATAATAAAAACAGCACCTAAACCTATGCTGGCCCCAATGCCAGCACTTCCCGAGACAATAAGAAAATTAGTTCAATCTGAAAACGATTGCTAGAAAATATTTTTAGCTCGTCTTAAAAAGTATAAATGCAGCAGGGTTTGCTGCTGCTGTTGTACCTTTTTTAAAATCAAGATGAATAAAGTTTAAATAATCCTACATCCAGCAAGTCTCATGCTTACAGGAGCTCCAACGCCAGTCCCTACGAAATATATAGGCGTTTTGAAATTTTTTTACGAAAAACATTCTTTTTTCAAAATTCGTCTATAAAGCTGTTTGGAATCGCTAAGTCGAAGGTATGTTTGATATTGGCTGAAGCGAAACATTTTCTAAAGAAGAAGCAAAAGTTGAAAACCCTTCATTAATCTTTAGGAGCACTGGATATAATCGAACTTTACTCTTTTCCAGTACTAATATTATATTATTTGTTTTTATTGTTTAATTAAAAAAATTAAAACACAACTACAACTAACCCAGATACCAAAAATTAAAACAGCTTAAGCATAATTAACAGGTGCTTCATCATAACCATTAAATTTAAAAGTAATCTGACCAACTTGTTGAAGAGGCTGTATAGAACCCAGTTTAATGTTAGAGGTTCGTAATATAAAAAACCATGATCATCGCTGCTAGCTGGTGGTTTGTTAACCAATCTTGGACGTTTATCTTCATCGCTTCATTTATATTAACATAACATCGGGAATGTGATACTCTTGTAACCAATCTAATTCAAATCCTAACCTGCTTCAATAGCATAATATTTAGCATCTTTTGTTGGTTTTCCAATATTTATTGGATTATCATTGACCAAAGCATATTTAAAGTCCAAAAATCCAAGAGCGTCATGTGGTATATAGTATAGCATTGTTCCAGGTTTGTAGTAAATCATAATCTATTTTTTCAAAACGTTTTCTATATCTAACAGTTTGTTACTTTTTTTTATAACGTTCTATAACTAAAAATAATAGTACAACAGCAGCAACATTTATCAGCTTAGAACATTGTAACTTCTGTAAAGTAATTGTATTGTAAAGTTCTGGCTCAGAACCCAAAGGTCCGAGATTCGACGCCATCTCTAGCCTAACAAGCGACATTGATACGGAAGGAGGCGTGAACTTCCTGTTAAATGCAATCCCGCGGTGTTCTATGATAAGACTGTAAGGACTTCTGAGAGCACCTAAATACATACATACAAAAAAAAAAAAAAAAACGTAACTTGAGACCCCTTTTCACATAGCTATTATATAAAAATGCCGAAAGTTTTAAGATGGGTGGTCTTAGGTAAGTTTGAACCATTTAAGAAAACCAAAAAAAGGGCATTAAGAAAAACTCTCCGAGATTGGTCTTCAGTAAGTTAAACCCCCCGCCTCCTTAGGTCTGGCCCCCTTTTTACATCTACTGCAGTTTTATGAATTAAGATGTTTTTTGGTGAAAATTGCTAGTAATTATTTGAAAAAAAGTTAATATTATTATAACAAGCTTTTGGATGATTTTTCGTTTGTTGGGAAATTTGGCTTTTTTATTCAAATTGCCCCTAAAACTCCGGTGGTTTTTAATTGCTTTTTAGATAATAATAGGGCATAGTAAAAAACTTATATATTTTAACGATACTAAATATCTTTCTGTTACTTAAATTCAAAAAATTTGTATTTTTATCATTTAAAGGTATGATTTAATAAAATTGAGCAAATAAAAAAATGATATATTTTTTTCTTCCATTAAGAAAAAAACTTAATGGAAGAAACTCACTAACATGAAGTAATATTAATCTTAATGTTCATTATCGTCGCAAACTTGCGCGTCGCAAACATGCATTATTCAAAATTTTTATAGCTTCGTAGATTTATATTAACAATTTTCTTGGAACAAAATTATATTCTTTTTGATCAATTTACATCAGATCACTTGAAAAAAAAATAAGTTATACTTTGTTAAAGTTTTGGAGTTACCTATTCAATAAGTGTTCAACGGATCATTTAAAAGTCATTAATCAAACATGATTCTTTACCTTTGAAATTAAATGTAAACATTTACAATTTTAAATTGTCTGAAAACTGTTGTAAATTTTTAATAATTTGCAAGATCTGGAACTCCAAAGATGTTAGAATTGTTTGAGTAGCCGTGGCGCAGTGGTTAGAGTTCTGGCTCAGAACCCAGAAGTTCGAGGTTCGACGCCAGCTCTAGCCCAAAAAGCGACTTTGGTACGGAAGGAGGCGTGAACTTCTTGTTAAATGCTCTCCCGCGGTGCTCTATGATAAGACCGTAAGGACTTCTGGGAGCACCTAAATACATACAAAAAAAAAAAAAAAAAAAAAGAATATCAACTGTTCAAATTACGATATTTATATGTTACAATGTCCCTAGTTTAAATTTCAATATTTATATGTTACAATACCACTTGTTCACGTAACCTTATGTTACACGAAATGATAATGAAAAAGTGGGTAACATTCTATTATCAGAAATATAGTCAGTTTTCTAAATTTGTTGATTGTGATGGATTAAAAGTTCCAACAGATAATTCTTGCGAACATTTTTTGTTTTATAATTTTTAAAATAATCAAAGTCTGCAGAAAATCTTTTAATGATCTGACGGTTATTTATTTGATATGACGGTTATTTATTAATGATCTGACGGTTATTTATTTGATATGAAAGAACATAGTTGCATAATACTGAGCATCATTATTTTTTCAAATGTGTGTACCTCTACCACCCCAAATGTGTGTACTCACCTCAAATTTTGGCCAAGAACCTGCATTGAAAATATTAAAAAACTCTTAAAAGTCTATTTGTCATGTTGTTAATATTTCCAAAAGTTTTATTTAGTTGTGTTCCTGTTATCAAATTAGTATTTTTAGTAATTTTGAAAAATAAATACTATTCTGAAAACAGGAACACAACTAAATAAAACTTTTAGAAATAATAATAACACGACAATTAGACTTCTAAGAATGTTTTAATACTTTCAATGCAGGTTCTTATAATAGAATGTTGTTTGATCAAGGAGTTCATACCCACTCTTTCATTATCATTTCGTGTAACATATGGTTACACAAACAAGTGTTATTGTAACATATAAATATTGAAATTTAAACTAGTGACATTGTAACACATAAATATCGCAGTGTGAACAGTTGATACTCTAACATCTTTGGCTAAATCTCACTGAGTTCCATATTTTACAAATTATTAAAAAATTTACAACAGTTTTCAGACAAATTTCATTGACATAATGCACATTGATGACAAGATTCCAAATTAAAATTGTAAGTGTCTACATTTAATTTCAAAGGTAAAGAATCATGTTTGCTTAATGACTTTTAAATGATCTGTTAAACAATTATTGAATTGGCAACACCAGAACTTTAACAAAGTATAAAATATTCTTTTTCCAAGTGATCTGATGTAAATTGATCAAAAAGAATATAATTTTGTTCCAAGAAAATTGTTAATATAAATCTACGAAGCTATAAAAATTTTGAATAATGCATGTTGCAGTATCTCTTAAAAGCTTTTTAACCGTCTATCTTATGTTGACTGATTTGAATGTTTGATTGGTCAAACTAAATCTTTTGATTGGTCAAACTAAATCTGTTCTAATAAAAAATCAACTTAAAATTTTTACGTTAGTATCATTTTAACTAACACTTTGAGATTTATATCCATTTATAAAAACAGCCATAATTCCTAACATAATTTTTATAACTCCACTGAGATATCCTTTAATCCACCAAAAATAGTTTCACCGTGATGAAGTAAACTTTTTTTAATTTAAAGCTAATTATGTGGTATGATACATTTCTACTTATCTGAATTAATAACTTGTTTTAATTAATGTTTGACACTTTTGAAGTAAAACGAACGAGAGAAAAACCCTCGATGTTGGAAAGTATAAAAAAGAGTGCATAACTATGCCAAATGTATAACGTTTTTCGGACTAATTTTGGTCCCATAACTTAAATATGTTGCATAATTACTTCGTTTTTAGTATCTATTTTTATGATTCATAGATTTTTAGTTTAAAAATCTATGCATCTTACAAAACTCAGGCGTCAACAGATTCAATTTATCAATTATTTGATTAAACAAATCATTAATAAGCTAGAAACATAAAACCTTAAACCCAAAATGAAAGCTTCAAAACTAAGGTTGCCATCATTTTAAGTAAAAAAAAAACCCGATGGGAAAACAGCTAGCGAATAGCTAGCTATGATTGTAATGATAAAGACAGCGATTTGGCCACGAGGATCGCTAGCTCTTTTAAGTTAGCGAAAAGCTATCGATATTTGTAAAGATAAAGAAAGCGATTAGGCTACGAGGACTGCTAGCTTAATAAGCTAAAGACCCACTGGCTATTGTAACTAGCGTCATATCGTAATAAAATTGTCTAAAAATTTTGATATTTAGCTATCAATCAGCTATAGATTTGTAGATAATTTGTAGCTAGCTACAAAGCTACGATATGTAGCTAGCGACATATTGCTACAAATTCGCAATGTTTAAATTTCAATTATCTTCATAAATATAATAGACTCAAGATTAAATATCGAATTTTTAAAGATGTTAAAGACATTAGAAAAAAGTAAAATAGGAAAAAAAAATCGCTTGAAAATCGCTTGAAAATCGCTATAAAGCTAGCTAGTCGCTCGCTAGTCGCTAACTCATTTTCCACCGGGAAAGATTAAACAAAAATTAATAAAGATTATATAACAACGTAACCATCAATCATAAATGATATAAATTTTATTTATAAATTATCTTTATAAACAATTTATAAATATTTTTTTATTGATAAACTTGTTTTTGATGCCACAAAAAGTTTTTTTATTTTTTTAATAGTTAATAATTTTTTAAGAAATGTCTTTAACTTATTATTTTTAGTGCTATTTAAAGATCTTAAGAAAGTTCTTTGATTTGGACCAGCAGTTGAAGATGAAAGTTGGACCAGCAGTTGGAGATGAAAGTTGGACTAGCAGTTGGAGATGAAAGTTGGATCAGCAGTTGGAGATGAAAGTTGGACCAGCAGTTGGAGATGAAAGTTGGACCAGCAGTTGGAGATGAAAGTACTGCAAACGAAACAAATGGAGCATTTTTTGATCGGCGCTTTTTTTCTCAATTCACTGTAGCTGTTTCAAAACTTGAAGGCGAGTGCAACTCACAGATAACAGTTCGCTTAGTAACAACTAAAATAGAGTTTGGAACAACTTTTATTCATTTTTCACGTTAATTATTGTTGTAATTCAATTTGAAATCAATAGACTGATACTTTACTAGCTTTACTTGACGTTTTGCATTTTTCACTTTGATATTTAGTATTGCAAGCATTTTTTGCCACGATATTTAGTATTGCAAGCATTTGTTGCCATGGTTAGATTTAATATGAAATTAAATAAAGTATTATTTGCTTTAATTTTATTATTTCAAAAATAAGTCTAAATGTTGAAAAATAGTTCTTTGTAACTGGTGAAAAATAGTCCCCTATAAAATAGTCCCCTATAGTCCGGTTTTTTGATGAATAGACCTGTAGTAGAAAACTCTGAACAACATCAAATAAAGTAAAGTAAAATCAAAAGTACAACTTTAAAAGTGAATTTTTTGAAAATAAACTAATAAAATAAAAAAATATAATTACATTTGATTATTATTTTTATTTGTTTTATCACTTAACATTAAAAACTAATCAACGGTAAGATTAAGTTTGTAGAATTCAATAGTTTATTAAGTTTCTATTTGATTAGATAAAACAACCCCTTACGCTTATCCGTTTAATTCACCCAGTTCTTAGAATTTTGATTATTTATATTTTTCTTCGTATCGTGCAGAACTTGCCGTGCATAATTTATTATGTGCATAGCCATGGCAAAGAATAATTTTGATATATGCTGTATAACTACTAAGATTTATAAAGTTTTTTTTATTAAGATTGACTAAAAATATTGATTAAATTTATTAAAACTGTACAATTTATGTTTCATATTGCTGATGAATTCGTATTCGGTTTGAATAAAACAACCCCCGTATAGAGTTTTAACTTTTAAAGCACGTCGCTATTTTACGATTCTTAGAATTCTAAGAATTTAAGTTGTTTAATCTGTTTAAATCCGTTTCGAATGCTGCAAATGTCAATAATCGGCAAACTTATAGAACGAGTCTAAAGTAAGTATTTTAAATACTAAATTGATTTATATATAAACAAATATAACTTAAATATAATGTAAAAGTATTTAGAAAAGTAATTTTTTAAAGGAGAAAAGGCTCTTAACTAGCTTAGAAAAAAAATTCTTTATTACGTGAGAAAAAGTTCTCTATTATTTCAGAAAATGTTCTCCTATAGTTTAGAGGGAAAAAAATGCTCTAACCCTAACCCTAACCCTGAAAACTTCAACACAAGAAATCATCAAATTTAAATAAAAATGTCTGCTAGGGCGCCTAATTATGAGAAGTATGCATTCGCCAGCAGCGGTTCGGTCGCGGTTAAATCTCAAGCAAAAATAAAAAGTAAAAACTCAAATAAAACTTGTAATAAAATGTTGCAATTATTTTATTATAACATTTTATTTAGATTTCCTTGTGCCTTAAATTTGTTGCTTGTTATTATCAAATTACTTAAGAGTTCGTCAAACAGGCCCAAGTTTTTATAAACTTTTAAGACATTTGATTGTTCTAAGATATTTTAAGATATTTTTTTTTTTTTTTTTTTTTTTTTTATTCATATATTTGCCGTACATATAACATTTACAAGTTTCGTAAATTAAAAGTAATATTTACAAGTCTCGTGAGTCAAAATATATAATGAAATTTATAATTAAATAGTACAGGCCGGACTTCAAGAAGATCGTAATGATCTTATCACGAAGCCTTTACAATGTGTTTGATATATTATTATGATTATGTTAAATATAATTATATATTAAGTACAACTATGTTTATATATTCTTTAAATTTAGCTCATATCAAAAAATAAACTCAAAATAAGCTCAGTATAAAATATTAGACATAACTAGCAGCATAATAACTAAACTTGATAAGAAAAAATCAAGTGTTTTTTTTGTGTGTAATAAACAATTTTTGATATATTGTTTGAGAAAAGTAAGAGTCATTTAGATAATACACATAAACGAGTCAGTTCACTTTGTAGTTGATATATATGTATTTTAATTTATAGTCTTAGAAGAATTCTGAGTATCTGTTTAGATTCAGTATCAGATTTTTTAACTTTTTTTTCAAGAAATTTTGATTGCAAATTGAATCTAGATTGCAAATTGATTTATTTTTAGTTACTAGTTTGTTGTATAAATAAGGACCCCGATATGAAATTGAGAGCTGGGAAAGTTTTGTTTTTTTGAAAGGTGTAATAAAGTTTCCTTTTTCTCTTGTGTTATATTTATTAACGTTATTTATAAAAAAGTTATTTAAAAAATGGTTTGGTACTTGACCTAATTTAAACTTTAGCATAAACAATATATTTTGGTAAATATTAATTTGATAAATATTAAGCACATTCATTTCTTTAAATAAGGGTTCAGTGTGTGTAAATTTGTCTTTATGGTAGATTAGTCCAACAGCATGTTTCTGACGTCGATATAAAGTTTTCAATTTGGTTATATGCGTACTCGCCCAAGCTATATTCGCATATATGATGTAGCTATTTATAAAAGAGAAATATATAAGTTTTAAATTACTTTGCGACAGCATAGGTTTTGCTTTATAAAGTAGACCTATGTTTTTTGATATTTTAGTGTTTAAAGCATTTATGTGACTTTTCCAAGATAAATTTTCATCAATTATAACTCCTAAAAATTTAGTTTCGTGAGTTCTCTCAATTAATATATTTTCTATTTTTAGAGAGGGTAGAATATTTGGTAGTGTGTTTCTTTGTTGGCTTGAGTGAAATAAAATGTATTTTGTTTTTTCTATGTTTAGGGATAACTTATTTGTTTTAAACCATATATTTAATTTTTGGAGTTCTATGTTTACATTATCATACAGATCCTTGATGTTTGTCGAAGAGTAAAATAAATTTGTATCGTCTGCAAACATTATAAATTCAAGTTTGCTAGAAACTTTTGGAAGGTCGTTTATATAGATTAGGAACAAAAGAGGAGCAAGAATCGAACCTTGAGGAACACCACAAGTTAATTTTAATAATTTACTGTAGTAATTATCATTTGTAATAACAAGATATCTGATCAAACTGTATCGAAAAGACAAAACATGTAAGGATCAAGACAAAACCAAATCTTGAAAAGAGACATTTTTTTTCAAAAAAGAGAATTTGAAAAATTTTCAATTTTTAAAATATTATAAATTACATTTTTTTCAAGTTTTAAATAAATTTAGATAACATGTAAATAAACAACACGTTTTTACACGTTTACTTCAAATTTAAACAAAGACAATTAAACTATGTTAACAGCTGTAAATAGTCTTAATATAGTGGTAACAAATATAGTAGTAATAAAGTCGTCTACAATCGTAATACAGTAGTAATAAAGTCGTTTATAGTCGTAATATAGTCATAAAAAAGTTGTCTGTAGTCATAATAAAGTCGTCTATAGTCGTAATAAAGTCGTCTATAGTCGTAATATAGTCGTAATAAAGTCATCTATAGTCGTAATATAGTCGTAATAAAGTCGTCTATAGTCATAATATAGTCGTAATAAAGTCGTCTATAGTCGTAATATAGTCGTAACAAAGTCGTCTATAGTCATAATATAGTCGTAATAAAGTCGTCTACAGTCGTAATATAGTAGTAATAAAGTCGTCTAAAGTCGTAATATAGGAGTAATAAAGCAAATTTTTTTGGCGCACTCATGCCAATACGCACTTATGCCAGTTTGTACTTACGCCAGTTTGCACTTATGCCAGTTTTTGCAATTATACTTATGCAAGTTTTTGCAATTTTTTGCATTTATTCCAGTTCGAACTTATGCCAGTTCGAACTTATGCCAATTTTATCAAATTTTTTTGGCGCTTATGCCAATTCGCACTTATGCCAGTTTTTGCAACTGCTTTGCACTTATGCGAGTTTGTACTTATAAAGATCGCACTTATTCAACTTCCGGGGAAAATTTATTTGATTTAAATGATCTTTCAAATTATAAGAGTTTGAAATGCAAGGGTTCAACTGTATTGATATGTACTAATATTAGTATGACATCATAAAATCGATGTATTAAAGTCACTACCTTGTAAAAATAGTATAATAAAGAAAAATTAATAAATAATTAAAAAAAGTATATTAATATTTAAATTTAAAAAAGAGTATAAGTTAAACAATGTTAATGTTTAGTTTAATATTAATATTTAAGTTAAACCTCAAATTATTTTTGTTTAATAAGTTTTTTTCGTTTTTTCGCATCATACTTGAGAATAACTTTTTATAATCTATGTTACTTAAAAACTAGATGATTTTTTTTTTTTTTTGTAAAAAAGAGCAACCCTAAATATTAAACCCTAGAGGGACCAAAGAATTTGTTTGATTTAAATGAACTTTCGAATTATAAGAGTTCGAATTACTAAAATTCAACTGTAATTGATTTGTAAGACTGTCACACAGATCACCACATTTGTTTAAATGTGGTGATATGTATTTAACCTGTCAAACGTGGTGATCGTGGTGTTTTTATTTTGTGTTTGTGTATTGATAGTGTTACTAAGGATTTAGATATTGTGAGCATTTATATATATATATATATATATATATATATATATATATATATATATATATATATATATATATATATATATATATATATATATATATATATATATATATATATATATATATATATATATATATATATAAGCATTTTTAAATAGCCATCAAAGACTTTTGACCGGTGGTCAAACCGATGGTCGAACTGGTGGTGTATAAATAAAAAAAATTAGATTTCATCCTTTAAATCAAAAAACTATTTTAGTTGTAGTTCGAATAAAAGTTCGAATAAAAGTTCGAATAAATTGAATTAACATTGTTAGACAAGTTTAATATTATTTATTTATAGTTAAAATAACAAAAAATTTTGTTAAAAAATATTTTTTTTAACAAAAGTTTAAATAAAAACTTAATTTAGGTTAAAAATCAACTAAATAAATTTAAGCCAAACATTTTTTTAATTTTAAACGAGAAGGAATGTATAATAAAAGTTTATTTTTCAAGTATTTTTCTATTTTTGCTCCTGTATTATTTCTTATCTACAATAACGATCTTAATGAAATCTAAAGTGGCTCTATTTGCTGGCAAAAAAAAACTTTCACTTTTTAATTGTTTAGAACTAGCAGCTAATTTTAAATCTGATCTCTTTTCTGTAACAGCCTAAGGCTTATGGATTTAAATTCTGGACTTAAAATCCACAATTTTTGTTAGACAACAAAACTCACCAAGAATTTAAATGAAACAAACTATGTAATATAATTAAATTAGAATATGCAAAGTCAATGAACAGGGAAAAAATTTTGAAATATTAAATCAGGGTTTTACAGCACTAGCTAAACCTTTTAATTGTGTTTTACAAGGCTCAGTATAAGTACATTACAAGGCTCAGTGTAAGTACCTTACAAGTACCTTTACTTTTTCTTAATTTTATCAATTATCTGAACGTTTTGCTTAAATTTTCTACTGCTTTTCACTTTGTTAAAAATTTGACGACACCTTAACATTACTTAAAAACTTGAAAAAAATGTGTATCACGATCTAGCAAGCATTGTTCAATGTCTCCGCTACAATAAGTTATCCCTTAACTCAAAAATAAAAAAAAATTGAAAAAAAAATTAACTCATTATATTTAAATTTATTCAAACAAAAATTACTAAATTTTAGATTAAGTCGCTAAGAAATAAATCTTGTTAATTCTATCTAATGTGTCGGAATCAAAATTTAAATTATAATTTATTATTTGAACCTCAGTTTCAAGGCTTAGCATTGATCAAACGGAATCTCAGCTATGATGTATAATTACGTCAACGATGAAATTCTGTTTGATGTCATGAAGTTTTTCACACCCATTGCAGATATTCTTGCCAAACTTATTACCACTGCTTTATTATCATTAAATTTAATAAGTTTTATTTTCATATTAGTAAATATTACTACTTATTAACATCTTTGAAGCTTTTCAAAATGTATTTGATTTAATTCTAAATAATAATAAATACTGCGGTTAAGATAAAATGTGAGGGATAACTTATTGCGGGATAACACTGCGGGATAAGAATGACAATGAGTAAATGCAACATTAAAAAATATTTCTATATTTCTAAAATTAAAAGAAGTTTTGTATGATGAGTAGTAAACTAGAGTGATAATTATTAGAATTTCTTTTGTATATTATATTTCTTTCTCCCTTCCCTTTCTCTTCTTCAAAAAAAAAATCCATAAGATTTAAAAAAAATTTTTTTTAGGATACTTGAACAATGGACGAGGAGCTTGCTAAACAACTTGAAGGTACATTTTCCTTATTTTTATCCTTCTCTTTTTCATCACTATTAAATATAGTTCAATGGTACAGTTTAGTTGTGCGATTAATAATAGAAGAAGGAATCTTTCATAGTCTGATACCTGTTTTTTATGGTAAAGTATTGCGCAAATTAATTACAAAAACATAAAAAACCCAGGTTTTGTTAGGTTTTCTTACACTAGTAACAATTTATCTTCTTATGTCTTGTGTGTAGGGTAGATAAATGATAAATTTTAAATCAATTACCCTGGGGTTCTAAATGATGAACTATTGCCTATAAATCACAGAAATGACATTGATTTCACCATACCTTGAAAAAACTTCCCGCACCTAAGAGTTTCATATTTAACCATACAACACATAGCAGCCCAAAGGCTATTAATTATAATATGTCAACTTTATATACAATACACATGAGAAATACACTGTCCTACAGCATTTGTAGTGATGTTAATAATCTTTCAGATTTGTGTATTAGTATTAATAAATTTACAGTTAAGATATTTGTTTGTTCTGCAAGAAGAACGAATGTCCCCCATCAACTTTAGAGCTCTCTCGGCTACTATGTTGGTTCGAAGCACATCAAGCACTGATGGTTCCTTCTTCCAGTGGGTAGAGAAGCATTTCACAGCTTTGGAACACTTAAGTTGGGATATTGACAGCAGGTCTTCATAAGCCGCCTCTGCATTGTGCTGGTTTGAAAACCAGGCCCTCGACAATGTAGTTGCAACGAAATCGCAAGTTATCCTCAGCTGTTCTCGCCAGTTTAGAAGAATGAAAAATGCAATAAGCGCAAAAATGCCTCTTGAGTTCGACCTGGCACTGTGCAGTGATGGCAGCTTGTGCCATTTGATACGAGGCCAATTTTCCTCATTTTTGTAAAACTTGTATGCTTCACAAAGCTGAAAAATAAATCTAAAGTCATCTCTCCAGCCAAGGTTCTCATACTCTGCTACCACTGCTGTGCCCTTGTAGGGATTTTTTGAATCATCGCAATGCTCCATAATCTCATCAATAATTTTGTAGTTAATGTTAGGCGACTGTGACTGTATAGAAAAAAAGAAATCCAATACATATCGTAAAACAAGATCAAGAATGTGGTATTGGCAGCCGATGTATTGAGGTTCATCGAATCCCTTGTCTCGAAATATTTTCTGAAGCTTGGCTACAACTCCATTCTTGCGAACAGTATTTACAGCTGTTGTGTCAGAGATGATTATCTGAATAGTGTTCCATGCATTGTAATCATCAAGTAGGTCCTGTAGTTGTTTATATATGCTTGCAGATGATCCACTGTCACAAACCAAAATGCCAAGTTGTAATGTTCTTTTGTTATTTTTCAAGCACATAACTTGGTACTCAGTCTTGTCAATTTTCTTACCATCAAAATGCAAAGAAAATTTCTCTTCAGAGATCAGTTCCATGAGGCGGTTCTTAACTTGTTCTGCATCTCTGATTGTTCGACGCCAGACTCCAGGCTGTGATGGTGTTGGGATACAAACTCCATCCTCAGCTAGACTTTGAAGCCCCCGTGACGTTTTTCTGGTTGACAAAGAGTGACTAGACACTAGTTTAATAGCAGACTTAGTTGACTTGCGTGTTGCACGCTTTCTGCGAGATTCTCTTGGAACTGCCTTCGAGTCACCACTGCTGCTTCCTTCCTCAGAATCCTCACTATCGCAGGAAAGTGGTACGGAGATAACTGCTTGGTTTGTCGAGGGTTCTGATGTGCTTTTGGCCCTTTTTGATGGATGGATTGTTGACATAGGAGCCACTTTCATAGTTGTATATCCTACCCTGCTATCTGATTCAATTTGTACTTTGAACAGTTGTTTGTCCTCACTACAAAGCCAATTTCCATCTGGCTTTGTTATATCGAACAGATGAGCAAGATTTTCTTCAAATACTGCATTTGGTCGCTTTCTGTGTTTCTCAAATGATGTGATAAGTTTGTAAACATTAGCAGGCACTTGTTGTTTGGAAAGAACAGGAAAATTAAACTTCTGCCAAAGATTCATCAATTCCTCGGATATTTTTGTTAGTCGATCATGTCGTCCTTTTAATTCATTAAAGAGTCCCAAGAATCTTCCAACGATATCTCTGTTGGAAGGCATTTTACACAGTTCGTTGCTCATATCCTGTCTTACCTGTGGTATATTAGGACGACGCTTCGTGCTTGATTTCAAATTTTGTGTCCATATTTCACAAGCTGCTTCCACTGCTGATTTTGACTCTTTACTTTTAAAGGACATATTTTTAAAAAGAAGCACTAAACAGCAGATCTTGCAAATTAATACTGCAAATAATGAAAAAACTTTTTAAATACTTCTACTCAATATTTTAATCGCGCGAACATTAAAAAATACTCAACAACAAACAACAACAAACGCGCATTGATTTGAAAAACAGTCGTTAAAATTTGTTATTTAAAATTGAGTTACATAACATAAAAACAATTTAAAACTATCGAACTTTTTCATTCTATGTTAATTAACTTTTTAAACTGTTTGACGCTCTCCAACTTGTAGTTATATTCAAGCATAGTCAAGCATAGTCAAGCATAAGGAAGTAAGAACTGGGAACAAAATCAAGTGAAAAATCGAAAAAGTTAAAAGTGGTGAGGTGCTAGGTGCGGGAGATTTCTTTGTGATCCAATGAATTAAACCTTAAAACAGTGATCTATTGGTAAAAGTTCATCAAATGCAACATCAGGAAAATAAAAATTTTGAAAAAAGTTTTTTTGTCATATACCTAGAGTAGGGATTGCAATCCCGCACACTTTTTGATCACGCAGGATACGCGCGGATTTTTTAATTTATGTGCGGATCCCGCGGGATCCCGCCCGGGATTGGTAGATTTCTTATGCACTTTATAAAAGGCAAAATGATAATTGTATTTTTCTTTTAAGTATTTCAGCAAAAAATATACTCAACTTATTAAATTGATAAGATGAGATAAATGAAGTCAAAAACACAATTCATTTATGAATCAATATAATTCTTAACTTTTAATCAACAAAATATAAGATAAAAATACGTAAAACGTATTTTAGCTTTACGTAGAGCATTTTAGCTTTACTCTTTTTTTTTAGATATCAAATATAAGAAAATCATTGTAAGAAATGCGCTCTTAAGAAACAGACCCTACTTAAAGTATCTTAATTTACATAATTTACTCATCAAAGAACTGAATATATAGCCAGCAGCTGAAAAAGCTCGCTCAGCCTCTACTCTTGTTGGTGATATGGTCATCAAGTAATTATAAGCTATATCTAGAAAATTTTTTCTTACTTCGTTACTTTCATAGCCAGGCATTTCCTGCTTCAATAATTTATCAAATTCTAAAGAATCTAAATTTGGTATCTCCTTTACATTTTCTGTCCAGTTTTTCTTGTCTTTCTGTATATGATTTTCCAAATCTTTTTTCAGCGATAGAATTGTAGGAGTAAGTATTTGGGAATTGTTAATAGAATCTACAGATTCTTTTTCTTCGAGTTCATTTTCTTCATCTTTAATTCTTTTAATTGTATAAACTCTTATCAATATTTTTTTTATTTCTTGAAACATAACGGTTCTCTTTGGCATTGAATAAGTATTTTCATTTTTTTATATTCTTATTCATATTTTTTAAGATTTTGTAAGTAAACCAGTAGTCCATTTAAGTTCTTATTACGACGTTATGTAAACCTCTCACGGAGTGCTGCAGTTAAATCAATGTTCAAAAGTGATGATTGCTTTTGTAATTTATCTAACATAAATTAAAAAGTTGTTTCCACAGAAACAAGGTTTAATTCTCTCATGCATAATAGTTCAAGACCAAGTTTTAGTGGTGCCAGGAAAATAAATTAGTCATTGATTTGGGACCATTCTTCTTGGGTGAAACAAATTTCTGACCCAACATCAATAAGGCAACATCAAGTTTTACAATCAAGAATCAACTTAAGCTTTTTACCGTGCTTATGTAGGATATACTTCTGTAAACATGTATTATTTTTGACTGGAGAGTTTTTAAATATTTTCATAACTCACTTTTTTCATGAGATATTTTTAATTGCTAACCAATTCAGCAGAAGGTCGGTCCAAACTTATTGTCAAACCATATTCTTTATTTATAACTTCATCATCATCAGTGTTCTCATGTTCATCTTTTTCTTCGCAATTTTCATTTGTAGTAAACGATTCTTCGACTTCTCCGATGTTTTTCTTGTAAAAGATATTAATAACTGCAAGTTGTATTCCATGAGCATAGCATAGTTGATGATAGCAAGACATCATTTTACCGACTTTCACCATTGCACCTGCTCCATCAGTGGTCATGTCGATAATTTCTTTTTGGAGATCGATATTGAAGCTATTTAGCCTTCCTGCAACTAACTTGACGCAATATTCTGCATTACACGATCCATTGATTTGAATCAATCCAAGATTAAAGTATTTTGCCTCCATATGTACATTTAAGTTAAGGTATCTCTAACTATTTTGTGATGTCCGTTCGTCAAACGTTATTGAAAGTTTTGATTTTGCTTTTTTAGTGATATAAATTTTTGCTTTATATCTGCTTTAACAGAATCTGAGAATTTTACTACCATTGATCTTATAGTATTAGGTGAAGTAGGTAGCCGGAAACCACTCTTTGAAAAAAAAATACCGCAAATCTGAAGATGTGCAAAAACTATGAAATGTAAAGCCATCTTTAGCAACCGTGCGTGATACTATTTTTTCCATAGAAATTTCTTTAACGAAAAACGTGTCTATTGTTCTGACCTTTTTCGATAGAATTACTTCTTCGTCTTCGCAGTCGATGTATATTTTAGACTCTAGTTCAACTGATTCATGCTGTTTTGAAGTTGAAGCTCCGTCTTGTTGTAAAACGTTTGATTTTAAATCGGTGCCATGTTTAGTTTTTAAATGGATTATTAACCCTTTTGTTGATCTTTGACTAATTTTTAAAATAGTCAAACATAACATGCACTTCGCATTTTCTTCTTTATCACTTTTTTTAAATTATTCTATATAGTTTTAATTTGCGACATGCTTAGTAGGTACTTTTGTTTTAAAATCTTGATGTAAATAATTTTTGAAGTCTTTTTAAAAAGTAGTGCGCTATACTTTTTATTATTACGCACTTACGTTTTTAATTTCACGTTTTTAACATACTCATCAACAAAAATGCCAACATACTCATTAGCAAAAATTCCAACATAATCATTAACAAAACAAAACAAAATTTGATTGTACACTTTATGACTAGTAAAATTTTAAATGGATTTGTTACGCAAATACATTAAATACTTTAATTTGATATCTTTTTCGTCTTGTTTGTTTAAAGAATTGCTTTTTGTTTTTTTATTTAAAAGTAATAATTTCAAAACTCAGCAATACCGCAAATCCCGCGGATCTTGCAGTAGTTTTTGCGGGATCTCGCATGCACTAAAATAATGTGGGATCCTGCGGGATTTAGGGATACCGTAATGCGGGATTGCAATCCCTACTTCTGTGTCCCTCTTATGTCTAGTATTGTAATGACGTTCTGCACACAATATTGCTTGGAATCTACCAAAGTCTCGCAATGGATCTTAAAACCAAATCAGAGGATATTGGTGATACGCTTACTTTTTGTTGTGCTGTAATATTTTTAAAGTTCTTTACAATTGGGATCTGGGAGTTGTCAGACAGTTTAAATATTCTCATGTTATTTTCTACCATGAAATTCTTGATTTTTTTGGATATATAGCATGTAGCTAAATCCTGCTATTGTGTTTCATTTCCATGAATACACTTTCAGCATTTAAAAATTGTGCTTGTAGAACTTTAATGTTAGTTTCCTTATTAGTTAATTATGCCAAAAACATGGTAAAGTGTCCCTTACCAAGAGCAGAGAAACAATCCTAAAACATCTCATTTTTAAGGTTCTTGATATGCTTTTCCGTGTTGCATAAACCCACCAGCAAAACAATAAACAAACTGTGACCGCTGTAACCGCTGTGACCCTGCGCATTAAAATGTAACTCATCAGAAAATAAAACCTGCAATCAATAGGTTAACAGTTATCAAGTGTTTCCCATTCAAATTTTAATTTTCAATTATGGTATGATTTTATAAGTATAATCGTGGAAGTATAACAGATGGAAGTTCATCGAGCCGCAAACATCAAAGCAATTTCAAGTCGTCTCGGGAGTTTCCTTGTAACCCACAATAAAAAAAAAAAAAAAATTTCACTGAACAAAAAAAAAAAAAAAATTCACTAAAATAATTTTTATTAAAACATCAAAAAATGAATTATTCTAGGGGTATGCGTCAAAGTTTTAACCATTAGTAATTGCAATTATTCAGGAAAAGGTTTATTAAAACTCGGTAATTGAATAGAACCACTTGATTTTAAAAGCATATGTTAGTTTAAGCTAACTTCAACTCATAACACGACATTTGATTAAAGAGAAAACTAAAAAAATTTTTAAAAAATCAAAAAAATTGTTTTCTAAATAACTTAAGTTTAAAGTTTCATTAGCTGTATTTCATAATTCCATTTATTCTTGTAGTACTCCATTCATTTAATATCAAGTTTATAAAAAAGTTGTTGTTTGCCGTTACGTTGCGCCATTTTTAATGTTTTTCTTGATTATTATTGGCAAACCTTCAAAATACTATATTTTTAAATTATTATAAACGTACCTTTTTGCGTCAACGTATAAAGATTAAACGTTTAAGTGTAGTCTTAATGTCGTTTTCTTATTGTTTACGAAACAAAAGGTTACAAGCATAGTCCCAAGAATTTCAATGCGGTTGAACTTCCATCTGTTTTATACTTCCATGGTATAATTAACTGTATAGGTTTACATGACATATATGTCATGTGAAGCAAAATCATTTATTAGTGGGTCACTTGCCTTGAGATTTATATAACTCTTATCAGATGATACCATCTTGCATCAAATCTCGATCATCTTTCTGTGAAGTCTTTTGTTTTCAACTACATTTTTCTTTTAAATGGTGATATGCTGCCAGTTGTAATGTAATGCTGAACACTTAATGGCTATTTCTCTTTAAGATTCATCAGAATATTGAAACGAAGGTAGTATTTTAGATATTTTTTTTTTCGGTATAGTATCCATTTTTTTTTTTTATTATTGTTTATTAATATATATATAATATATATTAATATAAATTATAGAAATATAGAATAAATCAACAAATAAATCAACAAATAAATGTAAACCAATGTATCAACAAATAAAAGGAAAATGTTTTATGCAAATAGTTTTCACATACTGCAATGTGAAAATTGTAGTAATGTGAAAATTGTGGTTGAAAAGTGGTTGATGTACAGGAGTAACAACCACTCTTCACTTATACTATCAATTTTAAGAATTTATTTGTTTAGGTTTAAAGTTATCAGAAATACCAAAACTAAAATGCCAAAGTTCCGATTGCTTTGTTTGTGTTAAAAAACAGCATAATTTTTCTGAAGTGAAAACAGGATATAGCTATTATCGACAACCCGGAATCCTTTTTGATGAATACAATAAACTTAAAGTATGTATATCCGGATTAAACATTGAAGATTTACCCAAGCCGATTCTTAGCTTTGAGTTTATAAAGGAGCTACCTCCTTCCATATTTGATGTTCAATTTTACAAAAAACCAACACCTGTTCAAAAAAGTGCAATACCACTTATGATGGAAGGATTAGATCTTGTTGTTTGCGCACAAACAGGCTCAGGAAAAACGGTAATGAAGTTTGTTGAAGTTAAATATTTTTTAGAAATCTAAGTTTTAACTTTAACCTTTATAAAATTTTTTAAAATTGATTGATAAAAAGTTAAAACTTAAACAAAATAATTAGAAAAAGTTCAAATAAAAGTAAATTTTTATTTCATTTCAAGCTTTTTTTTGCCACATTCACACACTTATAATGCAACCTTTAAGTGTCACATCGACATACTTACATACCACGTTTACATATTCCCACTCACACAATCAAATTTTATCTTAAATTGTTTTCATAACTTTTAAACATTTATAACTTTAGTAATTGTTTATATTAACTTATAATAAGTATTATGTTTATTTACTACTTTATATATAAGAGAGAAGTTTTATATAAGTGATTTTCCTTCTTTTGAATAAGTTGCTTTCACCATGGCGAAGTACAGGAAATTAATACTATTATCAGCAACAATAATGTTCCACACCGACCATTTCTATACTTATTTTACTTATGTTTGGTCTTTTTACTTATAATAACCTTTTGCAAACGGTAGAAAAATAATTCATTTCAAAATTGGCTTCGGGTTAACGATGAATATTTTATACTTTAACATTTCTTTTCGTTAAATTCAAATAATAAACGGGGCAGAACAGATACATATTAGTTTTTTTCTTATTTCCGCAAACTTAGAGTCCTCACACTGTTTACTTATTTAAAAAGAAAAAGTTTGAAATTAGCAAGAAGTAGGAATATGTCTGCTTTAGAATAAAAAGTTGTCTATAAACTGTATTAGATTCCCAGATTTACCTAATTAAGGTTTACCTAATTAAGATTTACCTAATTAAGATTTACCTAATTAAGATTTATCTAATTAATTATCTAAACGCATTAATAAAATAAGCATTGACCTCTAATATATGATTTACGATTCCTTAATTTATTTTCGATTAAAAAAGGATTAAAGTTTTGCCCTTTTTACAAATGGCAGACTATTGTTATAAACAAAAAAAGCGGCTTCATTTTTTGTCTAATAAAATCCCGCAAGTTAGAAGTCTAGTTTATATAATATATCATTGTATAATAATGAAATTAGTGAGTGTCCTATTGAGTGTATTTCACACTTGCCCTGAAGGGGTTTGCTTGCAGCCTCACTTCAAATCCTATCACTGCCACCTTTTTTGTTTGAATCGTTTTTGATTTTTCTAAATTATAAAATAAAACACTTTTGAAGTTTTACAAATATTTTATACATAACATATATAATGATATTGTATACTATAAGAAACGAAAGGAGAGAAATTTTTAAAAAGCTTAAAATTCCAAAATAGTAGAGATACTTATGTTGTTAATGTGCTCAGGTAGTATGAGTATCTCATACTATGAGTATCTCATAGTAGAGATACTCATAGTAGAGATAATTATGTTGTTAATATGCTGAGGTAACTAGTCCTATTAAACTACGAATTGTAGGAAAAATTATTATCTGAAACCTAATAAAGAAAAAATTAATGAAACTTAATGAAAAAAATATTAATGACAAAAAAGAAAAGGAAAAAGACAGTTCTGCTACTCCAGTGCTGTGGAGGCGAAAAAAAATTAGAAAACACAATCAACAACTCGATTCTTTCAAAAAGTGGAATAAATAAGTTTAGAAATGGATGGTCTGGTGAAGACCCGTATTTTACTGGTCCAAAAAGCTAGGTTATATATATAAGGAAAAAGTGTAGAAAAGGTCGGCGTGGGATAGACTTTCAAAGACCCATATTTTTACCAATCTGGTCAACTAGTACCTTATAACAAATATAATTTCATTTATGTTGTTTTTTCATTTTTTCAGTTATTTTTTCTAATTCAGTAATCATGAATATTTGGACCAAGAATATGCAAAATAAAAGAATTTATTAGTTTTTTTTGGATTAACTGCAAAAAAAATTTATTTATTTTTTGATAAACAAAATATTTTTAGATAGTCGTTTGATGTTTTAAAAATTCTTGCTTTGTTTTAAGATTTAAAGTCTTTGTCGTGTAAAGTATATATTCTAAAAAAAATTGATATATAAATAAAATATTAACCTTATTTCTAATTAAATAAAAACATAAATGGAAAATATAGCTATTTCATAAAATTAGCAGAATATAATCATGCTTCAATAACTTCAAATGCATCAACTTCAATAGTTGAGAACTTTTAATGCACCAACATAAATATTTCTAAATCAAATTTAGGAATATTAATGTCAATGCTTTTGGAAATCACCTTTCAACTATATTTCTAATCAATTACTGTATAATTATTTGGGGTTGTACCCAGCCCGGCCCAAAAACATAAAACCCGGCCAGGATAAAAGAAGTTTTTTTTAAATATATATAAAAACAAACTAATGTAATTCTTATACGAAGTTTACGAGTAATAAAAATATTTGTTATTTGAAATTTTTTTTTACAAAAATAAATAAAGTTTTAAACAACATAAACCAGTAACATAGCATTTATTGTTCAAATGCATTGGCTACATGAAAGTGTCGTGTGAAAAGACAGCCGCTGTGCACAAACATTATGACACTAACAATTGCACTGACCGCATTGTGACCATTTTAAACAAGCACCATGAGTTTTAACTCAAAAGGGAATGTCGCATATATCTTTATGGGTGGACCGGGCTGGGTTTATTATCTTTAAGGTTTTAAGGTCCGGGTTGGTTATCTTTATGCTTTATGGTTGGGCCGGGCCGGGTTTTAGGTTTTTGGGCCGTGCCCGGTTGGGTTTTAGGCATAACTATTAATTGGTTGTACATCACTAACCATTGAAATAAAAATAACAATTTTTTTACTAACCTCTGGAAACAAGGAAGCAAGCAAAAATATTGCGAAGAATATAAATGCAGATTTTTATCCATTTCTCTTCAAATATAACTCATCTTTAACACCCACATTTATAAAAAAAAGTTTCAAGTAAACACCTGCTTTTTTTTTCAAACATTTAAAGTTAATTACCTTTTTTATTTAATACAATGTATTTAATTTTAAGTCTTAACTACCTAATAAATATATAATATAAGACAGCCGATAAAAAAAAGCAAAGTATGATTTTTTTTGTTTATAACAATAGTCCGCCATTTGTAAAAAGGGCAAAAAAAAGTGAGGATGAAACAAAAAAATTTGCAGCATGTAAACTTAATATAAAAGTTTAAAAATCAATTAAATGTTTAAATTATTTAAATTTGTTTACAATTGCTGAACAGTACACAAGTATGTAATCAACAAAAAATAAGAAAAATACTTGGCTGCAATGGATTGCTGTGTCTTAAAAACTGTAAAGTCTTATTCTTATTATTTGGTTTGTCACAAGTGGAAAAGGTTTGGATTAACTCTACACCATAAAGGGAATTATGAAGTAAGATTAATATTATGAAGTTTTGGAACATCCATTGTATACTCAGTAGACGTCATATACACAGACTTTGCAAAGGTGTTTGAAAAAGTGCCGCATAAACGCCTTTATCATAAACTAAGAGCCTACGGTATTGAGTGGTCATCAACGGCATCACATCTGAATGGCAAGCGGTCACTAGCGGTGTGCTTCAAGGCTTGGTCTTGGGCCCATTGTTCTTCGTAATCTTCATTTATGACTTGCCGGACAGCATCAGTCATCATATGACACTATGTTAACGACACTATAATTATTGGCATAAGTAAAAACGAGTTGGGCTGCATCACTCTTTAAGTTACCATTGACAGAGCAGTAGAATGGTCACATATTTGCCTCGTGCATTTCAACATTGAGAAATGCAAAGTCAACGCGTTATTACTCAATGGCCAACGTTGACGGCACGCGTTATCCACTCGAAAAGACTGTGGTAAAACGAAACCTTGGTGTGATGACCTTAACGTTAGACCGCAAATAGAGTCAGTCGCATCAATTGTAAATAGAATGCTAGGGCGAAAAATACATTTTGGAGTCGCAGTTTTTATTTATGACGTACATTGTATCTTATTTACATTTGCCCCCACCTTGAGTTTGCTGTACAAGCCTTGTCACCGCATTTAAAGGCCAACATTGCTAATCGAGTGTATTTTCAAAATGCGGTATATCCATTTTTGTGGTATTGAGATAATTGACTTTTTTCGCCCACCAACATGTCTCGTATATTTGGAAAAATTATTGTTTCTTAATGTATATATGCATAAAGTATATTATATAATGTTAATAAATAAAATATTATTAGATAAATTTTTTTTTTTTTTTTTGTCAATAAGTTTGTATTTATTTTCAAAATACTGTATATCCAATTAAAGCTTGTTAGCAAAATGCGGTATATCCATTTTATAAAGATGTTATGGAAAGTTTTTAAACTTTAAAAGACCTGAATAAGTTTTAATGATTAATTTTAGTTAACATATTGAACAAATATGTGTATTTAATGTTTGGTCATTATATTTTATTGATAATGTGAATGTAAACAATGTTTTATTAAAGTAATGTAAACTATTACATTTCACAATTCGCAATTGTAAATTTATATTTGTTTCGGAGAGTTAAATATGGACAATAAACAATAATATTTTTTTAGTGTTGTGTAGTTGTAACAATGATGATCACTATTTTTAAGTCTCCATAGAACTAATGGACAATTAATATAACATAAAAGTCATCGTTATATTTTTGAACGAAATAAAATTTTAAAAATGAAATACTGCAACAGCCTCATTTTATTTGCAACAAAGCAATTGTCGGTTTAACAAAAAATAAAAAGGAAGTATTATTATTGAATGCTTTCCATTAAAAAACAGGTAACAAATATATTTAAACTTATTAATTTAAGTTGCCTTTTTAATATATTTTCTATCATTATTCCATAATTCCTTCAGTTAAACAAACAAAGCATGGTAGTTTAAACGAACACTAGAATTAAGAAATGCTTTTCTTTTGTTTCATACATCATATCTTTTTTTCTATGTGAAATAGGATATTAGGTAACGCACCAACCTTGTCCACCGCAATCCGCCATTTCTTTAACGCAACTTTAAAATATTTGCGCTTGCGCAGAAGTAATATACATTTGCCACGGATTGGTCAAAATTAAATACCGCATTTTGAAAATAAATAAAAAATTTTATACCGCGTTTTGAAAATAAATGTTTTTTAGAAGTAAAAAAATATTGGGTTATACTTCGTTTAGCATATATTCGGACACAATGTCTGCTAGGTCCTTATAAACTAAAAATAAACCACACAACTTCTAAAAAATTTTTAAAATGGCGTTTACCGCGTTTTGAAAATAAACTCTTCATATATAAACTAAATAACACCCTGCTTTTTCATACTAAAGCTTTTAATAACTACAGTCTAAAGAATGAAATAAACAAATTTATAAAGTGTAAAACATCTTAATAAAGTTACAAAAAAATAAGTTAAAAAAGAAAGCATCCTCTTAAATTTATACAATTTAATGCAAAAATTTTAAAAAATTTCATACTTATTTCCTGAGGAAGTTTACTTTCATAAAAACATCTATAAAACTTTTTCACTGTATTTATGTTGTTAATAATGCTTTTAATATATTTTTTTAATATTTATAATATTTAAATGATGTTAACAATAAGTAAAATAAACAGTAATATGGAATAAACTTATTAATAAATACTTCTGTATTCATTTTATCAATCAACTATGACTGGTTATAAATTAAAAAAGTAAAAGAGGTAAGAAATGTTAAAGATTTTGAACTATATGTTAATACTTATGTATAATCTACTAATAATTACAGGCAGCTTTTTTAATTCCAATTGTTGCAAAAGTTTTATCAAAACCGACAACTGAAAAACCTTATGCTCTTATACTTACTCCAACACGGGAACTTGCAATTCAAATACATCGAGATGCTGTGCAATTGACAAAAGAAACTCACATAAAATGCTGTTGCGCCTATGGTGGCAAACATGTTCGTGAAAATATCAATGATATTCGTGCTGGGTGTGATCTGTTAATTGCAACTCCTGGTAGAATACTACATCTTTGTAGATCTATAAAAGTATGATTTTTTTTTAAGTTCTCTTATATTTCATTTTACTTTAATAATAATACTTTTATTAATAGAAAAGCTGTGAAGAAGTTTTCGTTTTTTAATTAGTTTATATTAAAAATTTTATTTAAGTTTAAAGGATATTTTTTTTTAGTTTTTATGTGAAGAGCTAATGGTGAAAATGTTTTGTGAATGAATGCAAATAACTTATTATAGTAAATTAATATTGAGTGTATCCATGTGAAACTAACTCCTCCATATTATTAGTAAGATCTTTAGCTCTTCCAAATTTGACATTCTTCTTTAGGCTTGGACAGGAATGGCATGCAATTGAGCGCTTATCCTGAGCACGCAAGTTATTATATTTTTAAAATACCTGACCACAATTGTTTATATGTTTAAAAAAAAGCCTGACAAAAAAAGAAACGAAAAATTCTTAACGAGAAATATAAGCACTAAAATAAAATAAAAAAATAAAAACTAAAACTCAAGGTGAAACTTGCGGTAGTAGTGTAGTGGTAGAGCGCTCGCTTCATAAACGAGTGGTTCCGAGTTCGATCCCCACCACGTCCCTGGTAGTACCGCGCTCAACTCGTTTCTCCGCGCAGCGGCCTTGTTTGTCAAGGTTCGTGTTTCGGAGTTATAGAGTTGAGAGAGGGTTATAGCCATAAAATAAGTAGCCTCCTCGTTTGTAGTGGCCTTCTCGGCCTTGAGGAGGTGAAGTAAAATAAATAAAAAAAAAAAAAAAACCTTTTGTTACGCTTTTAATTACGTTTGAAATGTTATGTTATAAAACTTATCTTTTTAAACGTTTTATTTAAGTTATGCGAAACGCTTTTAAATTAAGTAACACATTACTACTAATGATTGTTTAATAAATGAACAAATTTTATCAAATTTATTAAAAGGTGTTGTATATAATATTTTTTAAATGTATAAACATTTTTTTTTTTTTTTAAAGTTGCAAAAAAAAAAAAAATTGTTTAAAAAAATAACGCAGTCTTTTTAAAATACTAATTTTTAATAACTTTATGCTCTAATTTGTAAGTCAAGTTAAAAAAAAAGGTTTTCAACTTTTTTATTTGTAAAAGTACGAAAAAATAATTAAATAAGATGCATCTGCAATTTAAATAAAATAAACTGCCAACAAGCACTTTAATTTAATTTTAATTTGAGCATTACAACTTAAGTAACAAAGTACTACTGACGATTGAATAATAAGTTATATAAAATAACATAAATTTTATAACATAACATTTATTTCAAACGTAATTAAAAGCATAACAAAAAGTTTTGCTTCAAGTTTAAGTTTTTATTTTTTATTTTTATTTTAGTGCTTATATATAATAATGAAATATTTTTTGTACTATGATATATATATTTAACTAGACTTATATTTATCGATAATTTTTAAATTTCATAGTAAAATATTTTAATTCTAAAACTATGAGCATTTAAAGATTTTTGAGAGGGTTTCATATTTTATATGGTCATATTTTTTGAACATTATCATATTTTATTATGTAATTTAAAATTTATTAATGAATATAAGTCTAGTTGAAAATAGTGCAAAAAATATTTCATTAACTTGTTACTCTCACGTTTATGGCAAGGGGTGGAGGGGGGGGGGACTAAGATTTTAGGTTTTGTTCCCAATCTCCTATCACAGTAATTTGGAGAATTTTTTCCTCAAACATATGAGTTTAAAAAAATTTGGAATATACTTTTTGTTTAAAAATTGGTTATTTCAAACATTTAAAAACCTTCCTACGCCTCTGCCTGCATAAAAAGTATTTATAATATTTTTTATTAATTTCCACATGCGTTTATATAAACAGTCATTATAACTAATTTTATGATTTTATTTAAAGCTTTCATGTAAAATAAAGGATAAACAATTAAAAGTTATTCTTAACATAACACTTTTTTTATTGCATTTATATTGTTAAAACATCAAAATAGCCGTTGTCAAGTTGTAAAGAAAAAAAAAATCTTAGCATGGCCATATACAGGTGCGATCGCATGTCATTCCTGTCCAAGTCTGCTTCTTTCAGTATTTTAAACTGACACCTTAACGTTGGTTTGGGGGTATTATATTGTCTATGAGCTTTCTTGAACCCAATAACTCCCTCCAATAATTTGGTTAAAGCTTCGTCATTATTTTTTGTAATTTTCTTGCATAAACACAGCATTAAAATTAAGAAGTTTTTCTTTTCTCAACTCAGTGAGAACCTGTGTCTTATTAATTGTACTAACAATTTATATCAATTTGTAAATTTTAAAAATAAATAACAAAACCCGCATAAACATACTACAATTACACTTAAACAGTTTAAAAATATTTACCATAATTATAAATTAAACACTTATTTTACAATCTTAAGTTACAATCTATTTGAATATTCTTCAAAATTCATAATTCTATTTGTAGGGAAAAAATAAAAATAGTAGCTTTGTTTAAACTTTTTAGCATATCTTAAGGCTGTTCTGTTTGTGTTTTTTATTCAGAAAAAAAGTTTGAATTAATAGCTTTAGCTATCCTATATTTTAAAATGGTGAGATGGACATGTGCTTCTTATATGTATTTTAATAACTTCATTTCGTCTTCCACGTGCTATTCAGAGCAAATACAAAAAAAGCCAAGGAAAATTATAAAAACAGTTATAAAATTATAAAAACAATTATAAAATTTTAAAAACAATTATAAAATTATAAAAACAATTATAAAATTATAAAAACAATTATAAAATTATAAAAACAGTTATAAAATTATAAAAACCCTAGTGACATAAAAAGTCGTTTAAAAGTTGCAGAACAAAAAATTCAAAATAGCAACTGAAATTTTAAATATTTTCAACAAAAGTAATCCTCTTAAAATAGATATCATTCTGTCGAATGACAAAAAATTAAGAGACGCAAAAAATCAAATTGAGCTGCTTCAAGCACAAAATAAAATCTACAATACACATAAAAATAATTACAAATATTCTAAATTACTTGACCAGCCAACTATTTTTAAGTACTTATGTGGACTCTCAGTTGAACAGTTTAGTTTACTTTTAAATTATGTTGAACCATATACTTACTCATTTAATTCCATATCCTGACTACAAGAATAACACTAATCGAAGATCGATCGATTTACCAACTAAACTGTTCTTACAACTGTTTTAACTGTTCAATCAAGCAATTTAAATATTATTATAAAATACTAAAATCAAATTCATTAACAAAACAAATAAAAGGTGCTTTTTTAGAGATTGCTTTAATAACTGCTCGCAATGGTTTCGTGGTAAAAAAATCTGGAATTTGACCAATCATAGCTTTTGAAAAAATTATTTAACTCTTTGATTTCCATATGATTCCGTTTTAATATCGTATCATTGTGGTAGATAGAATCTATGACCTCTTTGATAATTTGCATTACTGTGTAATTACAACTAACTAGAAAAAAACTTGAGGATTCTGTTTCAGGTTGATAACTTTAAAACACAATATTTTGCATCTGTGCATAGCATTTGAAGTTAACATTGAATATAATATTGTGGATAATTACTAAGAGATGTTAAAGGCCCATCGGTAAACTGTGCAAGAGTTTTTAATTTTAATAAAAGCCCGCAAGAACCTAAACCATCAGGGCTGCAACCATATATTTTATCAAAAGGGTTATTAAAGAATCCACATTTTTCAATCCTGCATTTACTAATTTTTTCTAAGTTTTTTATTGCTATGTTTTCATATATGATTATTTGAATATTTTTTATATGGCTCATATCAGGAGTGTTAGTACCATTTTTGACATCCTAAATCAATGAATATTTTATATTTCTATGTAGCTCTAGTAATGCCGGTGGTCGAATTGCAGCAATTTTAAACTTTCTGCACTCATACTATTTATTGGACCTTTACATCCATATAACTACTACCATTAGGCTTAGGTGAATTCAAAAATCTATTTTATTATTTTTAATATTATTTTTCAGTTGTTCATTTATTTCATTATGTAGTGTTATGTTTTTGCAATTTTGATATACTAGATTTGTTGTTTCAACTTATATTTTCAAAACATTCTAATTTATTATAAGATTTATAAAAGAATCATTTTGGTGTATATTTACACTTGTACTGCTATTATTTTTAATTAAAGAGTCATTATCTACGTAATATTTTATTTGCTTTAGTTTTTCTTCGTCTACTCTTATTAGACTTTCATCAAACAGTTGTGATTTGCAATATCGATGATCAGCTAATGGTAAAGCTGTTTTTAATGTATATTTGTAATCCAAATGTTGTCCAATAAAATGTCCCAAATGTCGAGTTAATTAAAACAGAATAAATGTGTTTTTCAATCGGTTTTTTGTTTTATTTTTTTTACAATCAAAGTTAAATCTCTTTTTATAATTGTTTGAGTTTGGATCAGCAAGAGATATTTTTAATTTTTTTAATTTGGCTGATTTTGGTCTTACGTTTTTAAGAGGAACCATAGGTATAGATTCTTTTGAAGAGGGTTTGTACCACTTTTGTTGTTGTTGTGTGCACGATAATTCTAAATATAATAAAAGAGCTAGAATATGACAGCACAATCCACTAGAGCCTATCAGACAACTACAATATGCTCGTAGGAGTTATGTTTTCAAATAACAAAACAGCAGGCCGTTATCAGTGCCATTATCAGGCCGTATCAGTGCCATTATCAGGCTGTATCAGTGCCATTGGACATTTTAATTATTCCTTGGACATATATTACATTATTATCCTGTAATGGTTTCACTGAAACAATTTTCCTGCTCTGTAGCATTCTTACAGCTTTATTATTACAGCTTATATATTACTTATACTAAAAAATACTACAAAATTATATTATATTATATTACTTATTATTTTTATTGTATTATTATATTACTTATTATTAATAAGTAGATTTCACATTTAATATAAAAAAAAAATTACTTTTGAAAATTCATTTTTTCACTTCTCAATCAATCTATATTTTTTGACATAATACGACTTTAATTTAAAGTCATTATTTTTATTGAAAAAGATTTGAAATTTATATAAACAAAACTATCTATATACAAAAATAGACTTCACAAGGTTTTGTTATTATTTATAATGCTACTATTTTTTATTTTTTTCCCAACATGTATGTAAGCGTTATGTGAATTTGGTTGATGGCTCTTAAAGGTCTTTAAAATAGTATTTTTTACGTAAAAATTGCTCTGGATCACTTTGTCTTAATGACACGCCTGTTTCTTGAAGATTATTCTTGGTTTCAATGTGGACTTCGCTTTCTTCGGAATCATCTTTACTTTGGTCTTTACATGATCTTTTCACAGTTGTCACCCTTATGTTTTTCCACGTTAGGAATAAGGCAAATGGCTGAGTTTCATTTCAAGGTCTGATGTGTTTCGTGCAACTCTATCCACTTCTACAGCTTGTTGTGAAATATTTTTTGTTATCAACGTTGTTGACACTTTGCACGTAAAGGTGGTTTTAACCAAAGTTTATTGCCAGTTTTTAAATTTTTGCCATTTTTTTGCCAGAAGATTTTTTATTTTCAATCCCTTCATACCAATTAGATAACTATTATTTTTTTCATTGGTCATACGCCATTTTTGTAACAAGAAAGCAACATTGTACCACTATATTGCTTACGGTTTTTATATTTTCGAGTGTTCTGCTATTCTTTTTGTTGTGCTATGGTTTCTTTCAACAACTTCGTTTCCTTCAGGGTAATAGATGGCTTGAAATAAAATAGGCACTCACCGGCTATCAAGAAAACTTCTCAATTTTTCATTCTTAAATATTGCGTCACTATCTGTTAATATTTTTATTTTACTTAATTAATTATCTGTATAGATAAAATAGATTTAATAATTACTAGATAAGTCTGAGAATTTAAACTATGACAACACTTCTATATGAACTTGACAGTTATTGATCTATTCAACTCAGAATATTTTTTGTTCGCAATGTATTATACTTAGTAATTTTTCAGTTCCTGGACCTATTGTTTGCAACTTTTTATTAGCATTTGAACTTCTTTTTTAGAAGCATTTGGAATCACTTAACAAAAAAAGTTCAATGTTCGCCTTGCTCCGAAATAGCCAGTTTTTTTATGCATACTTAAAATGAATTCCTTTTGTGGTCCAAAAATAAGAGTTGCTCTACGCACTACTTTTTTTTATCAAAATTGTTAGTTGTCTCAGAAAATAGTCTCTCTGAATAGATACGTGTATCTTACTTAAATCTTGAAAACTTATTTAATTTTAGTAAATACATCATCAAGAGAAATTTATTGATAATTTATTTATATTAAATCTCTTTGTTACCAGGACTCTGAGCATTTGAATATTGAAATTAAAAAAAGATCTGCAACTTTTGCTCTAATACATTTTTTTAGGAGATTGTCCTCAGTCAACTTATTCAACCATTTGCTGCAAACTCCTGTTAATGCGTCAGCTAATTTATCTTCCGAAGGGCCTTACATCAACTATGATATCCTATTTTTTAATTAGTTTTTGCTGCAAACTTATTCTTCTCCTTTTTAATATTCCACCAGTCGTTTTTGACTTCAATCTTAATTTACCAGTAAGTGCGCCAGAAATCCTGTGGAACGCTGTCGCAAAATCTGTAAAAATTATTACTTTCCGGTTTTCATGCTAAAGCCATATTTATTTCTCTCATCGCTGCAACTAACTCTGCCATGTTTATATAAAAATCAGACCATACTTTTTGCAGCCATTTGCATCTTCCACAGTTGTATTACCATTTTGAATAACAGTACCCATCACTAAAGAACTTGTATCAGGTCACACCTTTGTCTTATTGCCATTCACAGCCCAATCACAACCATCTGGTTGGTAACTTTCAACGTCAGAACAGACTTTTCAAAGAAAACTTTTTACATTCTAATCACAAACTTCATTGTTCCAACTCTTTGTCAAACTAACAACTCTCCTTTTCAAAAGACTACAAGCACCAACTGTCCACAGACTAAAAATAGTACTCTCTTGGTTAACTTTTCTGGGATTTCTTCAACTCATTTCTCTCTAGACCACAATAGCTTGTCACAATTTTTTCGCACACAAAATCCCAACACATAGACCCTATGGAAAGCAAGATGAAGGAAGCGAATTACAAAAAAACTGATGTTCGTGGGGAAAAAATAGACAAATAAGAGCTTTTGGAGCACTTAGGAACAGTCACAAAAAAAGTATGAAACTAAATTAAATGACAAGTAACATGAGAATGAATTTTAGTAGATGGCACAAGAAACGCTAGCTCTTTAGAGCCATACTCATTATAGTATTTGTAGAAAAAAGAAAAAGAAGCAACGTTACAATGATGTGATAATGGTTGGAGGTTGGCTGCAAGAGCACGTCCTACTATATTTACAATGTGATTTTGTCCCTTGCTAAAAGAGAAAGGGCATCATTGGAAGATTTGCCCTAGATATGGCAATGGTATTGCATACAAGAACATATTTGAGATTTACAGAGATGCAACCTTAGCAGATGCTAATTTTGTAATGGATTTGATATACCGTTTCCAAGAAAGATTGGAAGTAAGAGTTAATTCTAGAAGATCAGAGTGTGTTGGCATTTTATCATGACAAGAATAAATGGTATTGTCATCAGCGAACAATGCCACCTTAGATGTGAGAATACCTGGAAAATAGTTAATGTAAATTAAAAAGAGTAAAGGGCCGAGGATTAAACCTTGAGGAACCCTTGAAGCAACAGGATATAAAGAAGAGTGCTGTAATCGAGGACAACCTTAATACTACGATTGAAAAAGAAGGATTTAATAATCTTAAAGATGTTACCTGATGCACCGTAAGAAGAAAGCTTATGGAGAAGATCAACATGCCAAACTATATTAAAAGCTTTAGAAACGTCAAGAGCAATAGTCTTGACCTCTTCACCTCTGTCTAATGCACAATAAAACCTATCGGTTATTACTGTTAGCAAATCGGCTGTAGAATGAAAAGATCGAAATCCATATTGATGATCAGAAAGTAAGTTATTAGATTTATGATGAGAGATTAAGTGTTTATTAATTAAAGATTCAAAAACCTTGCTTATGATAGGAAGAGGAATAATGGGACGGTAGTTAGATGAGTCAGATCGCTCTACAGAATTTTTGAAAATAGGGATAACAGATGCCACTTTCCAACATGACCAATAATAAGACTCTGATAAGCACTTGTTAAATAGTTTTAAAAGTATAGATGACAGCTCCAACTATTAGAATCAAGAGATGATATTAATGAAAAGTTCTTAGCAAACAATTCAGCTTTATCTTTAGGTGAGGAGACAAAGTCTTTTATTTTTCTGATAGATATGGAAGCAATGGTTTCGATTGGCAATTGCAGCAGCACAATGTGAGGAAAACCATGGAGAAGAGTGAGGCTTGACTTGGAATTGTCAAGAGGGAATAAAAGATTCCATGCCAGCCTGAATCCACAAAGTTATGTAAGAAGTACATTTATCAGCAGGAAGACGAAAGAGTTTTACCTAAAGGCCATCACAAAGAAAATCATGAAAAGAGTCCCAGTTAGCTCTAAGGTAGATGTAAGAGGTATGATAATAGGGGAATTCTGATGATGAGGAAGAATGAGATGACAATTTTAAAGAGATAAAACCATAATCAAAAACATCTAAGGGTGAATGTGGAGAAACTGAGCACTGACTAGGATCAGAAACAAAACATAAGTTGAGTAGAGAAGGTAAATGATTCGGGTTGTCTGGAAAACAAGTTCAAAAGTTGACTATTTGAGTTAGAGATTGAGAAAGGCAAAAGTTTTAATTCTTAATGTCTGCTGACACTAGAGCCAACCCATTCAGTGTGATAATCATTAAAGTCACCAACAACAATAATATTGTCTGATGGATAAAAAGAGAGGGCTTGGTCAATTTGATCAGAAATAACATCAAAAAGAGTGCAGTCTTGAGATGAAGGAGAGCGATATATGACAAAGAAAAAGGTGATAGAGTGAAGTGGTGCTTAACAAATTCATATAAAAGAATAGTCGGTGGATTCAACCCTAATATCCCAATAAATGGGTGAATTCTTATGAATCTAAATGCCCAGGCCAAGCATGTGACTATTGGAGTCTTTAAGAAATAAAAGAAGATAACCATCAACACTAAGATTACAAGATGAGACAGCTGAACTCAAATTAGTCTCACAAAGAGCAATTAGGTCTGGTGAATTTTGCAAGAGATAAGACTCAACAGAAGAAAAGTTACTTCGAAGACCACAAATATTAGTGAATTATAGGTTTAGAGAACTTGGTTTTTTGTGTTTTATAATTCATGGTACTTTAGTCATTTTAAATTTTTTAAAGAACTTGACTCAAAGCATAGGTAGTATTCAGTATTTAATAATCTAAACAATTGCCTCATTACTATTAATAAACCCTAAGCCATAACAAAGTGCTCCAAATGCAGCCTCAACAATGCATACCAAAAGTACGAACAGGGACACAATCCATGCGCAACATGGCACTGTTAGTACTCTGGTAATTTTTAGCTGTTGATGGAATCAGCCTCTCTGAAAGCTACCACAGAGTTCGGAAAACCTGACTACCAGCTGGCCTCAGAACCATAAAACTAAGTTTTAGAGATTTATCCTAGTTTTTAACTAGAGATAAGCCTTGCTTAGGTCCATGATTGCTGGTTTGTTTTCCACTTTTAACTTATAAATGCACACATCTGCATCTCTTGTATACGCCTTAATGAAATTGTTAGCTTCTCCCCAATCCAAAACAGGTGAAGCTGTATTCAATTAATTTTATTGAATCATAGCTTATAAAGAAATTTGTCTATTGGTCGGTCTCATCACGTTTTTGTCATACTCAAGTAATTATTTTTACTTGATACAATCCTGAATTTCATTTTCATATTCTGCTTTAGCACATTTTGGTATCTCGCATTGAACAACTTTATTAAACAGTTGTTCGGATCCATCTCTATCTCTCCATTTCCATTTGACTTTATATTCAATACCATTAAACACTCCTTCATGATCTTTCTTTTTTATTTCAATTTTATTAACTTCATTTTTGTTTGAAACTACTATCTCTGAAATAAGCATTTTTTCGAAAAAAAAAATTATAAAAAGTAGTATTTTTGTTCTGCATTTCAGCAATCACTTTCGTTTTCGAATCCATGCCCGCTTAGCTTGAAATTTTCTCACATAAATAAAACATTAAAATTAAAATCTTTTCTCAATTCAATTAAAACCTGTCTCTTACAAATTTCACTAACAGTTTGTATTGATTCATAAATCTCAAAGATTGTAATATGTTTACGCAGGTTTTTAAAACCCGTGTAAACATATTACAACTACACTTAAACCATGCAAAAATATTTATAATAATTATCAGTTAAAAAGCCACTTAAATTACAATCTACTTGACATCAAAAATTATTCTCGCGCCTTATGTAATACAATTACATCTTTTTGTTTCCACTTAATATAAATTTAAAAACTAAGGGGTCTTTCAACTCTAGAAGTTAAGTGGATCCGAAGTTATTGCATTTTTTGTGCTAAAAAACTAATGGTTTTTTGTCAAAACGACTCATCATTAATGTCTAAAGATTAATGTCTAAATTTGTAAATATACTTGATTACATATTTTCCTAAATATACTTGATTACATATTTTCCTCGTGTTCTACATTTTTCGCTAAGCATAAAAATATCTCTACTGGCATCCCTACAGTGTTAACATATCGAACTGTCCTGATCGGAAGGTATCAATTTTGATTGAAAAAATAGCACTTTTCAGAAGTTATAAAATTTCAGACATAAATAATTTGTCACAAACTCCACTTTTAATATAATTAATATAAAATGTCCTTCTTGCCTTTATTTGCATAATTATGCATCTAATGTTGCAAGAATTGATCAAATTTTGTTAGTAGTTCAATACATGCAATATAATTCCTAGAGAAATTGCCTGTAGTGCTCTTGTAGGAGCACTAAAGGCAATTTCTTTTCCCTTTTCTTCCACATAATTCTATAAAAAATAGATAAAGTTGCAAAGTTGCTTTTTTTCTGCATTTTATAACTAACTTTTGATGAACTGAAATCTAAATTGTGAAAATCCGTCTTAATTTCTCCCAAAGTTTTTAAAATTTCATTATATTTTAAATTGTTCAATGTCCCCTATTTTTTATCAACTTCGAGTTAATCAGAGGTATTTGTATTCAAACTTTCATACAATTTTTTTCAATTTCTTTTTTTTTTGATTTATGTATTGATGAATCCTTAGACAGTTCTAAATTTTGTTCAACACTTCTACTACTTCTTGAATCTGTTGCAATTGTTAAAATGAACAAAAGTACTTGGTATTGAATATCTTTAATAAAAAATGAATAATATGAATTTAATAAAAGTGTATAAAATAAAAATATTTGTGTAACTCAAATACTTCTGTATTTTCAAATGAAATATCTAAAATAAAATAAATAGATAAAATAAATTAAATTTCTCTAAATTCCTAAGCGCCCGTGGACATATACACGAATAATTTTAATAATTTGATTCTAACAATCAGAATATGATCAAATCAATATTTATTATTTCATGATTTAGGATTTATTATCAAAGGTTCAAACTTTTGTTTTGGATGAAGCCGATCATATCTTGGGAAACAATTTTGTTAATGATCTTAATGAACTAAAAGATATTTTACCGCCAATCAAAAAAAGACAAACAGTTTTGGTTTGTGCCTCAATACCTGGCCAATTTGAAAAAGCTGTTTATGGACCAAATATATGCGAATATATTAAATCAGATTTTAAAGAAGTTCTTAAAGAGTTTCTCAAAGATGAATACATTTTTGTTTGTGTGGGCAGAGTTGGTGGAACAGTTAATTTTATTGCTCAGTCTTTTTTTAAAGTCGAGCCTGATACACCAAAGTTAAAAATACTTACAGATATTTTAAACAAGGAATCAAAGCAAAATAAAAAGACCATTGTATTTTTGGAAACCAAAGAAGATGCAGCTGCAATGGCTATGTTTTTATGTAGCTGTGGCTTTCAAGTGACGGTCTTTCACAAGTACTGCAAAATAAAAATTTTTTTAATTTTTGTTTTATTGGTATTAATTTTTTAGTTGCTTATTTTGTTTTGATGTTAAATTATATTTGCTTTTTAAATTTTCCTATTCAGCAATCGATGTCAAAATGACAGAGAATATGCGTTACATCAGTTCAACACTGGTGTCAAACCAATAATGATATGCACAAGTGTATCTGCACGAGGTCTTGATATTGTTGAAGTCAAAACTGTCATCAATTATGATTTGCCTTATGATATATCAACTTATCTATACAGAATTGGACGAACAGGAAGAGCTGGTCATGCTGGAAAAGCTATATCATTTTTTGTTAAAGGTCGTGATGATGGTATTGCAAGAGGATTAGTAAAAAATTTATCAATGGTACAGTTATTTTAATATTTTGTTCTTTTATTAAATTTTTTTTTTCTTTTTTAAGAAAAGCATCATTAATGATGTAAGTTACTCATTTAAATTGCTTTTAATACTGTTTCGTATTTCTAATGTTAAAAGTAATGTTGATGGTATTTTTCGACTGATTAAATTTTTTTTTAAGTTACATGTTTTTAGAAAGACTATTAAAATATTAAGACTTATTATTAAAAATAAAATCAATTTCAACTTTAAATTATTAAGAAAAGTATCAAAAATTTGATAAAAGATAAAAGTGTAAAAATCAATACTTAATTGCAATACAATTGTTTTTAATAGAAAAAAAAAGTAAATATATGTAAATAGAATCAAGTATTTAATACTTGACTGATTGAGTATTTAATATACAACTCACATGTTAGAAAAATCTTCCATAAAATGTCTTATTGTCAGGTGTTCATCTTGTCTGGATCCAATTAAATTAGCAGATAGCGGAGAACTAGAGTGTAACAAATTAAAGTTTTCTAAATTATTACAAAAATTAGTGGTTTCTGGATCTTTAAAACTAAAAGTTGGTGACAAAGCAAATGAAGAGTGTTTTCAATTTATAATAAATGTTGTTCATAAACATGATACAGATTTTTTGTCATTCAAAAAATATGAAGATAGCTTGGATATATTACTTGCTCAGTATATACCTGTAAATGGATATACATCTCTTTAGGATGTCTGCATAATTTAATTTTGTTTGTCTCATGGCCAGGCTGCCATTGAACGTGGATTCAAAGTAAATAAGGATTATTTAGTTGAAAATTTAAGTGAAGATTCACTAATTGCTTTACAAATAGTAAATGATCACATGTCATCAAAGGGCTAAAATGCTGCTGATATTCCAATTACTAGAGAAATGTTGAAATCTGTTGAATCATCAAGAATGCGATATGAAGTTGCGTTGGAAAGTGCAAAAAAGTTCAAGAGATATCAGCTGTATGTTTAAAAAGAAAAGCTGTTTCTATTGAAATTAATGTTGTTTGAAAAAAGAAACAACTTCAAGCATCAGCTTATGGTTTAATAAAAGAAGCAGATAAATTTGCATTAAAAGCAGAGGGAAAAAAAGATTTCAGTTTCATAGTTACTTTAAATGATTTAAGAAAGTTATCAAAAGATAAACTCTAATATTAATATAATATTCTATTCTATAATTAAATCAATATGAAAAAAATATAACGTAAAGATAATTGATAATATTCATTTAATGGGATATAAAATGTCCTGGAAAACGCAACAAAATGTCCTGGAAATGTCCTGGAATTTGACTTTTAAATTTTTATGTCCATCATGTATTACCAATCTGTTCAATTTAGAAAGTTATCTATGAAAAACTTATTGTAAAGTTGCATACTATAAACACCTAAAATGGGGAACAGCCTGTTGTCCATTTTGGGTGTTTTTTTATAGTTTTTTTTTTTTTTGTTTGTTTCTTTAAAGAACTGTTTTAATTTTTACTTTAATTAGTCTACCCCTTAATGATTTAATGAGGTTTGTGGTCAAGTAATTGAATTAGTTCGAAATTGCAAGCTTAAATAATGTGTTTTAGGGACAGCTCAATTATCTTCTCTTTTTAACAGGTCCCTAATATTTTGAAAAAATAAGTTTCTCAAAAGTATGTCATGTTAGGTCTTGAAAGTAGCAAAATTACATAAAAATTAAAAAAAGAATTCATTTCATACTGCAATTTATATTTTAGATTTTATTGTATAAAAACTATAGTTTTTTAACTAGAAATAAAAAAAGAGCATTTTTACAAGATTTTAATAAAAAAAAAATTATTTTTAATGTTTTTTATAAAACGATTATTATTTTTGAAATTTATATATTATTTTGCTTTTTTTAAGTACCACAATTATAAATATAATAAACGCAGTTAATTTGCAACCAGGAATGTTACATCAACTACATAAAAATAAAAAAATTATTTGCGAAAAGAATTATATAGAATTTGGAAAATTTTAGATGGTCATTAGTTTTTATAATTTTTTAAATAATACTTTTTTTAATTTCTGCATTTAGAAGTTAATTCAGATTTTTTGTAAAGTAAATTTTCTTGATCCAAATGACTAATAGTTTTAAATTTTTTTGTAAACATACATTTTTCAGAATTTCTTTTAGAAATGTTATAGGCAGGCACAGTTTTTAGAATAAACCAGTTTAATTTAAAGTTAATAATTTTTTCTTTTAGTTACCAAATATATATTGACAGTATAGTCTCTTGAGTATTTTTTTTGTTTAAAACATTGATTGTGGTTGGCATTAAGTTTTTTCTGCCTTCAGTAAAACGATAAATTGTTTATCAGGGTTGTTTTGCGAGGAAACAATGCATTTGTAAATAATATCTTTTGATAATGGTTTTCCATTCAAAGGGCAATCAATTTTTTGTTTGCAATTACAATTTTCAGTATTTTTTCTTTAAGAAATAAATTTTTATTAATTAATGCAATATTGTGGCCTTTTATAATTCTTTTAATATTTTTTGTACAGCTATAGCTTACTTTAATAGTATTTCCGTTTAAAATTTTGTGCAATTTATTTTAAGGAAATTTTTGTCTATTAATTTTAAAAACACTTTTCTAATTTAAGCCAAATTATATTTCTATTTTGTTTTTTTTTATAAATTTTTGTTTCAAATTTTAGCTCAAAGTTTTTAAATCCTCTTTTTTGTTAAAAATATTTAAGAATAGTTAAAAATATTTTCTGCAGACCAAGAGAACAACACTAGCCAGAATGAATTTTAAACACTGTAAAGCACCAAGCATTCATTATGGTTTGGTTATGCATATTGAGCAGGGCAACTTTACTTGGTACAAATGATGATGAAACAAGATCTGTACCAGACTATCCTATTAGGTTGGTCTGTATCAGACTATCCTACCAGGCTTTAAACTTTTTTTTAAATTTTGATCATGGGTTTTTACCAGTAATAAAATTTGATCTAAAAACGCTTTTTTAGAACAAATGTTATCACTTGTAATTTTAGATCCTCCCCAAAACATTAAAAGTTTAAATAACAGTACAACTGTTGTGCAACATTTTATCCATTAATTATTGTTGTTACTTAGTGGGGTTTACACAATTTAATTATTAATCATTAAAAAATAATGATACAAAATTTTATTCATGTAAGACTATTTGTAAGATGCTTTGGTTTATAAGGAGTGAATACTTTAGGTCTTGGTAAGTTTACAAGTTTCTGACCCATCATCCTCTCCTTAGATAAGTATCCCAGGTGTTTTTCAAAAGACTTGATGGTCTTCTCTACTTTCAAGGTCGATTGATTTAAATTTCCTCATTAAATAAAAGAAATGCAGGTCGTTAGCTGAAGCAGCAGCAATAATAGCAGATTAAAGAAACTAATAAAAATAACTAAAAAAGAAACTTATAAAAAGAAACCATAAAAAAATGCAAATGTACTCTTCCTCTCAACCTTTATCATTAATTTCAAAAGTACAATATAGTAGAAATATTTTTGTATAATAAATGCTTTTTGAAATCCACCTTGCATGATGATCAGAACCGACATACCGATTGCTGAAACCATTTTTAATGTCCACCAAAAAAAAAAAGAATAAGCTCCACTAGTTCTCAATAGTCCTTAGGAGAAAATGTTTTTTCTCCCAGCATTCTATTGCCCATTTCTTTACTTCAAGTGCTTGTTGAAAAAAAAACTATTTTTAGGCCAGTCCCGTACTCTAAATTCTTTATATTTTTGTTAAGGTTATGAAGTTCTTCCTTGAACCTTTCAAACAGCTGAACTCTTGGTGATTTGCTAGGACCACAAATAGCATTGGGTGTTGCTTTTATAAAGAGGTCTGGAATATGATGTCTACATTTAAGGCGGTGTAGAGAATGACTAATTTGCTTCTCAGTTAGAATTACAGGCCCATTATACACTCCACTGTTTGCAGATGTTGTATCATAGACAAGTGCAAAAACAGATGCTTTTAATTGCCATTTATCAACTAGGTTCATCACTGAACAATATTGCATTTGACCACATCTGTAGGCAATTTTAGGAGTACCTAGCAAATTTGAAGATGGCCCTTCATATACAGCAAGTTTTCCTTTTTTACAGTAGTTTGCTTGATAGTTTTTCCATCCCAATCAATTTCCAAAAATTCAGGTGGAATACAAGTTTCTTCAATTAATTTAGCTTCTTCAATACTGTTAGCTGATCTTGCTCTATAAACTGATGTTTTAGAAAGTGTGATATCATTTAAAGCTGCGCCACCTCGTGCTAAAGTTTTGAGTTGGTCTTTTGTTGGCTTTTTAAGAATTCCCAGTCAATAAGCCACTCATCGTTACCAGAGTTGTTCAGCGATGTGTAAGTGTATATGATATAAACAAACAGACTTCAATGTAAAAGTTGTAGTTTTTTGCTTTACTTTTCTTATCTTCTACTTTAAGTAATTTCTTTCAGTATTTTATATTCTTTTACCAAACAGACAATCTGATCAGCACAGTTTTTTCTGTTGGACATTGGAATACATGCAAGTAACCAAAAGTTTTTAATAATATTGCTAACTAGTTAATTTGCAATGAGTCTTGTTTCTTTTCTAGAATCGTTTTCTAAAAAAATAAATATTTTTACAATATAGCTCTAAATATATATATATATATATATATATATATATATATATATATATATATATATATATATATATATATATATATATACTATATATATATATATATATATATATATATATATATATATATATATATATACATATACATATATACATATATATATATATATATATATATATATATATATATATATATATATATATATATATATATATATATATATATGTATATATATATATATATATGTATGTATGTATGTATGTATGTATGTATGTATGTAGAAATATACATATATAATATATATAAATATACATAAATAACATATATAAATATACATACATAAATACATACATAAGTACATACATAAATACATCCATACATACATACATACATACATACAGGGTTTACAATTATTTTCTGACCCCCTAGTGTCTTTTTATAAATGACAGTAACTCAGTTGTTAATTAATACTTTTTATTCATTTTTTCACAAAATCTTTAAAATAATGTTACTGATCAGTAGTGAGTTATACCACCATTTTTAACAAAACATTCCAAAATTCTAGCACAAAAACTAAGTGAATAGCGTTCTTCCTGGATAATGGAAGTCTTTTTTTTTTTGAACTCTTGTGATGAGTTATTGGCGGTTTTGGGGTCTGGGATTTTTAAAAAAAAGCTGTTCTGAAACCTTGCCCAATGCGCAAGGTTTCAGAACAGCTTTTTTTTAAAAATCCCAGACCAATATAGGCAATGCCCATACATGCTCAATGCAATTAAGGTCAGTGAATTTCTAGGCCAATCAGTCAAGACATTGTTGAACTTCCTATTGATGACATCCAAAATAATCCATCTTGCATTGTACTAAGCAACATCATACTGAGCAAGATGAAATTTTGCTTTATCAGTCATGGCAGCTTTATAATCAGGCAAGATTTTTTTACTGTAATAATCACCATCCTCTATTGTATACACTTTTTGTAATACATAATACATCCATTTATTGTAATACAAAATATTAGGGGGTCAGAAAATAATTGTATACCCTGTACATACATACATACATACATACATACATACATACATACATACATACATACATACATACATACATACATACATACATACATACATACATACATACATACATACATACCAGTGACGTATCCAAAAATTTTTTGGGCATACCACTCTAAAAATCCTGTCTGTGTTTAGAGGACATGACAGCTTTAACGTTAACATTGATTTGCCACTAATTTATAAAGTATAAAATCAAATTTATTTTCTTATTGCATCTCACATGAGTACCCTTCGTGGTTGTCTGTGAGAGAAGCGTTAACTATAACATTTCATAAGTAAGTGATAACTATAACATTTAATAAACAATATTTGTATGTTTCTTTTATATAGACTAAAAATATTTATTACATAACAAGTATTTATAGCATAACAAGGTCAATTCATTCAAAGTTTTAATTATTTCATTTAAAAGTTAAAAGCTTTTTTTGTTGTTGTTCTTCTCTTACTTTTTAAATCAAGTTTTTTGGCGTGATTTTATTATTTTATTATTTAAATTATTGTTTATTATTTTTAATGAAATTTTGCTTTTTTATTTGAAATAAAAGAAAGAGAGTTTAGAGAGTTAAAGAGAGTTTAATTGTGTTGTCATAGTTATGAAAATGTAAACGGAGGAGGAATTTGTATATTTAATATTTATAAAGTATTTTTAAAAAGTTAATGTTTTTATTTAAAAATATAAAACACTAAGCGTTTCATATTTTAATCAAATCAAATAGTGCATTTTACATTTTAATTTAATGGTAACATATTCCATATTTCATCCATGTGAATTCGAATTAAGCATTCCAATGACTTAAAATGCATTTATAATCAGTTTTAAAGGTCGTTTTTTAAATGTTGCTTTTTCTAAATGACATTACTAACTATTTTGTAATTATCATAACAAATTTTATCATCATAGTTATCATAACAAATTTTATCACAAAAGTGCAATAAGTAATAAAGAATTGTTTTATTTTAATTTTTTATGACAAACTTGGTGAAATAAGTAAAAAAAAATTGTTTTAAATTGATTCCAGGCAGAAATTTGGGGACCCAAGCTGGTAAACCAATATCAAAATTGGGCTGGATATGTTGCTGCATACATACATACATACATACATATATACATACATACATACATACATACATACATACATACATACATACATACATACATACATACATACATACATACATACATACAAACATACATACATAAATACAGACATACATACATACATGCTATAGCTTATAGATGGTTCCGGTGTATATTAGATGTGTACATGGTATTAGAAAATAGTGGAGCCATCAATTTGCTAAAAAAAAAGTCTCATGTCTGTGTGTGTACCCAACAAGAAGGAGATACGTGGCCCACATGTGACCATAGTGTATCATTGTTTGTAATTACAACTAGAGCATTCGCACTAGCAATATTAAACAGATTTTTCAGATTTTCTGTGAAAGCTTTTTCTCTAACAACTTGTACAGATCTTTAAAACAATCTATTTTTGAGGAGCTCATACTTATGATAAAATTTCTCTAATTTCTCAATCAACTTGTTTTTATGACCCATAGTAATACTTTAAACCCAAATTCTGCAATTTTCATAATCACTGAAGTTGATACTTTTCTAACTGTTAACTTTGCATCTTTGTGAAAATTTAAGAAGTCAAGAGCATCTCCTTTGAATGATAATTTAGGCCTTTCCATTTAGATCTTTTGTCTTTCCGATACCCTGGTGAAAGACATCACAAGTTTTCTGTGACATTTTAAAATCGTAATATCTTATAATCTGCAATTTTTGATGAGTAATAAACGAAAAGCTAATTTTTGAAAAAATCGAGATTTATGAGATTTTAAATATTGGCAATTCTTAAAGTCTGATTACATTGAATGTTTTAATTTTTATCAGTGACTAATATGTCACTGATAAAAGTTAAAACATTCAAATATCTAATTATTTTTAAAGTCTGCTTTACATTGATTATTTTTTTTAGTTTTAAGATAAAGCTTTTTTGTTGATAGCGAGTAAAAGTTTAAAAATAGTAGTAGGGGGGAGGGGGAATTCGAAAATTAATTTGCCAGGGGCGGGGGATTTCAAAAATAAGCATCTCTTGTGTATTAAGCAAGTGAGAGTATGCTATTTGTAAACTTTGTATGCAATAAAATATTTTCAGAATAGAGTATATTAGAGTCAAGGAGAGCATAGTTGGTTGTCACAAAGTCTTTTTTAGTATTTTAAAATTGTATTTTGCAACTTTTTGAATAAACAAAGTGCTTTTAATACAGAAACTCAAATAATTCAGAGTAAAATTAAATTAAGCATGGATGGAAAGACTTTGTGTAAAGCTTTGAGGTTAGGAGAAGTATTGTACAATATAAAGTATTAAAAAACTCTGTAGAAGCGTAACCCATAAAAATGACTGACTCTACATGGATATACATCTAGTTTTTTGGCATCTATTTTTTAGTTTATGTAGGGGTTAGACCCCACAGGTTTTCTGAAATACATCACATTCATGATGTGTTTTTTGTTTCAGTTATCCAAAAGTATAGTGTGTAAAAAAATCAAAAACATATTACTGATTTATAATTTTTTATTTCTCCAATGTAGGTAATAAAGTTACTTTAGCATTTTATGTATTTGAAAACAAGTTCAAAATTAATTACTAAAGATACTTTTTTATTATAAACATATTACCTCTTTTTTTTTAGATACCTGTTGCATTTGTGTGTGTGTGTTTTTAGCATACTTGTTGCCTTAGTGTGTATGTTTTTAGCATATTTGTTGCTTTAGTGTGTACATTTTTAGCACACCTGTTCCATTAGTATGTATGTTTTTAGGACACCTGTTGCATTTTTTTTATTTTCAGTAATATTTAAATCAGATGATTTTTCTGAAAACTTTAGTTTTTCTCTTGCTCTTTGGGAGTAGCAATAAAATATCTTTCAAGTAATGATAACTAAGTATACAATAAAATATCTTTCAAGTAATGATAACTAAGTATACAATAAAATATCTTTCAAGTAAATGATAACTAAGTATACAATAAAATATCTTTCAAGTAATGATAACTAAGTATACAATAAAATATCTTTCAAGTAATGATAACTAAGTATACAATAAAATATCTTTCAAGTAATGATAACTAAGTATACAATAAAATATCTTTTAAGTAATGATAACTAAGTATACAATAAAGTATCTTTCAAGTAATGATAACTATGTTTAAAAACAAATATTTTATAACTTAAGACAAAAGTAGATAGAATGTTAAAATATTCCTTTTCCATTTGGACTTATATTATATAAAGTCCAAACACTAAATTTTTTCTATGCAGAGTTAAGTTTAGTTTGTTGGCTTATGTAAAACTATGCTATGTTTTTGTAAATATTTTTATATGCTATGTAAAAAAGATACAAGTTTTTTTTTGTTGTTGTTATTAATGTTTCACTTATGTATGTCAAATTGGAATGGAATAATCCATAACAAAGTCACCTAATAGATTTTTAATCGACTTTTAAATATTAAACATTAAAGTTAAGTGTTTTAAAGTCTGATTTCTTTTAAAATTTCTTTTAAAACTAGTTTAATCTAAAGAAATTTCAACATCTCATTAAAAAAAATATTTATAAAATAGAACTTTGAAATTAATTCAAGAAATTAAAAGTTATTATAATTATTAATAAGTTTAATAACCAAGTAATTTTTTATAACAGAGTAAATATTTAGTAAATAATTTTCAATCAGACTGCCACATTAATATTAGTCTAGTTAATAGCTTTGATGTTTTAAGAAATTTAAGCTAGTAACTATGCAAAATGAACTACTATCAGACATTTAAGGTGTTACTATCAACCAAATAAAAAATCCATAGTACCATTACATTTGTAGAATATAATTACTTAATGTGATTATGGGGATTTATGGGAGTAATCCGATAAAGTTTATGTTTATTTTGTTTAATAAAATGTGGTTGCTAAGATATTTAGGTATCCATAGCAACCCAAAATTAAAACTAACGTCACCATTGAATCCTCAAATTAATAAAAAGTATCAAAAATGGTCCTTAAATCTTTTTTATACGACAATTAATTAGTTTTGTCTGGTAAAAGTGTATTCTAGCCCACTTACCTATGGTGAGAAATAAACAAAAAACAATTTTTATAGCCTGATTACACTGAAAGTTTTTATTCTTATCAGTGACTGATATGTATATATATATATATATATTATATATATATATATATATATATATATATATATATATATATATATATATATATTTAAATATTTATATTAGGGTACATCATTTTGCCCCTAGCATTTTTAAAAATTTTAATCTAAAGTGTCTGTCCGTATTTCATTTTTTTTCCTATTGATGTACAGAGATGTTTTCCAAATTTTTATAATAATTAGACATAATCTAGGTATCCCATGCAACACTTGCAGTTTTACCATAGCAAACTGTTTCTGGGATGTACATATTGTACAATATTGAACACATTATGCATTATGCTCCACAACTTGAAGCACATCTCGATAGTGTTCTTAAGTTTTTGATGCTGACAGAAAATCAGAGCTCAGCTTCACACACCTCTCCGCACTGTCATTAATGACATTGAGTAATTCAATGTTTGTAATTACGGCTTGATAGCCATTACGGTTTGACCAATCAGATATGTTTTTGTTGAGGAATTGAGCCTCAATTTTAGTAGTTCAAACATATACCACAAATCAGTCCCCACAAGATCAGCAAGAGTTGTTGCACTTGTGATTAATTCTAGAAAGACAGGCTTTCCAAAGCTGGAACCAAATTGATTTTGTGGCGATTTTAAGTTGGATACCGGCTTAACTGCACGCAGACAATCAGCAACTTTAAAGCGTTCAACTCCAGAATCTCTTTGCTCCAGAGAGTAAGTGGTATCATTTCTTCTGTTAGATACTGCAAATGTCGCTTTTCTGGATTTTTTATCAGTTCAACATTTTTTGACCACAGTTGAAATGTCTTCGCTAAGATATCCTTCTTCTGCAGGGCCTTTTTAATCAAAGCTGGTTTTGACTTGCATGCAGACTGTATTGCTCTAATTTTAAATTAAGATGATACCTGACACATTGCAACACTTGCTGACATGTTGGAAGATGCGCTCCAGTTATTTACGTATCTTTTGTTGTGATCTTATTTGCAAGACCAAATATCACAGACAACTTCCTTGTACTTTTCTTAGAAGAAGTTTTTAGAAAATGTAGTTCTGATTGTATATCATTAGTGACATTATCAGAAATATGCGCAGGCGTAGCAGCCGCTTGTTGTTCATCTTCAATAATTCTAACTGAATGATGGACTTCTAAATTATTCATTTTCATTACATTAATTTTCATTACATTAATCTGAAAATAGTAATACAGTTATTACTGAGCATCTACAATAAGCATGCAATGTTAAACAGTATAGAAAACTTATATACACTTCTTCCCAATCTAAATTAATTGATACAAAAGGTTACATACGTCATCAAATGTGTACAGTATACAATAACCTCAAAGCCAGTTTTCTTTGAAATGGAGGTGGGACACCTAAATATATTCTGACTTTTTAAATATTTGCTCAGGGTTATATTGGTGATGAAAGAAACATTTTAAGCCTAGGGACAAACATTCTGAAAAAAAGGGTCAAAATGATGCATCCTAATATATATGACATCTCAATAGTATGATGAAATTTATAAATAAAATTGAAAGTACATCATTTACGATGACATACTATTTATTTAACTTATTAAAATTTTTTAATTTTAAATGTGATATTTGTCTCATATAATCGGAGCCATTTTCAAACTACAATACTTTACAAAAAACTCATTGTTTATAATAATAATGTCATTGCTGCATAATATTATAAAAGTTTTTCTTAAATACACGAATAGCTGAACATCAAAAAAATGTAACTAAAGCAAACAAGAAAGCCTCTGGAATTATTGAACATACACAACATTGCAAAGGTTTAATTAATGATTAATTGGAATACTCCTAAACACTTTCAGTTATCCCAAATAGTTATACTAGAAAAATCAGAGAGGCAATTGAAATAGACAGATTTCAATGTTGCTATCCAAAAAATAAAATTCTAATAGGGATAATAGTAACCTAGTGATGACTTAACATTGGAAACCATTTTTTGTTAAATTCAAGAAAAACTTTGACAATATCATGCAGCAGTGACATAATTATTGTAAAAACAAAATTTTTGTAATGTATTATAGTTTGAAAATGGCTCCTACTAAATAAGCCAAAATATCACATTTAAAATTAAATATTTTAACAAGTTAAATAAATAGTATATATATATATATATATATATATATATATATATATATATCTATATATATATATATATATATATATATATATATATATATATATATATATATATATATATATATATATATATATATATATATATATATATATATATATATATATAATATGTCACTGTAAATGATGTATTTTCAATTTTATAAATATATATAAATAAATAAATAAATATATATATATATATATATATATATACACATATATTCACATATTCTGTTTTTTTTTTAGTATACACACACATTCTGTTATACACACATATTCTGTTTTTTTTTTAGTTTTGAGGCGTTGCTTTTTTTTTTGATAATGAGTTGAAATTGTTATACAAGGGGGAAAGGGGTCTTAATAAGCTTGCGGTGTAGGTGGGGAAAATTTCCAAAAACAAACAAACATCCCCTCCTGTATGTTAGGTACCTAAAAGTAAATATATATTATGTACATTTATTATTTATTTAGCTGTTTATTTTTTAGTCTGAGCAGGATGTTCCTGAGTGGCTTGATGATATTGCAGAAACTGCGCATGGAACAGATTGTGGACCTCGAGGAGGAAAATATGCTTCAAAAGACACAAGATATAATGTACAACTAATTTGTTTTATATATATATATATATATATATATATATATATATATATAATGTACAACTAATTTGTTATATATATATAATATATATATATATATATATATATATACACACACACACACACACATATATATAAATGTGTGCATATATATGTGTATATATGTATATATATATATTCATATGTATATATAAATATATGTATATATATATATATATATATATATATATATATATATATATATATATATATATATATATATATATATATATATAGTATATATATATATATATATATATATATATATATATATATATATATATATATATATATATATATATATATATATATATATATATATATATATATATATATATATATATATATATATATATATATATATATATATATATATATATATATATACACACACACACACTATATACAACCTGCCTAACCATGCAAAAAAAAAAATGTAGAATATCTGCACCCATTATTAAATTACCATTATACCCCTATATACAAAACTTTAAGATATTTACGGAAGAAAAATTATTTTGTTTTTTGATATTTTTGGTCGTGAAGGTTCTGAATATCAAAACATTTAAAATTAATTTAGTTCCTTTTTGTAAATCTAAAACCTACTAAAAACTTCTGATAGCATTTTTATTGTATGTTTGGTGAGTAAACTATTGCTCCATTCATTTGTAAAAGATAACTTTATATATTTTAAGGAGGCATAAGAATAAAAGCCAAAAGGGCCAAATATTTGCTCAAAAATTCAATCATCTATCATTTAAATATTTTTTATAAGTTCACAGTTTACATTGAGCAGTGTGGTGTTTCCTTCAAGCTAATTACTATGCATATTACTCATTCAAGAACTTGGTGTTGACATTTAATAAATTTTGGTTCTTTAAGTTTTTTTGATCAAAAAGTAAATCTAAGTGATGATTCCATCATCTAGTTTTTATATTTGTTGTGTCTGTAACAAAAAAATTTATGCTAATCCATGTTTCTAATTTATTTGATTAACGCTTTAGTTTTTGACTTTTTTCTTTAAATTGTTTTTATAGTTATTGGAAACATTATTTACTTTCTGATTGGGTATATCTGATTCAAATGTCACTTTTGTTACTTTTAATTTTAAATTGATAGTATTGGTATTGGCAGTTTTTCCTGCCAATACCAATGCTATCAATTATCAGACTTTCATGGTATAAATATTTGTTATCGGAATGTATATATAATTTTATATTATTCATAATAATCATTTGATTTTTTAAAGACCAAAAAGTCCCTTTAATATGAAGAATGCTGCATTTCTTTCAGATAACATTTCTTTCAGATATAGTTATATCAAGACTCAATAAATAGATTTTTTTTAATTGTTTTTTTATTAGTTGTATTGACCAGAGATTCTCAGCACGATTTAATTCAGATACCTTTCAATAATCAATACCAATAATCTTTTTTGTAGCTTGTGGAGCAAAGCATTCTAAAATCTTTTCTTTAGGAATTATCTTTTTCTGGATACTTCAATTATTCCTGATATTTTTTCCAGATATCCAAAACGTTTTTCCATACATGCTATATATTTTTGTAATATTGTTAAAGCTAAAAGCAAAATTATGTGGAAAATAAGGTAAAATATATTCCAGAGATTTTACCCAAACAGTTTTCCAGATTTTTAAAATGTGACGTAGATGGTTATTATAATTATAAGCATTAAAACATCATATACGGTATCATACTATATATTTCTTTTCTCTATAAGTGATATTTCGGCTCATATAGTAAGAGCCATTATCAAACTAATAAAACCATTGAAAAAAACCGTTTAAAAAATTATAATAAACGTAAGCAAATGATGTTATTGCAACGTCAGATTTCAACATTTTTTGATTTTACAAAAAATGGTTTCCAATGGTGAGTCATCACCTAATTGCCATTGTCGCGATTTAAAACGTTTTTTATAGGTTTTGAACATTGTGCACGTTGTATTTCATTAGCCTCACGAGTTTTTCTGGTGTAGTTGTTTAAAATGATAGAAAGCGTTTGAGGGTTCTCCCAGTTTATTTTGCCATTACAATGTTGTGAGTGTTCTACTATTCCTGATGTTTCCCAGTTGGCTTTTGTAACATTACTTTTATGTTCTTGAATTTGTGTGGAAATCTTTTTTCTTGTTTCACCAATATAATCAACGTACCCTTAGTAAATTAAAAAAAGATAAAAAATTAGATGAAAAAACATATGGTAAAATATATCCTTCGGATGCAATTCCCCCCCCCCCCCCCCCCCCCCCCCCCCCCCCCCCCCCCGTTTGTATGGTTGTATTAAAGCACACAAAAAAATGAAAAAGGTTATCCAATGCGAATAATAGTCCTCAACAATCGGCACACCACCTCATAAACTTTTGCAACATCTTGTTGAGATCATACAACCAACTTTGAATAAAAATGAATGCCGTGTTAAAAATTCATCTTTCTTTTCAAGTGTCATTTGATGTTATTAATTTATACCCATCAGTACCACTTGATAAAGCAACTATTACAATTATTGATATGCTAAACAAAGATGATCTAATACAACGAACTAAGTTATCTTTAGTAGACATTCATAAACTAATTTATCTCTACATTAGTAAAAAAACACATACTGAAACTGTTTAGTCCTTATGTCATAAGAAACTAACATAAACAAAAGTTAGTCGTTGTTCTCAATTATAATTATATCTTAAACAATGTTAGTTTCTAAATGAAATAACAATAAGTGTAAACAACAACAATATAAAAAAATATAAAAACAAGAAATTACTGTCACTATTTCTACAGTGTCATTTTTTATGGGAAGACAAAATATATATTTTAAAAAACTCTGGTCCAATAGGTCTATCCATAATGGTCGTCTTGTCAGAAGCATATCTACAACATATTGAATCTAATGCTATTTAACAAGCTCTAAATGTCAATATTGCGCTAAAAACTTATAAACGTTAAGTTGATAATAGTCATGCTCGATTTACTAATATTGATGACGCAAATTCTTTTTTAACACTTTTAAATTCACAAGATAAATCCATTCAATATACATGCGAATACGAAAATGCTCAACACCAATTAAATTTTTTAGATGTTTGTATTTCAACCAATCACTCTCTTCACAAATATGAGTTTTCCATACACAGTAAAGATGCAATTACAAACGTACTTATAAAACTGAAATCATCTATTTCACCAAATATCGCTGTTAATATTTTTAGTTTTTTAGCTCGAGCATACAAAATTTGTTCAGAACGTAACATTCAGGATGAAATTAATTTTCTTATTTAGATTTTTAATGAAAATGGAGATTCCTATAAACAGTATTCAGATATTGCTAAAAATTATAAATACTCCACAAATCCATCTTGTTCTCAAAAATTTGATACCAAAAATCTAGTTATTTTACCATGGGTCCCAAAGTTAGGCCTTGTTCTTAGAAGAGAATTTCGTAAAGTCGGCGTTAAAACAGTTTTCCGTTTTGGTAATCCCTTAATCAATATACTTTGCCGTAACAAGTGTAAACTGCCTCCGAATATCCAGGAGTGTACCAACTTAATTGCACATGTGGTGCATATTATATTGGTGAAACAAGGAAAATGATTTCCTCACGAATTCAAGAACATAAAAGTAATGTTACAAAAGCCAACTGGGAAACATCAGGAATATATATATAGATATATATATATATATATATATATATATATATATATATATATATATATATATATATATATATATATATATATATATATATATATAAAATCAAGATATGTAAGATATAAAATAAAGAGAAGAAAAAAATTATATGTCCGTGGAAAAACGAAGACAATTTAAACTTGTCAGCACCGTTTTTGTGCATAAAGTATTCACATTTTTTTTATTGATCTTTATTAAATGTAATAATTTTTTTCTATATTT